>OZ005741.1:291743443-292343443 GCA_963930735.1 Dioctria linearis
TTCATGATCTCATTAATTAATTAATCACAATTATTCATTAAATTATTTTTTACTTATAGATGAGCCAACCGTAGTAGAAAAGGATTTTCGATTTGAAGACTTTACAAAAAGGTATGTATTCGATTTTTTATTATTTCTATTTTTAACACCTTTCTGCGAAAAATAAAACGGAGTCGGTGACATTTCTGGAAATCGATTGGTTGTCTGGTGTCATTCAAATGGTCTTCAAATTGAATGACGTGTCGGTGACATATTCATTCTATTTGCGGAACATTATCATATATCCAATTTTCCAAAAATATTTCAAAATTGATTTGATGTCGCAATGAAATGTTATAGTTTTACTTTCTCGAATTGTATCTGTGACTTTCAGATGTAATATGTTTGAAAATTTAAGTAACTGGAGATATGTCAATTTCTAAGGATTTGCGGTAGCTGGTGGATATTTTTATTTTATTTATTTATTCACACGTGAAACTCTAAATGCAAATACAGAAAGAAAGTTGCAAAGGACACTTTAATAGGATACAGAGTTTTTTGTCTATGATATGCAAGGGGAATACCCATATTAGGCCCGAGTCCTGCAGACATGAGAAATGTCTTAAATAATGCGCTATGATACTCTGAACATATTTTATGAACAATATCTATTTCAACTAAGCGAGGGAAGCCTTGTGGAGGGGGTCAAAGTTTGATCTAGTACTTTTGAGTGAATTGAATTCCTTAAGTCCTGAGAGGTAGTTTGCGTACCCACACTCCTATAGTTTCTGGTGGGGCGTAGGAGCCCCCGGCGGGGATCCAATGCCACATGTTGTATATCAAAATAAAGGCCTCGCCGAGCAATATCTGGTGGTGCACTTTTTTCTCGATTAAGAAAACTTTCTCGTTAAGCTTTGCCGCCGGAAACCCATTTTCATGCACTTTGTTCACATAAACCCCAGCTACTATATTTTGCATATATGTATGTAGTTCTTCTCTTCCATGGCCATTAGTTCTCTGTTGTGAAAATTTTTCTCAGAGGTAGTCATTTTTCATGACGCATCAATTCCGCGCAATCACAAAAATTAAAAAGGTTCTAGTTTTTCACCCAAGAAAGTCGTTCAAGCTACATTCGATCGCCAAAGCATTCCCCTCTACTTAATTGAAATAAACATTTTCGTTTAAGACATTTCTCATGTCTGGAGGTATCGGACCTAAGGTTGTATGAAAAGTGGGCATTTCCCTTTATGATTTTTCTTTCGATTTTATTGGATAGGATGAAAATTTAATAATTCAAATATGTAGAACGGTAAAATAAAATAAAATAAAATGTAATTAAAAATCCAGCATATACCTGAAATAGGGTTTGACACCTTTGTGTATGTATGTTTGCATCCCTTCTCTTCCTCTAAAGATAATAATAGATTGCGCTGAGATGGAAAATTCTAATTTATAGAAATGTATTGCACCGTATTAGGAGTGTAGAGAAATAGGTTTTATTTTAAATCTCTAATTTGATTTTTAATCTGATCTGGATCGATCTTCTTTTTTTTCTCGAGCATTAAAGAGAGCTTGGAATGTCATGGCATATATGAAATTTTTGAATCCCTCGTTAATCGGAATGGGTGCAAATAAATTTCCTGTATTAATTAATTAATGTCCTTTGTTTTCCATTTAAAAAAAATAGTCCTGATCATCATATGACATTCGAAATATCCAAGTTAGAGCGATGAAAATTCATGTTATCGAGTGTGATTTTCCTTGGACATAATAAAAAAGAAGATACGGACTCGAACGTTGGTCTTTAGGCCTGAGACGAATACGTCACTTAACGATTGTTCAAAATTCGCAACTATTATTTCGCGCTCGATCTAACTTGTCACGATTCCCCATTAGTAGAATATCGAGAAACTTCGCAATTACCCGAACGTCTGAAAAATCGTGACATATACAATACTTGTTACGTCAAACATGCGGTAAAGAAACAATTCAGCAATTCAAAATGTGGTCCTACTTCTGTACAAATGTTAATCTTAAGTATACTCAAACATTGGCGCTGGCGGGATAATTTTTAGAGGGGTTCATCTAGGTATACATCATATTTATAAATTTGATTTGACATGATTACTATAAAAGTAGGATAATTTATATATAATAACGTTAAAATGAAGCCGATTACTAATCGCAGTAATTTAGGAAATACGGCCCATGTCTTCGTTCATTGCAAACAAACACAACAACATGTATAATATGACGTGTAGCATTATGAACACTCAAAAATATGTTTATATTGAAAAATATGTATATATTGAAGTATTGCGTCACCGACAAAATGTCTTTAGAGCCCAGTCGACCTTTGAGCAGAAGCGAATCTAGGGGGGGGGGGGCTTTGTGGTCGCTCTCCTCGGATTACGTTATCAATATTTGGTGCCTTCAAAATAACGACATTCAAATGATACGAACTTAACGATCTACCGCTACCTCGTCGGTGTTTTAGCCTTAATATGGGATGAAATAAAAGTGGAGTTAAATGAAGACGGTAAATAAGAAAATCTGTATATCATATCAAGTTAAACCTAGAACTTCATCGTAACAACTTGTTCTCATTCAGTAAAATCATCCAATCGCAAACCTACATAAAAAGTATAAAATTCCTGTATTCCGCTAACATCGCTCACTTACCGCTATCGCATTGTTCTCTCATCACGGCCACTACTGCAGCCCCCGACAATGACGGATAATGTACCAAACTCCCAAGTGAAAATCAAACTGTGAACGACTGCAACAACTCCAGCATATATTGTGACACTCTTCGTGACCGCTTCATATTGCGCCAGACTCGAACCAGGGTGCAATCAACTAGAACAAGTGAATCACATAAATAAATTAGCAGACGTACTTCAATCTCAACGCGATAATGCCTCGACGGAATTCCTTGACATCTTCGAAAGATCTTGAAAAGGAGAATGTCCACTTTTCACCCTAAAAGTTAGAGAAACATTTTCTTCTACGAATTGTAGCTTGTAATGAGCTGAAGCGAACAGTGAAACCCGTTCTTCGATTGGACATCGAGTAAGAGCCAGTCTAAAGTGCAAAAACTCTGGTACCTCAGTTCGAATAAAAAAGAGTGACATACTAAATAACCGGCCAAGTGCGAGTCGGACTCGCGCACGAAGGGCTCCGTACCATCGTACAAAATTGAATACTATGTACTTTTTATTTATTTTTTTCAAATGAGAGTAGGCGGCATGTGAAAAAATAATGCTGTCATTTGAAAAAATAATAGAAACACTGTCATTTGGAAAAAAATGCCTATTTATGATAAAAATAATGAATGAGAATAAAACGAGGAAAAAAACGCCGAAAAACTCACGTTTCTTGTATGGAGGCCCCATTTTAATTTTTGATTTTATTTTATTTTTATTATTTGTTGTTATAGCGGCAATAGAAATACACACTCTGTGAAAATTTCAACCGTCTACCTATTAAGGTTCGTGAGATACAACCTGGTGACGGACGGACGGACAGCGAAGTCTTAGTAATTGGTTTCCCGTTGTTACCCTTTGGGTATGGAACCCTAAAAACTGAGTATGGGGAATGCTATTTAAGTCTCCTAGTTTATGACTGTGGGTACACATAGTTCCTCTCAGGATGTAAGGAATTCGATTCTGTACTCGATTTTCCAAAATGTACAAACTTTGACACCCCCCCCCCCCTCCCAGGCCATCCTCCACTTAATTGAAATAAACATTTTTAATAAAATATACTCAGAGTATCATAGTTTATCGTTTAAGACGTCTCTCATGTCTGTTGATGTCGGGCCTAAAATGGGCATTCCCCTTTGCGAAGAATTAGATGTTGAATTTAAACGTTCTCCACAGATCAAATCATTCGCCTGAAAATGTTTAAGAATTCTTCAGAATATCTAACTTCATTCCATAGTTACATATAATCTCTGATTTAATCTCCGCGAGATCGAGTTTCTTCTACACAAAAAGAACATTTTCGCTTATGCAGCTCTACTCTGTAAATATTAAAAAATCTGACAAATCTTCACTTTTAGTCATTACAGTAGATATACAGAACCTTTACGGAGGTATTCTATAGAATTTTATTGCCGAGGCTACCACATGATACGAGATGTGTAAGACAAATGAGGCAAGTGAAGCGAATCTATTTAGTGCGCAGATTTTATTGTTCAAACACCCAGTTTTACTTAGCTATTTGAGAGGCAATAGAGATTGGCCTAACTATTACAGCAGCAACATGTAGTATTGAACGTTCATTTAGAATGTTACGACGCGTATCAAGACATGGAATCGATCAACGATGGAAAATTCAAGACTAAGCAGTCTGTCCGTCCTCAGTGATTACAGAAAAAAGGTAAAGCAGGACACTGAATTTATTGACATGATTTTGAACAATTTGGGTCAACAACCTAGATATGTAGATGCCTCAAATTTTTATTCAAACAATGACTTTCAGTAACTTGTTTTATTACTGAATTAAAAATTAATTAAAAAATACTTATAATATTTTTTTGTATTCATTCTTCCAAGCCAGGAGGTGCAAGTACAATTCCTTGCACACCCTCCCGGCGCCCATGTACCCATAATAAAAATAATAGACTCTTAGTAAGTATTAAATCTATGTGTGTGTAGTTTAGTTTCTTTCGCAATTGGGAAAACGTGCAATGCTTGAAAACATGGTCTCGGCAGGGTTGAAATTACACTGACCCATGCAAATACATTACGAATATAGAGATTACTCTTTAAGATTTTTTACCGGGGCAAACTTATATTTGTACAAGAAGTCATTTTTTTGGATTCTCCGGTATATAGCAGAAGCTAAAAAAATTGTTTGTTTTTTATTTGTTATTTCATCACACAACACATTTTATTTTTGGTGACAAGTTTCAGGTCTTGGTTTTGACTCATCAACAAGTCCTAAATAGCGAATTTGAGTGACTTGAAAAACAAATGAAAAATAGAACCAAGAAAAGAAATGAAAAAATGAAAAATATCAAAAAAATTTAGAAAATTAGAAAAAATAATATTTTTCTTTTGTATTAAAAAAAATTTCCTGTGACCCAAAATAAAATGGGTTGTGTGATGAAATAACAAATAAAATTTTTTTTTTAGCTTTTTACTATATACCGGAGATTCCAAAAAAAATGCTTTCTTCAACAAATATTAAAAATATGAACACACATGAAAAAAAAAATGGGGGCTTAGAACTTAAAAGCCTATAAAGCACCTCTCCAATAAACTCAACGATCAATTTTTTTTTTATTGAGGATACCATTAAATCCCTAAGTAGGTGCTCCTAGGAAGTATAAAAAAAAAACGTAAATTATTAATATCTTGTGAGCCCCATGAAGGAAGGCAAGGTAAATTTAATGTTTGCATTCACAGAAATTTGTGTACCGTTGCAATATGGTTTTCTATTACACTAGAGCCCATGCAATCAAATCCCTTTTTCTTGGACTAGACTAACCCAAAATGATTATAATGATAATAACGCCTGCCATAAACCGAGTCTATTACACTACATGGGTCTCAGCCACAACATTGCAGTTGTGCACATCTCACACCCACAATCTAATTTAAATACCTTGAAGCGAACGGGAATGAAGATGAGGTGGATACAAACCTCAAACAACACACCCTCATAATACGTAGTACAGACCTATACATTGCTTCTCTAGGCAAGCATTTGTTCAGGAGGGATAGTGCATGCTTAAATCTACTTGATATGCATATGAGCACCGGATCATTTTAGCATAAACCCTATTCTCGGCTTGCGGTTTTGCAAGCAAAGATTTCTGGTGAGTATGTTTTCATGCATCCCAACGTATATGCATAGATGCGCATATACACATACATATCTACCTATTCAAACGAACGGGTTGACAAAATCTTGAATAGTATTGGTTTACTTAAAGCGAAGTAAAATTTGGACATGTAGTGGTTAAGCTCGCAATACACGGCACAAATCCCAACCGATTAGAACAGATTTATGAATGAACTATCTTGAGAGTTCCAAGAGTGCTGATCATAACCGTATTCATTATTTTTTAGGGGATCGAATGAGTGCCAAGATTTCGGTGCATTTAACATGCACCCAGTCTGGCTGGAAAAGAAATTAATAAGGGCGACGCTATTCTTATCACAGCAGAATGGAACATTTTAATTTCATGCAAAATTGTAAAACTCCTCCAGTAAGTGGGTAGTCTATTCGCAAGCATATGTATGCTCCAAATTCTGTCGTTTATATTTCAAGAAGCAAAAGCAACGAAGTTTTTCGCGTCAGTTTTTTTTCTTTTAGGATACTTCATTGAAGTGAAAATATTCAAAAATCAAGTTTGTGGCTCTATTTTTTGTGCTGTGTTCTTTTTTTTTACTTTCCTTGTTATTCGGCAAGCTACATACGATATTAGAATCCGTTTTCTCTGATTACATTGATCAGTGCTCGTCAATCCTGAGGAGTCCTAGGACAGGTGCGTCAAGAAGATATTTTGAAAAAAAAATGGATATCGTCTTTAGCCAGTTTAGGTCTTCCCGTGTCAAAAGTTCAACTGCTGACCGTCAGAAAAAATAATAGAAGATATTGGCATACATACAATTTTCGAACGATATAGATCAAGTGATTTACTGGATTTGTATTAAGGAATTTATTTGATACCTATCGTACTCCAACAGCAATTTGAAATACTTAAAAGAAAACGTTTACGCAAAAATTTTGAATGATCTGATGAAAGTATATATTATAAAATGGACAAAACTGGTTGCTTCAAAAGGCGATAGGTTCTCTAATCAGATAAATCTGGACGAGAAAGTGTGCTAACATATTTTATCACGATCTAAATACCTTCTATATGGGGATAGGTATAACGTAGATAATGAGTTGCTGAACTCGGTTCTATGCTATGAATTTATCCTTAACGGACTCCATCTGCGGTTAATAAAAAAGAGGCGTTGATTCGCACTCTTTTCATTTAATCACGAATGAATTTTGCAATAAAAATGGTATAATTCTAGTGGCACATGATATACAGAGCCCCTCATCTCATTCAGTCTATGAAAGTTGCAGTTTTTAAATCTTTGAAGGAAAAGACATAAAAAAACTTGCAGAAAGTGTGGAAGTTAGACAACATCAGTTAACTGATTTTTAGGAAGAAAATCCTTTGTTGAAAGAAGTGTTGAACGTCATAAACTTACTTGTAAGAATAATTTCAAGGACCAAATCAACTCCTTCCTGGGGCCGGATTCACTAACTCGGGGAGTTGTGGAGATGTGAGATCTTTTGCCACTTAACTCTCCACTCGGAATTCTGCAACTCGTGGAATTTGTATTGAAATTTACCAAACTCTCTATTCAACTCGGCAAAACTCTCGGCTGTGTTATAGTTGTGGAGAAGTAAGAAAAATATTTCTCAACTGACAGTATTGTCTGCTTTTTTTGTCCTTTGTGAAGGTACCTATATACCTAGGATTTTCAAATTGAATTATGGATTCACTGCATATCCTGGCTATATTTTAAAAAATTATGGTAATCCTTGCAATACTTACAGAGAAATAAGGATTTTGGTGTCTCAAGGTACCTACTAAAAATTGTAATTCACGCGAAAATGGTCAATTTGGTCGTCTTCCAGCACAGAAGAGATGCTATAAAAATTTTAAATATGCACGTTAAAGCTTGTATGTAGGATTAAATCGCTTCTACGTTTTGTCCATTAATTAGATATGTAATTACTTTTTGACTCCGGTCAATAGTTTTGGAGATAACTGCAAAAGAAGTGAATCAGTCCTTCTTAAGATGAAAAAATTGCCGTTTTTTTGTTACAAAAATGGACATATTTTCAACTCATCATTATGAAGAACTGATAAGTCGTGGAAATTCACTTTTCAGTAGAAAAATTCTCGCAACAGAGTGCTAATAGATGTGAAATAAAGAACGGTAGAAATATATGCAAAATGTAGGAACTGGGGTGTATATGACCCAAGTGCAAAAAATCCGTCTTTCGGCGGTAAAAAGTCAGTTATGAAGTTAAAATGATCAAAAAAAAAACTACACCACTCGATTTCCCGTTTCTCCCTCTTTAATTTGATACATGAAACATGACGTATTTTGGACAACCCCCAATGAGGGGGGGGGGGGGGGTACGACCCCCCATCCCCAAAAGCCCCTCCCTCAGAAATTGTTCACCTATATTTTTGTACTCTAGACTCTAAGTACGTTGGAAAACCCGCAATGCTCTACGACCCTCCCACACAGAGTTATCCGTCTTTCATTATTTCGATACTTCTCACGTTTTCTTTAACTCCTCAAGTATGTTAGAGAATCTCGAATGGAGAGTTAGGGAGTTTTAACCGGGGAAAACGAAAATTCTCATCTCCTAAATTCCCAAACTCTCCGAGTTAGTGAATCCGGCCCGTGGTTCGTCTTCAACACTCTACCTCACAAACTCAAGGTTTTGTTTCGAACGACTTGGTCTTCTGATTGGTTAAGTAACATTGTGTAACTCACTGCAAACAAAAACTTTTCTTATAAGTGAATCATATGTCAATTCCCATAATTGACATGTGATGCACTACGTTCGTAAATTGTATATCAATTCCTATAATTGACATACCCTAAGCTGCGTTTGCAAATGACAACTTGCTGCGTGCTGAAATAAAATGGTGGAAGGTAGTGTAGCGATTTAAAGATATCATTTGGTTATTCATCCATTTTCTTTAATTCCTCAACTTCAAGATTCTAACAATTGAAAGTAGTTTCTACAAATTTTAAATCTATTTAACACAATTAATTATATATAAATCTCAACAAAATTCTAATTTATCAATTTGCTCAAATATCACACGAAATTTCATGAACTAGATATAGTCCTACGCGCTTTTTACTTCATTCTGTTTCTATGTTATGATTCTTAATGTACCCTTATCTGTTTAAAACTATATACTTCAAAATTTCTTAATTAATGAATTAAATTTGTATTGGTTTAGCATGGTTTTCGAAATATACCATATAGGCATGGTTTTCACAAAATGTCAAAACACAATAAAAATTTTACAAATTCATTTTTTAATTAAACCAAAAAATTTCTGAAAGGGAATAAATTTGATTAATGGTTAGTGAACAATTTGTTTAGGTTAATTTGTGACTAGTAATTATACCTTCGTGGCATGCAATCACGTTTGTCCATTAACCTCAAAATGTTTTAAAAATGCAAAAAAATTATTACCTTTGTTTTTAATAAATACTGACAAGCAAGTTCTTTCTAAACTTCTACTTGTTGAAACCTTGATGCGAATTTGTGCAATTCCAACAAAAAAAATGGCCATGCAATTTGGTGCTAAATTTGTATTCCAACAAAAAACTTCCCAAGTGAAGCCGATGAACAATTTGATGAATAAAAATTCTAAGTCCAAAAACCGAAAATAACTTAAGAAAACTTGCATGAAAAGTATACTATGACCACTGGCATGTGTAGACTTTATGACAACTCGAATGAAAAGAAGATCGATTGAAGGAATGACACGCCTTTTATAGACAGATTTGTTCCAATTTCACTATCCATAAAGTGAAATTATCAAATTTTTGGCCTTTGTGAATAAATTAAAAATTTTAATTATTATTGGTACATGCCAAAATGAATTTTACATTTTTTGGCCTATTTACCATAAAGATTTAATATTAAATTTCTTGATTTTAATTGATTTTTACGAATTTTTTATCTACATTATCGACGCGCCATTTTTAGTTCATTCTAAATAATTCCTCTCATGACTTTTACAGTTTTTGTCTTGCTCGCACCGTGCCTCTCTTTCACATGGAATTAATTAAATTCGCGAATTACGCGAATCCCGCGAAAAATATCGCGAAACGAACGGCACCATTAAAATCGCCCGACGATATGATATGTCAAATGTCATGGGAGATTGAAGTTTCGCTGTAAATCAAACTTAGAATATAGAGAGTACAGGAAGTGTTATAAGTCAAATTTTGTGTAGTCAAATTCTGGTTGTGTTAGTATCTGTTGCCCCTGTAGTGAACGCTCAGTACAGCCGTGTAGTAGAATCAATATAGAGAGCGGGGCAACAAGATATATGGTTGAAAATACTACGTTTGCTCCCATGGAAAATGTTCTTATTCACTGTCACTACGCCATCATACTCAGGGAATTTCGCAGCTGTCACAAAGGTAAACAAATCTCGGTGGAGGAAGGATTTGTTCGATATTTCATCACTTTTGTTATAAATTTTTAATTTAATTTAATATACACAGGTGTGTAAAGTACACAAAATAATATTTTATAACTATACTTGCCTAAAAAATCATTTCCCACGTCGTTCTTTGGTGTTGTTGTGGCAATTTTTTACCGAACACTTCATTCTGAAATTACATGAATATCACTTAGAAATTTATCACTATAATTTGAACAGATAATTACTTACACTATTTGCTTTGTTTAGCACTATTTTTAAAACACTTTTCACAACTTTTCAATTACATTTAAATTATTGCAAATTTTTTTCAAATTAAAGAAACTTCGTTTGACAGCTAAACATAGAGTTGTCTCTTTCTTGAATATAATGCTGAGCTACCTACTTCATGATATTTTGAAAAATCCACGCTCATGCACACGAATTTTACAGGTATCAACACTTCCTGTTGTCTCTATATTCTAAGAAATCAATACTCGTATGTCAAACGCGCGCGAAGTGTAATTTTATAGTTTTCTTTTAATTTAATAGTGTTTTTGTGTGGTGTATGCTAGTTTTTCATCGCTGGATACTATAATCTTCAGGTAAAGTAAAATATTTATTGACTATTGTGGTTTATTGTTGTTTTTAAGGTTGGTGGACACCTGTACAGGTGAGTTTGTTTTGGGTGTTTTCTCACCTGAAATATCCACTAACCTTCCGCATGCACCTTGTAATATCATTATTAATTGTAGTTTATGTATTTGTTATGGTGTAGCAAGGAAATTATTGTTAAATTCGTAGGTTCTATGTTGTTTATTATGTTATGGTATGTGTGTAGTAAAACTCTTATTTGTTTAATTAGTTTAAAAATTTGCTTGTTTTATTCGTTTATTTGTTAATGTTTGTTTACTTCATTTGTTTTTAATTCATTTCCTTCTTTTCTTTCCATGTCGTCGAGGGACCTTTGCACCTGTCGTACGCTCCAGGTGCAGGTAAGATGCTTTGGGAATATTTTTATTTTGGTAAAGATACATTGCTGTTCTTCTCTTTTAGGTTCGTCGAACAAACATGTTGCTGAAGTCCGTCAAGAAATTGCTGAATTGCGTTGATACTGGATGCATTTCTCACATTGGAATATCAGCGGTACGTTCCATGAATATAAATAAATTTCTCATGAAACAAATCTTGATCCACTACTCAATTATGTAGTTTTCAACAAGTCTCCCGGATGCTCTCACTGTAATCCCTGAAAAAAAAAGAAGTTATGAATTTATATGAAACTATCCAGAACTTTGGGACATTCTATGAGTTGCGCTTTGAAAAACTCGAAGAAACTGAAAACTGCGAAATGCATAGAGTTTTTAAACATCTTTGAAGCACCATGCACTTTTCACTTGCTTAGTTGCAAAATCGTTTGTATTATTATACTTTCATATGTAGACCAGGCATATAACTTAGATGTAAAAATTGCAGACTAGTTTCTACTTTTGACTGTATGAAAAGGTGAATTCCCCTCAGCGCCTAAATGCCTTTAAGCTATTTCATCCTGTATCCTACTTGCTTGCTGCTCAATCGTCACGCTAATTTGATTTTATTGACTTTTATCATTCGCCATTTTCATTTCGTTTGTAACACCTAGAAAAAAAAACAAGTAAAAAAGATAGAATTGGTCTAAGACCAATTCTTACTATACCCTAGATGAAAGTTTCTGTAGGGTAGCTCGGGGTATAATGACAAACGATTTTTCTCTAGATTTTTCTTAAATCCCTGAATCGATATCTTGAAGTTTTAAATATACCAATACCAAGTAGGGTTAATCCGGGACAAAATGTTATATAGATAGTTACGGTCTAGCATCTTTATGAAGTGCGCTGTTGACCTAAGTGGATCGATGACCAGTTCGTCACTATACCCCACTTACTTACCTCTCATTTAAATCAAAACGCCTTAAATATTTCCTCAAACACAATCTTTGGCAATGTTAAAACTTCTGCTTTTTCGAATTGCAAAATTTGTCTGCTCTTTTCTTACAACAAATATAGACTACTGTGCACAAAGTGTAGACTATATGTTGGCAATACTTACCCTTGCATTCTAATTAGCATAGCGCGAGTTTAGAATAGACCTGAATTCAGACATTGAATAAATAACTAATAAGGAAAGAGCATATCGGGTGAAAACCTAAGCCACTCGGCGAAATGTATTAGTGTGCTGTGGTTGCATGAAGAGGGACATTTTTTATAACCCAAATTGCTTTGTGAAATAACCAAATTTTTAGCGGCCTCTTATTTTCAGTTAATATTTTTTGGCGTTGCCTTTGTATGGCTAAGATAATTTAATGCCCATGTGACAATTCAATTGTAACCAAAAAACCGGTATTGGAAAATGTTATATTTTTTGTCATGGCTGTTTATTTTTATAAATATTTTAATTTTATATTATATATAGAAAACTATAATTTATTAGTAAAACTATTAAGCTTGCTTGACGAATGCTTTCCCACGGCAATAACGCAACGCCGATTGTTTCTGCAGCACAGCGCAGCGCACTTCAACACTATAATTAAAGACTTCCAGCTTCGATTATATAAATTCTCGTTCACAAAACAATATTTCACTACACACTATCACACTACTATTAAGTAAAAATCACTTGTAATTAGTTATTTTTTTAGAAAATCGCTAAATCAAACCCGAACTTCTCTTCCTAATATCTGAAATGTCAGAAATCACACAAAAATTTCGAATAATGCCCCTCTTGTCTGACTGCCATTGAATTACTTACAGACGTACACTGTATTTGCACGATACCTCGCTTCCTTATTAGTTCAATTTTTGTATGGCAATACCAAGAAGGGGTTGCCCGATTTCGTCCATTTCTGATATTGTATTTCTGCCTTGTAAAAAATTTCAACTCTATACGTTGACGCATTCTCAGGCAGTGTCCAAGTATACAGCGTGTTTCATAATTGGTGCACCTAGCTCAAGGGTTTGATAGCTGATGTGCAGACAGGCAAAAAATTATAAGGGAGTGGGTGGGAGTGGTAGGGGGTAAGACGAGTTGTTTCGGCGGTAGGGGATTTAAGATTTTTAGTACTTCTTCTGCTTTACACCCGTAACTTTCTTGATATACACCCTATCAAGGTGGGTTCGTCTCAGCTTTCCAATGAATGCCCAATCAGCCTTCCTGTCATCATCTGTCGGAAGTCGTAGGACTTCAAAGTCAAAAAAATGGAACAAAAAGTCCAATTTTTTTTCAAATTTGTACGATTTTCCCGCCAAGATTCATGATAACTATACAGTTATTTTTATAAGATTGAGAGACCTTGGAATGTTACCTTTAATTTCAATGTGCACATGTACCTGCCTAAATGTAATCGTTTTTTAGATATTCTCGTTTCGTTTCTATGATTCATAATTTCATTAATTTTGCTACCAAGACGACGCTATTTGCGCCTACTATTATGCAATTCCACGCAAAATTAACAAAATTAATGAAATTTTAAATCATAGAAACAGGAATATCTCAAAAATGGTTGCATTTAGGTAGGTACATGTGAGTAAAAGTAAAAATAAATATAACATTCGAGGGTTTCTAAATCTTGCAATAAAACTGTATAGTTATCATGCATTTTGGCGGGGGAAAATCGTAAAAATTTGAAAAAATTATGATTTCTTTTAAATTTTTTTTTTTGATTTTGACGTCTTACAACTTCCGACGGAAGGTGAAATGAAAGCTGATTGAGCATTCATTTGAAATCTGAGACAACTATCAAACCCTTGAGCTAGGTGCACCAATTATGAAACACCCTGTATAGTGAAAAACGAAATGTTTGTATGGTAATTGGTAACCCTACGAAGGAGTTACCCCATTTGTCTCATTTTCGAACTGAGATCGGGCGGGCAGAGGCAGTTGGGACATGCAAAATTTAAAATCTCTAGCTGCATTATTTCTCTGTGTTACAAACAGAAAGACAAATTTAGTATACCCTATAGATTTTATCTAGGGTGAAAAAAGAAATTCCGCTTACCGAATATATTTACGAAATGACATCAATCAAAATTGAATACGAGATAAGACTCAATTTAGTTATAAAATAGTTAGGAGGTATTAACAGCTGATATCTTTCAAGGAATCATATTATGTTTTATGTTTACTCAAGCTGTGCCTGAATTTGATCAACAATATTTTTGAAATGCAAGTTCGAAAATAGACAAGATCGGAAACTCTTCCAAAAAGTCGGCGAACAATAAGAACATTTTCTTAGGAACTTTATTTGAGAATGTGCATTGAAGTAGAATAGTGTAGATAAAATTTTGATTGTACGAACGTACGGTTCGCAAATTGACTAAGGCAGGCAAACTAATTCACTGTATTAGCAGACAACATGCTCCAAAAATGCTAGAATTGTATTTTCTCGCGCATCGATAGTCTTGCTGTATTTAAAACTTGAAAATAAAATAAATACATTCAACATTACGCTCCTTGTCAATCACTAATTTTCGCTACCCTTATCCTATCCTCAAAGCATTATTAATTCTTAAAAATAAAAAAAAAATTTTGTCGTATCGCAAATATTTAATCGAATTTTCCCAAAAAATTTGTCTCAAGAAATTTAGTTTAAGACGGCCCACATGATAGGGGGCAGTAATAAATTTTTATGCTAATTGTGCAGATAGGAAAGGCCAGAAAGTAATTCTTGCATACAAAGTTGAAATTTTCATAACAGTTTCTCTGCAAACCAAACAACTAAAATCATCCACGGCTACAGATACGGTTTGTTTTTATCTTATTTCACCATCCTCTCTCGACTGCTGCCCTTTTTTGTTATCCTTGGTAAATAAGGAATTCTATTAAATTGGAAAGGCGGTCTAAGAAGGCATACAAAATAAGAAAATATCTGGCGCAATAAACTTGGGAGGAAAATCTTGGAAAATTTATTCATGCGAAGAAACACACACTCACACACATACACACAATTCTGATTCCACTATGCAGAAGGGTGTGGAATTCAAGGCGAAACACTTTGCTGAGTTTCTGTTGACGGCAATAATCCTAAATCCCTTGCCATCGTTCCCTACTAGTTATTGTTGCTGTTATGGGTTATGGTTAAAGGTTAACTTTGCCCTCTCCTCTACGGGCTTTGATGGTTCGCTATACCCAAGGGAGCTAATTAGTAACTTACTCAAAGCTTTCCTCTTTTTGTGGCTTTAACTTTACTTGGCATTTGTTATCGCGCCACTTGCGCTCCATGTTACATCTATTGGACAATGTTCGCCGCTTATTCTGCAGCTGAATCTCCGCTGAAATGCCACAATCACTGCCATTATATAGCTCGAGGCGCACTATGGGCACATTTGCAATTAAAAGCGGCAGCAAGAAGCAACGAAAGTTTCGACACTTAAACAAATAAAAGCATTTCAGAGGGGTCAGGACTTCTATTGTATGTTAGATCCTGATAAACATTGGCGTTATAATAGTGCTTCTTACTGTCGCCGCTTTTGCTTACTTTAAATTTAGATTAGAATGGGCTCCCCATCTTTCGGAATTAATGGCTCGAAACGACAATAATGTTTTGTTGTTAGCAGTTAAGTCTTTACCTTTAGAAATGCAAGTAAAATACAAACAATTAGTTAAATTTGAGTTAAATAGATATGATGTCTGTTTCATTATCAAAATTGTAGAGAATCTGGTATACAAAACAAACCGCCCCGGTACCATAAATTTAAGGATTTTATTGGGATCCTACGTTTGCAGATGTGGAACAGCTTACCAGTTTTTTGTTTGTCCATTCACGCTTGACACAAGAATCTCTCTATTTTAATTGAGTGTTTAAATTCGATTACAACTTAGAGGGTGATAATGACTGGTGACATCGTAGCTTGTCGATAAACTTCCAATAGCTCGATCACGACTCGTTGATAAGACAGATTGAAAAAAAACGGTTTTTTTGACAATGTCACGACGATCCAGAATACTTGATACACAGAGATACAATAGATAATGTAGCAGTCAGTCGTCGATAAAGAAAAATGATAGAATACGATCAGAGTTTCAGACGAGCACAACTATCACACTATCTTGTTAGAACCAAAAAACACATGAGGATTATCGTGACAAAAGACGTACGGATAGACTTCGTTAGCGAAAGGAAGCTCAACGGTGATGACTTCCACAGTAGTACGAAAGACGCCAAAATAAGCAAAGAGAAGAGAATAAGAAAGGTGCCATTATTTAAACTGCATAAAAAAGCATAAGTTACATATTTCCAAATGAGTTCACACCAATGGAGATGGGAAGAAATCTGGAAAAAATTGAAAACAGAAGGACCTTGAAGAGTAGGTACTGTCGATTCCACTAGCCACTCATCTGACGACTGTGGGAATATTCTGCTTTAGGGAATGAAGACAACAGTCGACAAAATAAAGGTCGATGCACACTTACCGGTACAGACAGGCTTTGCACATATAACGACATAAAATGGAAAGGAAACTTTCAATTAAGGCAGGTATCGCGAGAAAACTTTAGAAAAGTGATCCCATGTTAACTTCGCAACCGACAAATGCCAGTCTGGTTTCTAGCCACCGATAGCGACCGGCAATGAAGTCTCCGTTACGTGCCCGGATCTGCCGGTGCCGGTTGATTTGAATTTGCTAACTTGGTTTCATATATTCATCGACCTTAATAAGGAAGCAGCGAACTCAATTAAAACTGATGTTTCTTCATCTGCTCCTTGTCCTACTAGCAGTTAATAGAGTAGATTATCAAGGTATCGTTAAAAAACGACGCCCTTGCGTTTATGAGCTATTGAAAGGCTTTCGATTCAAATATGGGACATGTTAAGGTCCCGCGAAATATCTCAAAAGATTATTGAATTAATAAAGCGTTATTTATCGGATACGTTAAAACCAGAATAAGATTTTGGATGTTTAACTCTAATGTGAAATAACTGCTGATTGTGAGAAGTGGAAAGTCCCTCAATTTACAACGTTTAAGCTCCAGGCATTTGTAGATAGGTAAATGCCTCGTATTCTAAAAATTCGCTGGCAGCACCGAGTTTGAAATGAGTTATTGTGAAATTTCCCAACTTCGACGCGAACAATTCTGACAGAAAGCACATCTACTGAGAGATCCTGTAGTTAGGTGAAGCCTCTCGAACAAAAAACTCGAGTCAATGGGGAACAACTATTTTTCTAACCTGCAGAAACTCCCATCACTAAAACCTTCCTATCCTCTTAATGAAGCTACTCAGATCTTGGTGAAGTAAATTTTTCAGTTTATTCACAGTTAGGAGGACAGTCCCAAGCGTGTCCAGGCTGCTCCGGACAATAGTCAGACAAGCACCCAGAAAGTGTTCGGTTGCTTCAGGCTCTTCCCTCAGGCACGACAGACTCTCAGGTCTGTCAACAACTAGATATCCGAGCCCTAAAAAGAATATCAGAGAAACTACTTTTGGGCCCTTCAAGAGAAAGTTTTGAGCACCTGCAAGTGCTCAGGTTCGCCCATCTCTGCTGATATTTCATACGAACAGCCGCTTTGATAAGGAGCCCGATAACTGATCTAAGGAACGGACAACCAGAGCCAAACCTGCCTCAAAGGTCAGCCTTTTCCTTTCAATCAAGGGATACCTTGTTGTGGATACACAGCTTATTCACGGACGACTTGCGATCCCCAGTAACTTAGATGTTATCTGAGTACCACACAGAGTCATCAAGTTTGCCTGACTATTCGGAAGGTTATCAATGTTCTTATCCTTGATATCCATATCTTCGCTGCCATTGTGATGACGAAGACTTCAGCCTGGAAAACAGTGGTGTATCTTCCAAGTGAGTATACTCCAGCCCAATATCAGCTTCAAGAATGTAAATACCCGCACTGGCTTTTTAGTCGGGGAAGGCTCGATAAAGCATTTCCTCAACCCATGATTCGCTTTCAGGAAAACTTACAATGAAGCGACGCCGTTGCAGCCCACACGCCAAAGTGCAATGGGAAGAACCAATGAGCGCAATCTGTACACAGCCCTTTTAGCATCTCCCTGATTGACAAGATCCAGGGGTGGCAGATTAAGGCAGGCCCGCCAGCTTCCGAATTGCAGTCCCCACTTGCGTCCTCGGCCGCCATACACAAAAGACATATTTGAGCATAGGTCTTACGACATGTAGTGGTAATTTATGTTGACATTTTTTTGTTGGCACTCCTTAATTTAAATTTTACCATTTATTGTGTAAAAAAACATGCGTGCCTCTGGTTACCTTGGCATATTGCCCACCAAAGTAACGCCTTTATGCAAAATTGTTTGAATGCAATGTGGTTTCCAGCATTATTCCGTCATCTTTCTTTTCCTGGTTTATGTTCAAAATTTAACACTCTGGGCTCACTGCACATCGTGAAACTTTAAGCTCTTTTGCTATACTGGAATGAGACTTATCCCGAACTTCTAAATATTTGCTTGACGCAGAATGATCTAATAAATAAATGAGAATGTAGTTGACAGTTGTTGAAACTAGACGGGGAATAACATCTAAGTGTCGTTTTTTCTATGTGTACAGTTCATATAAAAAATAGTTCAATAATAATAAATAAATAATAACAAATTTTTCTGAGCTTTAGTCCTTATTACCATATACCCCTCATTTGTGATACTCATCTCAAGGTCATCTCATTTGTAAAGGTGGTAGGACGATATTCCAATAGCCGCTCACTTACTTTGCTATGCAGTCATTGGATTTATGTAAGTGCCTTTTGGAGAGATATTAGATTCGCACTATAAATCTGTTTACACACAAAACCGGTACCACGCCGCTACAATTACCATATTTTTATATTGTTGTCCCGGTGTCGGTGCCGTCATGTGTGTAATCGACTGATTTATCTCTACATATTTTATACGCACGACGATACGGTAACGTCAAACGACAACGATATCATCGTCGTGTGTGCAAACAGCGTAAAGGTATAAGGGTTTCTGTAATTCACACATTTTATTTAACCCGGATGCTTCGAAGCCCACTGTTGGTCCAATTGCAGCATTTTTTATGGAAATTTCTTCATCTGTCCAACATTCTATGTGGGATTTAGTACAAAAATTGAAAGAAATAAGAAGAAGAACAATAATTTTCCGGTTTTTTTAATCCCTGGAACAGAATGCAACGCAGAATTTCGCAACACTCCGTAGCTCGCTGTCAAAAATAGCCGAAAATAAAGTGCTGAACAGAAAGAAATTGGTGTGAAAGTTAATTGGGTATTTGGGTCAAAATTGAAGCCACACAATACGGCTTCAATTTTGACCCAAATACTTCGATACCAACAATAAATTATTTTCTTTACTCGTCTATATACCAGAGGAGTGATTTCGATCTACAATTATTCTGTGTTGAAGAGGAGCAGATAGATATATCCAGAATTTCTCCGGAAATTCTATGATACCTTTCCTTTGAGTAACCTCTGAATGAGAAAAATGTAGGTTAGCTCTAGTTCCTTCTTTAGTAAATTGGATGAAGTTTTTTCCTTCGAAATTGTTCATGGAAAACAACAGAAAAGTCGCAATTCACTTATAGCTCTTATCTCTTTTCCTATAATCTTTTTTGTTTGTTTTTTTTTTAACGCTTAATAGGTTTTGAAGAAGCTGTAGTAAGGAGAAAATGGAACTCCTTGAAGTTTGGAAGTGAAAGTTGTTTTTTAAATATGTATAGTTTAGAAAACTTGAACGAGAATTAATGACGTGTGCTGAGTTGTCAGATTATGTGCAGTGTGTTCGGTAAATAAGAAAGATCCAGTATGCCAATGAATTTTTTGGAGTGTACTGGGTATACTTTCATTCAGATTCCCCTTCCTAAAATCACTCCTTCCCTATCAATTTTGAAAATATTTCGTTTTTCGAAGGATGTGTGGTCATTTAAATACTCATAAGTCCTTTCACGGCTATCGTCGGATCAAACACTTGTACACTGGTTTCAAATAGGACATTTTCTCCTTTATTACGATATTCCACGTGCTACGATTTATGGCCTAATATCTCAATTATCCAGCCTTAGATTTGAATTCTTGAAAAAAATGTCATGTCAATTTACAGTATTGTCCTTGATCCTGTAAGGATTTTGCACCAAGGACATAACTTTTCCCTTCTCAAATATAACACATTATTAGTCCTCTAAAACGCAGATACTACTGTTCTGTTGCTGCTGCTGAGGCTATCATTACGATTCCTGCAAGACCTGCAAGGTTATCGAAGAGTATTTTAATTTCTAGAGTGAATCCGGACACTACTAAGGAAGACATTATTTGCCACATATCGTCGAATTTGGGCATTCAACGGAATGCGATCTCTAGTCGGAGAATTAACTCGGCAAACGGTGCTTATGAACGCACCTTTTCCGCATCAGTTAGGGTTCTGATTCCTGAGGATTCTTCTGCAACTGTGATGTCTCCGGATATGAGAATCCGTTCCTATAGCTCGAGCTAAGGCAGTTTTATAGTCAAAAAACTTTTCAGGGAGATTTCGTTCTACTACGCGGACTTAATTGGACTCCGATTTAAGACTACCCAGCTGTTTGTATCATCTGCGAGTGCAGGCTTTGACGTATTTTGCTTGTTCGAAACATGGCTGTGTAGAAGGAGTGTTGATGCTGAGCTTTTCGGTTCCAAATTTCAGGTCTGTCGTCGGGATCGTCATTTGGACCTGCCGGATGCCCTGTCGGTGGGGGTGTTTTGTGAGCGATTCAGCGAGGTGTTCCGTGCTCACGGGTTGATGTGGACGGGGTGACGGATCTTGAACTTTTGGTGGTGACTCTGAAGCTTCAACTTAAGAATGTAATTGTTGTCACCTTGTACATTCCTCCAGATTCGCCTTCCTCTGTTTACGATTTGTTGGCTTCAGGATTACTGACACTATGCTGCCCTCTGATGATCTTCTGGTTTTCGGCGACTGTAATATGCCGACCGTTACGTGGCAATGCGACTCTGATGATGAGGGTTTTCGGCCAGCTTATATGTCTGCTCCTCAGCACTTTCCCCGCTTCATTGACGGTATCATTTCTGCGGGTCTCGTCCAGTGCAGTGGCATTTCGAATGATTTGAATAGATTGCTTGACTTGATGTTCTCTTCGGATTGCTGTGGTACTACGGCTCAGAGATGCTTAGCGCCTTTGCTTCCAGAGGCTACTCACTGCCCAGCTGTTCATGTTGTATCCTGTTTTAATCCTATGTATATGTTTGAATGTATCTTGTTCTGATGATTACTACTTCAATTTTGTTAAGGCTAACTATTCCAGAATTGACTATTGGCTCTCTAACCATGACTGGAGTAATTTAATCAATGAACAAGATATCGATAATACCGTTAAGATATTTTATGACTATATTTTTTTCTATTTTTTTTTCAGAACGTACCAATTTCTAGATCTAGGACTAAAAGTCTGAATCAGCCATGGTTTAAGGCTTCAATACACTATTTTAAGAATTTGAAAACTAAAGCATGGAAGAGATTTTGTTTTTCAAGGAGCGACGAGGATTACCTGGTTTACTCATATCTTCGCGGGCGGTTTATGGCTGTTTCTGAGGCCTCTTATAAGTTGTACATATCTAAATTTTAGACTTCTTTACTCGATAAGCCTAAACAATTCTGGTCCTTTGTAAATTCTAAACGCAAGTCTGATGGATTCCCCTCATCCTTATCCTTTGGTGATGCTGACAGTGCTGACTCCACAATCATTACAAATTCCTTTGCTGTTTTTTTGAATTTGCTTTTAGTGACTCCAACTGTGATATTAGTTTTAGTGATTTTAATCACTTGACGATGCTTCCTTCTACCCATTTTGAATTGAAAGATCTTGTTTTTGACGAAACATACTTCGAAATTGGCGGATCGCTTTTTGACTGGTCCAGACGGCATTCCATCTTCTTTATTGAAGAAATGCGGCATTCCGCTTACCCCCATCTTATGTCACTTTTTTAAAATGTGCTATCAATCTGGCGTCTTTCCTAAGTTATGGAAATACTCTCTAATTTTTCCACATCATAAAAAGGGGAACAGAAATAACATAACTAATTATAGACCTGTAGCCAATCTGTCAGCTATTCCGAAAATTGTTGAGGCTATTGTTTGTGATACACTCTATTTCCATTCTAAGCCGTTTATAGGTAGTTTCCAGCATGGTTTTACTAGCTGTATGTCTACAACTACCAACTTATTACAGTTTTCTAAACACAGTATGTCTGCCTTCGAGGAAGGAAAACAAGGTGACTGTATCTATTCTGACTTTGGTAAGGCATTCCACAGGGTTAGCCATAAGTTACTTGTACATAAGCTTACTTTGCCAGGTTTTCCTCATCGGTTGCTACTTTGGTTAACCTCTTATCTGTGTAACCGTACCCAGAAAGAATCTTTTCGTGATTTACTATCCAGAAACATCCTTCATACTGCTGGAGTACCACAGGGTAGCCATCTAGGACCTCTTTTGTTTGTCATTTATATCAATATTTGTTCCAAAAGGCATTTTTTTGGATTCTCCGGTATATAGCAAAAGCTAAAAAAGAGTAATCTCTATTTTTATTTATATCAATGACATTCCCGTGTTACTACCTCATACCAACAGTCTCTGTTATGCTGATGAAGTCAAGATTTTTCGAACTATTCGAATGACAATGACTGTGCTCGGATTAACTCTGACTTGAACACCTTTTACTCCTGGTGTTCTAAGAATTGTCTTTCTTTGAATGTCGATAAGTGTTTTGTTATGTCTTATTATCGAAAGCGTAGTCCTTCATATCTTAATTACTTCATCAATGGAAGTTTATTGTCCAGACTTAAGAGCACCAAGGATCTGGGCGTTATTTTTGATTTTCATTTGAAAACCATATTTTAAATATTGTTAATAGGGCTAACTCGGCTTTGGGCTTTGTTAAGAAGTGGTCTCGTGAGTTTATTGATCCTTTTGTAACCAAAACCCTCTAATGCGCTTTTGTTAGGTCGGTCGATCTTGGAGTATACTAGTCCTGTTTGGGCTCCATTTTATTCTGTCCATATTAATCGGATTTAGCCGGTCCAGCTCAGATTTCTTAAATTTGCTCTTCGTGGCCTTCCTTGGAGTGATCCTTTAGTCTTGCCACGTTACGCTGAGCAATTTGAGTCGCTCTCTATGGACTGATTGCATGGTAGTATCAATTCCCCTGAGCTGCTTGGCCTCCTAAACATTTCTGCTCCTAGTCACTCCTTGAGAAACCATGACTTTTTTTTATTTGCCGATTTATGATACAAATTATTGTTTTATTGAGCCTATTACGTCGATGTCTCGTTTGTTTAATACTCACTGGCATGAACTCGATTTATATATGACTAAAGCTCAATTAAAGCATGTCTTGAATGGTCAGCCTACTTCATGTAGCTTTTTTTGTTCTATTCATTTTCATTTTTAGTTTGTATTATTGTTTTTCTTTTTTCTTTATTGTTTACTCTTACATACATGTTATTCTCAGATATTTGAGTTCTTTTTCTTTTAATTTAAACTTTATTTTAAATCGTTTGTACATTTTGTTTTAATTTTTAGTAATCCACCATTAATGAAATTTGTAGAATAAATAAATAAATACTGTTCAAAAGTTATAAATATTTTTTATGTTATGCGAAAAGTGAAAAAGTTTAATTTCCAGAACACGACAAATGTTATACTTCCAATTTTCACATAACACAAAAATCTTAATAAGTTTCGAACGGAAGCATATTTTCGGGTAATTCTTTCCTTTTTGTAAAGGACTTGCAATGAGTCATATTTCAGAAGAGAAAAAAATATGTGATTGAGGTAAAAACTTCACAGGCTCAAGGACAGCATTGCAAATTTGTATGATTTTTGTTTTTTTTTAAGAATTCAAATTTAATGCTCGATAATTGGGACATTTGATCACAAATCTTTACCAAGCACTTCATAGTTCAAATTGTATTTATACACGTTTATTAACACTAAATAAATAAATAAAGGATGAAAGGTCCGCTTTGTAACCAGTGACCCAATTTTGATTCACTGATATCCGTAAAAGTACTTCTGATCATTGAAGTGACCACACTTCCTTCGAAAAACGAAAATTTTTCAATCGTAAATTTGAAGGAGAAGGAGTGATTTTAGGTACGGGGTCTGAACAAAAATATGATCAGGACACTCCGAAGAGTCCATTGGCAGACTCCATCCTTTTATTTATCGAGCACACTGCATAGAATCTGATAACTCAGCAAATCGTCATCAATTTTCGTTCAAAGTTTGCTGAACATATATTTAAAAAATAACTCTATCCAAACTTCAAAAAGTTCCATTTTTGCCTTTCTACAGCTTTCTCAAAAACCATTAAGGATTAAAATAAAAACAAATTTTTAAAAAAATCGAGAATGGGCTTTTTGGTAATATTTAAGGATGACGGACATATCGTTTATCCGTGAAAACAAATTTTCAAAGAAAAAATCTCAAGAAATTTTTCTGCAAAACTTCAAAGCTTCCTTAAATAAATAGCGTTTGTTTCATGCGCTTGCGATGTATGTACGTCCTGAGATGTAAATTTTTGATATTACATCTACCAACCAAAATTTGCCACTTTCTACAATTTTCAAAATACCGTATCTCAGTCAAAAATAGGCAAAAACAAAAAAATATGTCTGCAATGTACTACTAGTAACAATAAAACCAGCCTACCTGTGAAATTTCATCAAATCGGAGATGATCGATGCACAAATTTACACAGTATTTGACGATTTTCTGTGGAATGACCCGGCTATCAATAAACCTTAACTTCAAACTGACGTATATATGTAAGTACCTAGATTAAAAAGTCGCTATCGCCAGTTGTAGTTTTTTTTATTAATTTTCGACAATTTTCACAATAGTTCTTTAAATTTTTGGGTATTTAAAAAGTTCATATCAGATTAAAGGCCTCCTTTCTCTAAAAACAAAAAATTGAACGTTACTTTCTCAGCATGATAACAATTCCCATTATTCATAACTTCTATTCATCGATTTCCTAAATCTAACTTCCTGTCGAATATGAATACTCTCTACGAATTAATTTAAAATCGTGTCTACCAAAGGGTCATAGAATCCTTTCAACGTTAACAATATGAAAGGAAATATAACCGAATTCTACTAACAAAACTTTAAATATGAAAGGAAATAGAAGAAAATAATTTTTCCTATCTAAATGAATGAAATTGCATTCGTGGGGAAAGAGCTGCAAACCATTTTCAAGTTAATTAAATACCGGAACTGGTCTACAAAATTGAAGATTTATCTTTTCCATCCATTGGATCGTAGGGCGTAATATTTTCGAAGCTAGAAATGGTTCTGTTGCTCAAAAAGAAAAACTTATATTCTCTCGAAAAATGTAATTAAGATCTTCAAATAATTTCGTGATTTCATATTTTCGGGAGAGGTTTTTAATGAGTTTTTATAGTGAATCACGTCATAAAGAGGTTTGTGTCGTGATAAAAAAACATGATATCCTTAAATGTGGCCGGAGAACGTAATTCCTTATTTATGTATGTACAAGGGAAATGAGCGAGAAATTAATTTTAATTGTATACACACAGACAATGTTTATTTCAACTTGTTTTTTTTTTTGTTCTACAAACATTTCCAAATCAAAGTTCGTCACGTTCAACATAAGCAAAGCTCACATCAAATATATAGCAGCGTTTTCCCTTGTTTTTGCTATGGCCAGCCAAGCGTGCACGTCTGTAAGAACTCAAACCAAAGTTGAGAAAGAAAAAAATATTAATCACATTTAATGAGACGAAATAATTAACGCAAACTTCTCTTGTTTTATCATACATAGAATATTGTACATAAGAATTGTGTGCGAGGCTCCCCAGACAACGCTCAAATAATGACGCTAAATTAATTCAGTCCCTTCACTTCCACCGCTTCCCCCATGTAACATTTATCCTTGTTACAATCACGTCAGAAACGTGCTTTTCTAGTTCCACTCTCTCCGTCAATTACCTCAGGTTTCCCTTTTTAAATTCGTTCAGGATATTTAAGGGATAATTTGGGGGTATAATTAAAAGTGAAATTGTTTTGTGAGAGGAGGCAATTACAACCCAACGTAAGCGCCGCACCGAACCCGCCCGTCTGGTACTGATGGGCCTTGTTATCCTCAGTTAAAGTGGCGTCAGTCAAATTAACGAAGGAGGCGAATGACACCCTCATAATGTAAAGGCGATTTTTTTTTCTTGCTCTCCAAAAATCTTAATACTCTCGAACAAGTTGTGTATGTTGTTTCGTTTTTAGGAGCCATGCATGAAAATTTTTCAAGATCAGTAGTCAGTTTCAGGCCATGGAAATTGAATTGAATGAAGAGGAAAATGCTGTCATTCAATGGTTATGCAGATGAAATGGTGTTAATAAATTTAAAGATTAGAAATTTTTGATCTACGCACTTGCCTGGTATTTGTTATCGAAGTGACTTTTGACTGAGTATCATTGAGATTTAGTCATGTATTGAAGAGCATATGGGATATGCAAATATTTTGATAGATCGTAAGCCTGAGGTTTAATATCAATCAAGAGGTCTGCCAACGTTTTTTCCAATCCTCGAAGCAGTTCTGATTAGCACATTTTTGTATAGCCTTGAGCTCTTCCAGCGATGCAGTTTTTATTTCCTCAATCGTTGCAAATCTCCGTCCTTTCATGGGTATCTTCTGTTTTGGGAAGAGAAAAAAGTCGCAGGGGGCTAAATCCGGTGAATATGGTAACTGAAGCATGACTGTGGTGTTGTTTTTGGCCATACAGTAAAATTCCGTGATGTTTTCTTATCCCGAACTGTGCGAATGTGGAACAGTTTACCATCTACAGTTTTTCCTCGGACTTACAATCTGCGATGGTGCAAGAGTGACATACATCAGCACCTTCGCCACTTCCTTCATGTCCCATAATCCTTTCCCTATCTCCTTCCTGCCACGCTTTGTTTTTGATCATAGGGTATCCCCTGAGCTTGGCTTAATAATATAAAAAAACAATATACTGCAGGAGATAATTGTACCTTGTCGGCTATTATTAATGAGCACCTCGAGAGCATATCGAATTATGGTTTGAGTCTATCTTTAGCGTAGTTTAGAAAGGAGTGGTTTAATTCCTGTAACGATCTGGGTTATTTAGATACAACGTTGAAAGCTAATATAAACTGTGAACTGTAGAATTCGATAATATGACATGATTCAGGGTTTCACAAATGAGTTAAAATGAATCCTAAAGTATTGTTAAATATAGTAAAAAATAAATATTGGGCTGAGTTATATGATGCGAATATGAGTAACTTTATTTCAAGGCTGAATATTCTTAATCAACAGAACTCACTTCTAAGGAATGTAGGCGCAGATATTTTGTGAGACAAATTAAATCGTTCAATATGGTTACAAAAGGTATCTTAACTTGTATCTGCACGTGCAAGGAAAATAAAGAATTAACCATTTAATATGTACCTATATCCTTGAAAAGGTACAGGAACAAATTTAATGTAGATATTAGAAAAGCCAGAGCATATTAATACACAGGGTGCAACAAAATACATGCTAACTACATACAGGGTGTTTCTACGACTAAAATTAAGAACAACAGTTTTTTTAAGCATATGTCGTAAAGTTGTGAACCTTTTTTTTTTATACGAAATTTTCCGTGGAATCGTTCAGTTAAGAAATGAAAATGTAACGATAATTTGACGGTACTGAAAAACTAAAGAGAGTGCCCCCTAGATTGATACAAAGAAATTTTGTTAATTTACAAGTGTGTTTGGTCCGCTATATTTGATATGGATATTTTTTGTTAAATTTAATTATCTATGTAGATTCTATATTCCCTCAACTTTGTTTTCCAAGACTCAGACAATAATGATAAGACCGTACAGATAGCATTTCACATAAATATCATGCTAATTTCACCTTAGTTTAACTTCTTACAGATACTTAACTGGGTAATTTATTCTAATTAGGAACCGCAACTCTAATTTGCTCCTTTGAACTATACAAGTTGAAAAAAAACCATCTTCTAATGAATGAACAAATTCAAAGTCCTTGTCTGCTGTATACATAGAGTTAAGCTACGCTACATTCCCGCAGAGATATTTTTTTCTCCACAGCAGCGCCTAAAAAGAGTCTAAGGCTTATGTCCACTTAATTTATTATGAAAAAGGGTTGAAAATAATTGCACATAATCATTAGATGCGAAGTTTTAACTTTGCCAGCACAACTGGAAAAGTCTGAATTTTTTTTCCTCCACCTGCAAGCGAAATGAGTTTAATGAAAAGAGCACGGCAGTTGAGAAATTTCTTTAAGATCTTCTGAAAATGTGTATCACCTGAGGGATATGAAAGAAACTTTCTTCTATGAAACTATCAAAACTATGCAAAAGAGACTTTGTGCTTATTTTGTAGTTGCTGGAAATATTTCAAATTTACTCACGCACAGGATTGTTTAATGAACAGAGAGACTGTTGCTATTTCATTAAGTACCTAATTGAATCAGATCGCGGTGGGTAAAGTTGCTGGAAAAATTTTCTCAACCGTAAGTATTTTTTTTTTTCAGAGTTCGAAGAGAGCGCTGTATAAAAATGGATTTTAAATATTTGATTGGGTTGCAATTTTCATGAAGCTTAAAAAGTAGAATTTCATATTACTCGGCTTCGACTGCATTTTAAGACTTTAAATTGTAAAACTTGTAAAGGCTACGAAATTGGAGTGTAATTGAAGTTTCATTATTACCCACAGAGCTCTTAATCTTTTTTTGGAAGTTTCGGTCTCCTTCAACAGGCCGTGGATCTTCCAACAACTCAACGAGCTTTATTCGTTGTTTATTGTATATACAGATCGTTTGATACTCGATCACTAAAGTGTATTATTAGAAACAATCCTCTATTTATAAAAAACTGCTAATTTTATTATATTTTACCAAATACATTGCACCTCGTTGTTTCTTTAAACGAAGAATTACCTCCCTGCTCCTGCTGATCTGTTTTTTATATTATATCAATTGATTTTAATTGTCTACTGAAAGTCCCTCTGGTCTTAGTAAGTTGTATGTCATGTGGTAACAGATTCCATTTGCGAACACATTGGACAAAGTAAGAACGCTGCCCGTATGGGATCTACATCGCGGTATTAGGAGATTCTTATGTCTATTCGACTGCAAGATACTCAGCTTTTCAAATAGGTATCCATCCTCGCTGCTGGCTGAATTTGAGTCGATGTAAAAACTTTAGCCTATATTGAGTTAAGTAGGCTTCTAATGGGCAATCAAGCAAAAAAGTAATGTATGGGGAGATATGTCTACCTCGAGATAGTTTATATATAAAGCGAAGTACATCATTATAAGCCACTAGGAGCCTTCTTCGGCAGACGGAGTCAAGCGAGGAAAATAGTATACAGCCATAAGTAAAGTAGGGAAGAATTAGGAATTTGACAAGCTTTTTCCGAACATGGAGTGCTAGTAGTTCTGAATTTAGCCATAGTCTTCTTAAGCAGCCATATATTTTACCTAACGTAGCACTAATGTGGTTACAACAAGAACATTTTCTCACTGAGTTCAAAGCCCAGACTTTTAGCAGAATCAACGTAGACAAGTCTCGTTTTATTGAGAAATATGGCTGGTAAAGAGAGAGAATCGATTTTAGTCCTATAAACTGCCAGGCATGTAGATTTGTCAGGATTTAAGTCTAATTTATTACGCAACGACCAGTTATAAATGCGTTGTAGATCATCGTTTAACCGGCATACACAGTCTTCCATTAAGCCTATGGGTCTGATTAAGTATATCTGTACATCATCAGCATACATATGAATAGATGCATCCATGAAGGCATCAGGAAGGTCATTTATGTAAAGACTGAATAATAATGGACCTAATATAGATCCTTGAGGAATACCGCGGTGTAAGAATGCTATATCTGAGAGCTGGTGATGTACTCTTACAGCTTGGCTGCGCCTATTTAGAAGGCTGCAAATTTGTTTAGCTGCTGATGATGAAAAAGAGAATTGGCGATACAGCTTTTGCAGCAAATACCATGGTCAATAGAGTCAAACGCTTTGCTGAAATCGTCGAGTAGTGCTAATATCGATAGATGGTCATTATCTAAAGCCTCGTGAATGTCTGATGTTACTTTAAGCATCGCAGTTTCACAGCTATGATTACAGCGAAATCCTGATTGGCAGTAGGTTAAGAGACCCTTGTGGGATATACATATATTCCGTGATTTGCGAATAGAGCACCTTTTCAAATACGTTGACTAAGAAACAGAGAAGACTAATTGGACGGTAATTACTCGGCAGAGAACTATTAGACTTTTTGGAATGGGTACCACTAGAGCTTATACTACTTACTGTTTTACTTTTATTGTTCATTTTTTTTTTTTTGCGAAACTATATAATCAATTTGTCATACTAATTGTTTCAAATTCTAAAACTACTTTAGATATGGACATACGACAAATCGATGCACTTTTATCTTTGCTTTATTGCTAGCTTACACAAACATAATGTGTCACCCTCAGAATTTTCCAGTTACATTAACTCCCACTGTGCTAATCTTGTTGCATTACGTTCCTTGAAACATGCAAAATTTTATACGAACTAAATTGAGGAATTAGATAGAGATAAAATTTTATGTATACACTACTAAATTGAATTGAAAAATCTACCAGACATAGGTTAACTTGAAAATTGCGTTGTTGGTAAATTCAAATCTTACTCTCTAAAATAGTTCTTTAATTATTTATGTAGTTAATAAAATGGTAAAACTGACAAAGTGTGAACATTGCCAAAATAATATGATATATTAAAACTCAGAATTATCGGAAAAGTTTATTTGATGATCGGCTTCAGTACAATAAAATTTGCCCAAGCAATAAATGGTGCCAGACAAATAACAAGGAAAAATGGCAGGCCAGCAGCTCCTCAAGAAAAACGTTTTATAAGTTCCGAAAATATTCTCCGACAGACAAATTTAAAATCTCGCCATGCCTATGAAATCTCACTCCTGTGCAGATGTCCGAAATGCTTTGGAGTACAATGAACATGAATACCACAGCATCATATAGCTTTTGCATGTGTAAGTGATTTATTTCAATTTTCAAATTATGCGTTTTATGCGTTTATGTTCCACTGTAATTTTGAGAACAGAAATCGCGAGCTTTTTTCCGGTAACACCCCTTGAGCAAAAATTGTTTGTTGTTGTAATTAACACAAAAATTCATTTTTAATATTTCTGAAAACAGACCTGTCAATTACTTCAGTACATTGGTACTTAAGTGATAGTACCAGTACAAGGACCAGGACTTAATCTTTTTTTCTTTAAGTACAAGTACCGGAAACATTTCAAGCACAAGTACCGATACTGGACTTAAAAATTTTTGAAGTTCAAGTCCAAGTAGTGGGTACTTATAAGTCCCATATATAAGCTAAGTATCCTATAAGTACCAAAGTACGCACAAACTACAAATACGGCCATTAAGCGAAGCATAACCCACTTGAGGTCTAAGTGATGCAGGCTAGTCTTCGAGCGGCAACCCTCTTACCTAACCTAATTTAGATAATTTCAAAACAAAGGACTGGCTATATTTACGGATATTCATTTAACATATCGCCGGAATTGGTCTTATATGTATCAATTATAAGTTCTTTCCTCGTTTATTTGATTTTTACTATATCTCTTAAATAAATGTTATCTTCATATGTGAACAGAATCAACCTTCATACGGATTGGCTCGTTAAAAGGTTAACATAAACGGTAAGATAACAAGACTTATGGTTGAAAACATCCAATAACGTTCTGAATATAAAAATTTTTGTTAAATTTTAGAAATGAAAGATAATCAGCTTGTCCTTTCAAACTGGACCTCAGGATCTTATTAAGCTCAACTATAGTGAAAGGTCGTTATTCGTATGAAACCAATTTATAATAATTGTTAAAAAAACTACGCAAAATAACTGAGATTCGTTTTAAATTGTTCCTGTAACATTGTGATTAAAAGAATCTAAAAGTTCAATTCTGGAATCCTTCCAATTAAATTTAAGTATATAATCATCCCTTTATACACTGCATCCACTCACAAAACAGCACTAAAAATTCATTTACACTTCATAAAGAATTCATTCGATGACAAACAAGCAAGGAACGTTCATATGAAGTGGTTCTCATACCTTTAAAATTGGAAGCAGAAAACGTAAAAGTGATAAAAGTTCGATTTACAACTTTTTCTAAACATTTCGAGTTCACTTAAAAACTTTTCCCGAATGAAGAACGGAGCAGTGAATGCAAAAGTTTTAAGTTCCCCATTATTTATTGTCGGGAAAAAATTGTAAAGATGTGTTTTACTGCCGCATTTAATTGCAACTTTCCACACCCAGTGGGACACTCAATTTTAGGAGATGGTCTCCCCAGACATTTTTATGCTTATTGGGTGGCATACCGCCGACTGATGATGACTGATCACACTAAGAGATAAAAATCCCCGTGCTTTTGGAATCATTAAGTTAGAAACATCCCCATAATTCGGTTTAAATCATCCACGTTCTCGTAGGCTGTAAAATATTAACGGCATCAATAAATTAGATGTACTTCGATAAAATAAGGTTTGAAAATTCTTAATTACATGGAAAGCTTCTAGGCGGGACTTAAAATTTTAATATTTTTATTGCCTGCTACCACATGCTTCTACACCTTCCTGGATTACTTATAGAACATAAAACTTGCAAAGTTAAATTAGGTGTGCAGGGTGATAAAATTTCTGGCGATAAGGTTTAATTCCTTTTTGTATAAGCAGTAGATCCGGTAACATTATTTTGAGGTGCATACTCGTAATTATTATGAACAGATGGAAAAGCAATAAAGTTTCGACAGATCTAATGGGGTTTTTTTTCATCGCCCGTTGTCTCGTCCAAGTTTTGCTGCAGAGTTTGGCTATTTTTTTCTTTTATCAAATTACAACCTGTTTAGTTCTAGAACAACACAATATAGACTAAGAATATTAACGTAAATTAAAACTTTGTTTGATTTGTTTAAATTGGAAAATATGCAATAGATTTTGTTATTAAATTACTATGATCTGATGTAAGTTAAATAAATTCAATTCTATTATTTTCATGTATCTCTGTTGTTTCATTTGTAAAGAGGAAGAATTATCTAGTCGTCTGCAATAAAGGTTCGCTCTAAATCCAACAATAAACCGAGTTTGCATTTTCTAAAAAAGTTTGTAATTCAACATTTGGCGCCCGAGCAGTTACCAATTTTCAAATTTTAATTAATTATCGTCGTGGGAATTCGGTTCAGTAACAAAAAAAAAATGAAAAAAAAATCATCGTAGCCATTGTTGGTCTACAGAGCATCACATTTTTTAAAATTGATACAAGTCATCGAGGGAAATCTCTGTCATCATTTCGTTGCGCATCAATTCAAGGCAAGATATCATATCACCAGAGCATTTGGCTTTACTTATTGGTAAAAAATTCAGCAAAAATTGGTTTGAAAAAAAAAGAAAAATCTGAAGAAGAAGAAAATGAATTTTATCACAAGCCGGCTTTCAGCTTCAAAGATAGACGAAGCATTTATAAGGATTGTCTGGTGGATAGAGCAAAAGGAATTCCCGGAAGATATTCATTAATTGGAAAGAGGAAGGCAATTGCGTTCGAAAAGCAACATCAAATGTTTGAACGCCCTCCTATATGAAACTGGGACCTTCAGACCCCAGACGAGGCGGTTGTTTTTTCCTCTTGTATTTATGATATGATTTAGAATCGTTAAAAATAAAAGTTCTTAAAATTCTTCTGTTCTCCATCATTGACCGATTCTAACAAGTGTAGGCTGGATTCCCATCCGGGGGAAAATAAATAAACTTTATTTTTAGTTAAAATTTTCAAAAATTAGTCTGAACTTATAAGAAAAAATTAATTTTTTTTCTAATTTAGGTGCCATTTTGGAAAAAAACAATGTAAAAAAAAACGGTTATACTTAATTGAAACTATATTTGAATAGTACCTACTGAAAAATTATAAAATCATATTTGTTTTTTGCCTCAGAAGCCTGGAAAGCGAGAACCAAATTTGGACCTTTCTCGAGCAGAGGGACCTTTTCTACCACTAAATTAAAGATTTTATTTTTGAAAACAAAAAACAAAAATGTTTTTCGGTAGTTTAACGTTGTTCGACCAACCTAAAATGAAAAGAAAAGTTTTGAGTAAATAAAAATAAAAAAAAGGCTTACCAGCATCTGGGAAGACACAGATGCTAAGGGTCCCACGATGACCTGAAATAAACAACAAAAAGAATTAAAATATGAACTCAAAAGATAAACATTAAGGTAATAAATGAATTTTTACCCAACAAATTGTGTTTACATACATAGTACCTCACCATGCATGCAAACAATAACAAAAGAACAAAATGCACTAAACTTTATGTTCAGTAACATAGAGTATAAAGGGATCTTAAGTACCCACGTACGGGCACATAATAAACCCATTTTCAATGCATTCGTGAATACCTGAGATGAGACTTTTGTAAACAAAAACTCACCTTGACAGGTAAACACGGTATTTGAAAATGTTGGGATTTTCACATGAAAGTATACATAAAAGAAGGAAAATTACTTACCAACCTGTAGTATATCGATTATTCCCTCGCTGAATACTGGATAACCACACAAAAACACTATTTTTCACATAAAAATTAACAAAAAAAGTAACTCGCGCGCGACTGACACTTCGCATATAAACACCGACGTGTACTTTATACTTTCGCGACGTTCAAAATGTCATCCCGGGGTAAAACGAGACGACGAATCCGATGGGCGCGTTCGCGTCGCGATATTTTTCACGAGTTACGGGTAATTCGCGATTTTATGAATGTACCTTTACACCAATGAGTGCGAAAGAGACACAAAGGTGTGAAAGGGACACGAACAAAGATGAACGAAAATGAATTCTGAGAGGAATTTAGTAAATTGAACTAAAAGATGGCGTATCGATAAGTTATGGCACAGATTCGGAAAACTTATCATAATTCCGTGAAATTAAAACCAATTTCTATGGGAAAGATGTCAAAAAATGCAATTTGTAATTTCGCATCAAATGACTACAATAAATTCACACATTGTAGTCAAATTAAGCTCAAAAATTGTATAATTCATTTTTATGGATATGAAATCGGAACAAAATTTTCTATAAAAAGGGGGTTCATTCTTCATTCTGTCTTCTTATTTTCAACATTGTCAAAGTGCGAGCACATGCAATAGCATTCCTCCCACAATTTGCAAGTTTTTCAAAGTGTCATCGATCAAAGGGAAATAGAAATTTCAGCAACTTTACATTTTTCAACAATTGAAGCAGTACAAATTTCAAAGGCAATTCGCAACATCAACAAATTTTCAAGTGAATTTATTGATTGAAATTTTAATAGCAACAACTTTCAATCAAATTCAAGGTAACCTTGTGAATTAATTATTTATTTTCAATTTGAGTTAAATTTCATTGTGTTCGCATGCCAGGTGTTGGTCATACACACATGTATGAATTTAACAAGAACAATTGAATTTTTTGATTCTTAATTTCTTCCTTTCAGCCATTTAACTAATTCACTCAAGTAAATCGAAATTTCTAACAATTATTCATCGTGTAAAAAATATGCCATTAGGTCATTTTTACACAACATAATAATTGGAAACTAGATCTACCTTGAGTTCTAATTACTATTTACTTTCAGCCATTAGTAAATATATTAGTTAAGAAATAGAAAGGAAAATTGTTTTTACCTTATATATATGGATACGAAGTTGTAACGTAGCATAATTTTCTAATTTGTTATTATTGAATAGAAAAAGATAAATTCGAGTAAAATATAATTCCTTTTTGTACATTTCAATTTCCTTTAGTTATTAAATACATAACAACACAGTGAATCAGTGAAGTGTAAGTGAAGTTTCTAAGGTTTTACGTGTAAGTTGAAGGAAGTAAATTTGACATATTGAAATAATTGTTCAAGTAATTAATTTTCTCATAAAATTAATGTTTGTTTAGTCATTAGTATTATTCGTTTGCAATAAATAATTGAGTGAATAATAGAGTGACAAATTTCTTTTTATTTAACCGCTACACTCCACCAAGATATTTTTTCCAGCATACATCATATTCTCGTTTGTAATCATAGTTTGTTTGAAAGTCAATTATTGGAATTGACAAGTTTCATTAAATTGTGTTTTGCGAACGCAGTTGTGTGTAGACGTCAATTATTGGAATTGGCAGTCAGCTGTGATAAAACAAACGTATTTATGTTAGTATACAAAACAAAACATAATTTATGTATATTAAATGTGCGCTTAAATAACTCTCAAAAATTGCGATGTTTTTAAGTATTCTTTTAGATGCTAACTGCGTCCAAATTGTAAACAATAGAAAAGTCTTTAATTTGGATACAGGGCCGAGGAAAGGAAGAATGAAGAAAAGAAATATTTAGAAACCTCTTATCACAAAATAATCTTACAAGTAGTCGGCAATGAAAATAAAATTCAATCATTGATTTTTCAGATTCAAATATATTTTTCATACAAAAATATAGCCGCACCAAAGGAAAATTTTGTTGTTGGTAATAATAGTAGTTTTTGAGGATTTTTAGCACTTTTTCTTTTGTATTTTTATTTTGAAGCCAGAGCCTATCGATCTAGATATGTACAAAGAATTGCAATCGTGTTCCGCTTCGTCTTTGAGATATGAATTTTAAAGTCACCAAATATCCGAAGTAGCCTGTATGGAGCACTGCACTGTCATGCTTTTTTGTTTTTCTTCTGGGGACCTCTAGCACTTTTTTTTTTTTTTTGTTATCCACAACATGTAGATCCAATTGATTGATTCTAACCCATCAGGAACACGTTGTCACTCTCACACAGTTTTACTTCTTTCTTTTCAAAAGACGCAATAAATAGTAATTGCTACTTAACTTATGGAGAAAGTCAAGTTGCCCACTCCCGATCTTAGTATGTTTAGATACTGGTCAGCATGGCATATTTATAACTCGCCCTGTCATCTTGCAGTTACTTGCATTGTTTTAAAAGTCTTTGAATCTATAATGATTTACTATTTAATTAATCACCTCATCACGATCTCGCATACGTCCATAAATTTGTTGAGTCTAAAATCGTTAAAATTCTCTCAAAGATTTTTGATAGAGTGTTTTAGTAAACTGATTTTTCTTACACGACGAGCTCACGAGTCAGTAGAACTGACGGACAGTCCTGATTTTGTCTGTCAATTTTATTTACTAAAGACGCTTTATTTCCTACTCAGAAATATTAACACAAATTTCCACTTGCATCTACCTTTTATCTTCAATTTCGGCCATTTTTATTTTATGTTTGGCAGTTTATTGTCTGGTTAGTACTGACTAGTCAGTAAAAAGACTAACACGGGGATTACACGAGTCAGTAGAACTGACTCTGACAGCGATTGACACTTACACAGGCTCGTGTAAACCCTTACTGACTACTCTTTTTTACTGACCAGTCTGTACTGACAAGATTTCTGACGAGTAAGTACGCACTAATCAATAAACTGTCAAACGTACAATTAAGATGGCGGAAATTGAAAATAAAGGGTAGATGCTAGTGGATATTTGTGTTTATATTCCTAATCTGATCTCTTTTGAGTGGGAAATGACTGAAAAGTGTTTAACATACATTTTATTGTTTATTTTGTAGAGAATAAAGACGGATTAATGAAGAAATTGTTTGATATGCATATAGAAGAGGAATGTCTGCACCGCTTGACGACATTTTATTATGAACAGACTGGTCAATTGATAGAACGCAAATCGTTTTTTGTCAGTAAATTTGACAGACGAAATCAGGACTGTCCGTCAGGTCTATTGACTCGTGTAATCGTTGCGTAATCAGTGGGGGCTTACACGAAGCTGTGTCAGACTCTGTCAGTGTCAGTTCAACTGACTCATATAATCCCCGGGTTAGGTAACTTTGGAACAGTAGTCTTCATAATTTTGGTGAAGCTGTTGGTGTTCTCCTTTTAAAGAGATTTCGTAAAGTCTAGCATCCTGTTATTTCTGTCAAATTGAGAGCACTCCTTTTCTTCTGTTATGGATAGATGCGGGTGCTGATTCTGTTCTTTTGTCGTAGCTTGGCCATATATCTTTGGCCAATATATTGTAATTTCAAACAAAAATTGTTTGTATTTTTTATGTACATTTTCATTTATCCTTTTGGTTGATTAGAAATGAAAATAAACTAATATGAATTTGCAATGTATAAACGTCTAAAAGTAGGGCAAAGTAATCAACAAAAATTGGGACAACAATTATAAAGCCATGGTAAGTGGATATTTTACATCTGCTTACGGCATTACAAGTGCTTAAATTCGAAATAATATTATTGAATTTGTAATGTTAAATTTCATTTTTAGTTCATTCTTCATAATGGAAGGCTTGCTAAGCTGAAAAAAAAACAAAAAAGCTGTCGTAATGGGTTGTATTAAAAGGTGTCACATCCAAACCCCACCCCAAATTGTTAATGCCGCTGTGCTCCAGGGCTCTCTTCTTTCTTATAAATTTTTTAATGATATCCTCAGAGTTACTTTCAATCTCATCCATAATTTTGCTAAGGAAAATTCTCATTATTTCGCTTAATCCTTAGACAATCTGGAGGAGAGTAAGCCCCAAGTCTCAATCGAGATTTCGCGAAAAGTGATCTTAATGATCTCCTCTTATGGATCACAGTGTGTGACCTGTGTGTGGGCTATAGACGTTCGTACAGCATCATCTTCAAATTTATTGCAGACATCATGGCTATAACTTGTCATTTCGACTCGCTAAAAACCGCCGCAATTACCTTCGTTCCTACATCGCTATACGTATGATCATTTTTTTTTATGAAATGTATGTCCTTATCCGTTGTAATTCATCTCTTTTTCTCTCTTTTCCTGGCCGCAGTCAATTATCAACAGAGTAGTCAAGCTTTCAATATAGTTGAGACTTTGGGCAACCAAAGGCTTATCCGAGAATTTAGAAACGTAAATCAAAACATGAAATTTCGAGATGTAGAAGTCTTGCTCGTAGAAAGTATAATATTGCTTTCTTCCAGATTTTCGAGAACTTTTATGTAATAATGAGAATGAGAAGCTTTAGAAAGTTAAGTAGAAAAAGCTATCTGTCGTAGGAAAGGGGATCTAATAGAGTGAAAAGGATGGTGAGAAATACTAATTTTGTCATTTCGATTAGAATAATAAGATTTTCCGATCCACCAATTTTTGCCAGCGCTGAATGTCTCTGTTCTTCTTATTTATTCTCTTTTCTGTCAAGGTGCCTAAGCTAGAATTTCAACATAAAAACTGTTTCAACAAACGAAGCAACATGTAAGTTCTTTTTTCATACAAAACTTCCATGGGAAATTAATCAGAACGCTAAGTAAAATCTCTTGTAGTCAGCATAATTATATATGCAGGATTAATTAATTAATTAAATATATCCTCGACACGTCTGAGCGAACTTTGAACTTTAGTTTAAAGCGCACAGTTCTCCAACGTATGTGAAATTCATTTTCACTTCATTATGTCATCTATCTATTCACTATTGTTCTCTAGATAGAAATTGATGTATTTTCTTCGCTATGCAGTGCAGTTGGTATATTTCAAACCATCTAAGTACAAATTGGTTATTAAATGAATTTAGAACTGTGTTAGTGAAGGTCTGCTGCAATATGGTTTCACAGAAGTCAATTTCCTAGCCTTAGATATTTGCGAAATTTTTCACTGAATTAAATTGTACAAAAATTGCAAATGATGGCCAAACAGCATTTTGAGTAGAGATTGCAACAGGCAGTTTTAAACAAGCTTTCGAGCACCTTAAATTCAATATGAAAATCTGTGTTGATGACATGTTAAAAAAAAAAAACAAGAAAAAAAATTGGGTCATTTCAGTTTCCACGGGGACTGTAGTTAGCACCTATATAAAAGCACTTTTATCCCATTTTACTAATCAACAGAATATGACACTTAAATTATTCTATGAATTAGTTTGTTGAACAAAATTTGCAGTTATTGCGCTTTAAATAAAAGTCGTGAAAAAAGTAAATATTTTCCAGTGATTCTATTATTCCTATATCTTTGGATTCCAACTAAGGTAACACTTGTTGATATTTGGTGTTATAAATTGTTCATCATGTGGTGAATTGTGCATCACAGGCAGTTTTGCTTCTTTTGCCAGGGGTATGTAGTATGTACCTTGAACACTTCAAACATTTGTACCACTGACATGTCAAAAAAAGCCAAATAAATTAAATATGTATATCAATAGCAATTCTTTGTTTAAGGTGTTCCTAAACGATCTGGCAAAATGCCAGAAATCTGCCAATTTTTGTGGGCAGATATCTGCCCTACTGATTATACACGGAGCAGATATTGGGGCAGATTTCAATTGGCACAGAGTTGTCAGAGAGTTTTGCTATGAAAATTCATAGCGAAATAAGTAAATCTGAAATTCACTCAGTTTGCTGCTAAGTCTGCAGCTCGAGAATTGAGTTGAAAAAACTGTTTATGCAAACGAAAAATCTTTGGAAAAAGAACTTTCATTGCAAAAAGAGGGCGTTTCATATAAGCAGGAACCGTATAATCGTCAGTACGGGTTGATCCCTGCCTGCCGTATACGCCAAAGCAAACTGCCAAGCTGACCTCATATATAGACTTCAATTAAATTTTAAGTGTGAATTATATGAGGCGAAATACTACGTATTTACTTGAACGCCAAGCAAGATTTAGCCCTATGCGGGACTAGCATTTCATAGAGAGTTTTGCTATGCTATGCTTTGGCGTATACGGCAGGCAGGAACCAAGCCGTACTGACGATTATACGGTTCCTGCTTATATGAAACGCCCTCTTTTTGCAATGAAATTTCTTTTTTCAAAGATTTTTTGTTTGCATAAAGAGTTTTTTCAAGTTTTTGGTCAGTTATCTGGCATGCGTCTGTCTTTACTGATTACACGATCTGTTATTTTTCATTTGGTAAAATACTGCTTTTATCTGGCAAAAACAACATAAGCTAATGTGAAGTTCATTGTTCAAAAATGACTTCTAGAGAAAGGTACGCGGCTGTTTTATTGTGTATAGTGCATTTTGTGATAAAATTAAAAGGAAGAGATAAATTTGGGTTAAAGAGTGGATAAAGAGAAAATATATAGAAGGAGCTAATGCCAAACTCCTTCTAGAAATAGAAAATAAGCACCCAGATGTATATTTATGTCATTTATATACTGAATACTCCTGGTAGATATAATAATATATAATTATACTAGGGGGAGCCCGTTGGCGTTGTCCGGTGATTATATAGAAACCTAGATGGGTGAGGGTGGGGTAGTTATAGATGCATAATATCTAAGCTATTATCTGACTCGATCGCGCGATTCCATACTCTAGGACTTCACTCTGTGTGTGATTGTGTGCGCGCGAGAGTGTATGCATTCCTTCACCTTCATATGTGAGAGAGAGTGTAACTCTCGGCGTCGGCGCGTTTTCAAGCAGTGCCCAAATATATAGTAAAACACGAAATTTTTTTATGGCAACCCTACGAAGCAATTGTCCGATTGATCCCATTTTCGAGCTGTAGGTATTTGCAATTTTTATGAAAACGCCGGATACAAAATATGAGCTCTACACGTCGATACCTTCTCAGGCAGCTACCAAGTATATAAATGAAACGGGAGATAGGTTGAAATATTAGGAACAAAAAGGTGAATAGCAAGAGAGGGGGCAATCGTAACCATTACTTAACAACATTTATTTCCAACTCAAGGTCTATAACTCCTCAAAGTCTAACTTTGGCAAAAATTACAAATTTTAATAAAGAATCCTCAGAAATCTTCTGAACAAAAAAATGAAATCAAGACTTTATTCAAACCTTATGAACTGAGAGCACAAAAATTCCATGCAATCATGAAAGAAGAAGATCCTTCTGTAATCAAAGTAGTTTTTGATATGCAACAAAAACCAACCACTGCCAAAACTATCTATTGGAGAACTATTTTACTGTAGAAAAATATGGTTCTATAACTTAACTGTGATGTTGCATTGTAAATTATAGAATCGTAGCAACATAATCCATTATATATGGCTTGAAGCGGAATTAAGAGAAGCCAATGAGTTGGCTTCTTGCGTTGCTTATTTCCTCCTGAAGCTATGGATAAAGATCTATCTCAAAATTCAACGACGAAATACAAAGTCCACCTATTTTCAGACCTCTGCACAAACCAGTACGAAAACATAATTTTACTTGAATGTTTAATAAAGTTACTGGAGGAGAGTTCAAACTTTCCTGAAATAAAGCACTTCCTTCTAATAAGAGGACAAAGTTGTATGCCAGCTAACAGAATATTTGGATGAATAGACCGCGAGTACCGAAAAGGGAGGATATTATATTTCCAGAAGAGTACAGGAATATTCTAAGAAATGGAGAAACTGTTCTGTCTGCTAGCAAAGATTTTTTTCGTCTATGATTTTCAAAAACTATTTTAAATCATACTAAAACCTAAAGTGCATTTTAAGATCTCTTATAATAAAGTAGGAAAACGTGTAACTGTCTCATCAACTACAACGGGAAGTATTTTATAGGATGTGATATATGAAAAACAAACATATATCACGTAAGCCCTTATCTGCAGCTAACTTGCTCCACAAAACAATTAAGATCTCAGAAAAGAAAAGCAAGAACATAAGAACACTTTGAGACTTTTTCCAAGTGAAAAACAATTTTACTCCAATATGTTAGGCATTAGGCATTTCATTCAACAAAGAAGAAGTTATATAAGTGGAGCTGTCAAATTTTGAGAATAATTTCAAAGTGTTTTTCTTATAGAATTTTGAAAAAACTGCTTAATCTTGTTATTATTACTTGGAATCTTTAACAAGTGTATACATTAATTTTTAACGAGCATAAATAGAGTTTAAAAATAATTTTACCAAATAAAAAATATTTACATTGTACTAATTCCTTCCTTTCCATTCTAGTAGGCATCGCATGTGCATTGCTTTTAATAATAAGGCTGAGCATTTTGTTGTTGACTTTTCTAAGCATGTTTTAAATATCTACATAATACTTAAGTCTTATATTATATTGCATTGCATAGTCATTTCTTGGTTTATGTTTAGTTTAACGTACTAATACTATACATTGACTAAAGCATGTATTGTTGAACGTTTATTTATTAAACGTGTCACCACAGCAAAGTTGTGCTAAGCTGTTTCTGATACTCACGTAAACTTCCTCGTAATACAACCTATGAAGTAGTGCTGAAAATATCCGGATAATTTGCTATCCGCATTATTCCGAATAATTAGGAACCGATTCCTCAAATCCGGATTCTAGTATCCGTATCCAGACCAAGCAAAAAAGTTTCAAAATTTCCTCCGAAAATGGAAATTTGTATTTACCCAAAAAGCAATGCAATTTGCATGAACTTTTTTACCTCTTTTGCTTAGTTTGGATTCGGATAGTTCGTATCCCGATCCGGATAGCTCATATCCAGATCCGAATAACTCGAATCCGGATTTGGCTACCTCGGATCTGGACCTGGGCAGTTCGGATCCAGATGTCAGGAATCAGATAGTTTTTAGATCCGGGTATCCAGATATTAGAAAATCCGGATCCAATTTTCAGCTCTACTATGAAGGTGATTTTCAGCTCAGAGGATAGAAAACCATCTAAGCTTTCCAACGAATATAACCGTCTTTTAGGGCAACCTGTTTTTATATTGCATAATTTTGCTTCTGACGGTAGAAATCGCGCCTAATTTTATGGTACATGCGTAGGATCAAATGAAAGGTAACGCTCTGAGCTTTTCAAATTTTGCAAGAAAATGTAACGGTTATTCGGCATTTTTGCAAGAAAATAGTTTAAAAAAAAATTGGATTTTTTTTTATTTCTTACTTTGACGTCCTACAACTAGCGACTTGAGGGGGTGGAGTGATGGTTCGACATTCGTTGGACGATTTACTATCATCTGATCTGAAAATCACCTTCATAGGTTTTATAGCAAGGATTGTTGGAAGAAAAAGTACCATAATTCTCAAAACGCCTCAACTCCGAAAGGAAACTTTTATTTATCATTCTATAGACCTAAATTAGAGCCCAATCGGCGACAACCATTAATCGGATCGTTCCGCAGAAAGTGGATCACACACTCATAAGACATAGGATGCTAGGTTGTTCGGAATTCACCTAAATTTTATGTCAAAATGCATTATTTGTCAAGAAAGAAAAAAAATATTTTTTCCACCTCTCAATGCGCTGAAATACTTAAAAGATACATAACGAACGCTCTAACTATATATCTACCATCTGCCTTTGCAGTAACAAAAAAACCAAAGGTGGCCGGCCCTAGCAGTTTTTTATCAACTTTTCTTCTCAGAATCAATTTTCTGTTCTTTTTAGCATCCCATTGATTTCTATGGTTAGGGACACTCTGTATTTTGTACTACACTATATATTTGTCTACAATTTTGTATACCATTTTGAGTTTTGTTAGGTAGGTATTATGTTTTATTATTAAAGTTGCTAGCTATTAGAAATTAGACAAAACGATTTCAGAGCACATGCTAAAGTGCTTAGTATTAAACGCCATACACATAAACACAAGTTATACATATATTTAAAAAAAAACGGAAAATAATTCGTTCTTAAATTTATTAATTTTTTTTTTTTCAGATTGGTGAATCCAAAAGTTGTTCGTGCATGTACTCTTGTACTTTCTGACTGGGATAAAATACCAACAAAGTCATTGAAAAGTGCTGTAACAATTTTGTACCGTATTGCATATGAATTGAAATGTCCAGCAATGCTTTATCAGGTAAGGTTAAAATTTTAACCGTTATTCATATTTATATATGTAGATATTCAGAGTCGTAGATAATGCCGATAATTGAGTTGATTTATATTTCGAAGTAGAATTTTCGTTATCACCGAATTCCTCTACAAATTGAAGTTTCAATTAACTGCCGATGTGCTTAATTTTCCTTAGAGAAACTAAGAAATTTCCACGTCTCACTTGTATATTAAAAAACTGCAATGCAGAAGCAGATCACTTACTAACATCAAATATCAACAAAAATATTGAAAGTTTCAGAATTTTTGGTTCATGTATAATGTAATACGGATTTGTGGCATTATACGTATGTAGGAATAGAAGTCAGTGAAAGCGTAAATATAATTTCTAAGGCGGCATGGAATTAAATGATACGAGAGGATAAGACGGCTATCTATCTCTTCTTTCAATTTAATTCAATTCAATTCAATTTACTATTAATCACGATAATGTTCAATTAGAGCAGAGCCCCTTTATGTTTGCATAATCCAAAAGTATTGAATAAATGTGCAACAATTTCCAGAATAATATGATTGTAAACAAAGCTATGAGTAAAGAGATAACTATGTGAGTTTATTAATTAATGCACCAACTTATGGTACCTACAGAATTAACGTAGGAAAATCGTATCACACTTAAGAAATAAACAAAACTAAATCAAATGCCAAGTAAAATGCCCGAACGGATAATTTACAATATTGAGGAAATCGGAAACTGCCCGCTTGAAATCACCAAGAGATTTGATGCTTTTCACATGATTGAATTTCGGCACTTTACCGTCGACCTACAAATAGTGGTAAGCTAGGCTTGCTAGTCATAACCCTTTCGGGGATGATGTTTAGGGTCTTCCAGGAAACTTATGCAATAATGAAATCCCTAAAATATGAGGTAATTTTTAATCAAAGATGTTCTATTAATGTTTTTTTTTTTTTTCGTAATTGATGTTATTTTCGAAATTACAGGATATTTCAAAACTTTTGAAAATGTGGTCCTTACAACGATTTTTTGGCTGTAACTATGCTTGTTTTGCTTTCGGAGGGGCTATTTTTGTCGGTTTTCATTTACAAAAATTGGTTTCGCTTCGAAAAATTATCTTCTTTGAGAGTCAAAAATTTCCTCAAATAGCCATATTTCGTACCAACAGAAAATATTCCTAATCTGTTATATTTCAGATAAATCCAAGATTATTAGCCTAGCTCAAGTAGATACTCCTCGAGATACACGAAAAGTTGTCTTGCAACATACCTCACCCATACTTGAATGAAATTATTTCGAAATTAAAAATTGTTTATATTTATAATAGTGGGAAAACTAAGTATTTGAGCAAGAAAATCGAGTGAAACCTAGTTCAAAATTTTAAGTTTTACGTTTAAGACTCTTAATAGTATATTTCGCACAATTAATTTTAATCGGTCGTTATTAAATAAGACAATGTCGAACCTCTCCCAGGGACGTGAAATGTTGACAAGAAAACTCTTACACATATCGCCGCCCAAAGAAACAATCTTGCATAGGTAAAGAATTCTCTCAATGAACACGAATGAACACGAGGAGGGAGATATTTCTGATTAGTCTGAAAATCAAAGTGATGAATTTATGACTGCAAGATACGGTTCAAAATGAATTTACATCCTTCTCAAGAATATCCACACATATCTCACGCAAAACTGTAGAGCTTTTTATGTGAAATAATGTCTTCTTTAATCACTTCTAAGGGAGCCAGTCGTGATTCTTGCCTTAGTTATAGTCCGCATTACTTATACATTACGGCGGGACTGGAGTTCAAGTATATATCACCCTTCTCAAAGAAGTAATTAAAGAGGGCATGTTCTACATCGCCTTATGGAACGCGTACTTTTAGATCTCCTTAAAGAGCCACAGGTAACAGAAGTAATTTTATAAGCGATTTTTTTTCTCTTTTAAATGAGATTCAAAGGAAATATTTTTCTAACAAAAGAAAGAGGAAAGACAGTAAAAAAAATTGTTTTCAAAATTTATTAAAATTCACATTTTATGAAATAATTAGTTTACATTTCATTCATCATGAACTGTGAGCCAATCCAAATAGTACAATAATAAAATTAAAAATGACACATTAAGAAAGAAACAATTTAATTAATAAAATCAATCACTCATTAAATAAGCATTTGCGCATACTTGATTTCATTGAAAACCAAAACTCAAACAACTTATTCGAAATGGCGACTTTGCTTTGGCTGAAACTTTAAAATTGTTATGACTCATTTGAAATGCCAAAAATCACAAAAACAACAAAGGGATTCCGTGTCCTTTTTTTCAGGAAACTATGGTTAGGTATAGCTAAACCAGATTAAAATATGTATAGTGAACACATTACCTATTCCCTTCGCAGAGTAGTGGTTGAATAAGGCGTGTAGAGAGAAGGCAACCTATAATGTGCTTTGAAGTATTTTCATGAAAAGAAATAATCTCTTAACAAAAGATGTAAAGCTAAAAACACTTTCATCGTCAGATAGGTGTAGCCCAGTACACCTTTGAAGCCAGCAAAATGTAGCATAAAGGTGTATTGTGCGTGTGATGCACGCAGTTTCTTTCTACTACAGACATGATCAGTTATGGGTATATCAGGAAAGAACATGAAAAGAACCAGGAAGAACGAGTGGTACGAGATTTGTGCTCGTTTCCTGATGCTCTTGTAGGTACACTGAAAAAAATAAAAACTACCTACGGAAAGAGATGCTGCGTTGAAATCGACTAAATTTAGATACAACGAAAAAGTGATTATGTGTAAATGCCTAAGAAAAATAAAGCGATAGCCATATTGGCTACACTACTTACAACTAAAGATGTATCTCAAGACAACGTGCAGAGAAAGCTGGAAAATAAAAAATATTATAATACTGGTAAAAAAGGAGTGCATTCCATGGACAAAATGCTTGGAACGTACACCGAGATTGCCTTTCGAACATTTCTGCAATATCATAAATGTATTCGTAGCAGCTTTGACAGTGTACCTGACTTTTTTAATCAACAATCCATTTGATTCATTTGGGCGGACGCAAGGAGCAAAGAGTTTTTTCTTCAAGGACTTGCCGAAACAATTAACACTTCCTGAAATTGTGCGGCCCTTTTGCAATTTTTGTCGAAACATTACCAAAAATACCAAATACCAAAATATTTATTTTAAGTTATGAAATGTCTTTATTTACAAATTGTTGCTATTTTGTGCCAAAGAAGGGTATGGCAGATACATTTCAAGCAAGAAGTTTGGCATCACAAATAGCAACAACAGCAACCATCGCAACTGCCAACACAACAACAGCAACGACAGCAAAAATAGCAGCAGAAACAACCGCAACAGGAACTACTTTAACAACAGCAGCCACAGATGCCACAACAACGGCAGCAGCAGCAGCAACAACAACAACAGCAACAACAAGAGCAACGACTACAACAACAATAACAACAACAGCAGTAGCAGCAAAAGATGCCACAACAACAGCAGCCGCAGATACAACAACAGCAGCAAAAGGTGCCACAACAACGGCAGCAGCAGCAGCAACAACAACAACAACAGCAAGAACAAGAACAACAACAACAGCAGCAGCAGATGCAACAAAAACAACTGCAGACACAGAAGCTGCTTAAGCAGCGGAATACGCTACAACTCCAACAACAACAAAATTCAGAGCAGTCGGATACCATTATTCTTGATGCTGTTGCTTTGCTTCTCCAAAGGCTATTTTTCTCTCACGCCTAAAATCTGGGACTTCTTCAGAATCTATCGTCAACTATGTGAACTCAAAAATGAGTCTGATGTATCCACGCATTAAATGCTTCATTTTGACCCCAGAGGGCCTTCCATCTTTCAAACTGCTAGTTCCCGATGACCTCGAGACGTTGCTATTGGACTCAAAATTCTGGCCACATGGTTTATTGCTAAAACGTTTCGTATCTCGTCCCATCCGGGATGTATCAAAAAACCTAATGGGTTAGACAGGGCGATGAAAAAATCGCAGATTAAAGACTTGGTTTATTACCAAAATGTTCGTGGTCTACGGTCAAAAACACGTCGGCTCTACTTGAACTCTTTTGATATTCCTCACGATGTTATTATTTTAACGGAGACATGGCTTAACAATTCCTTTTCGGATGGACAACGATTTTCAAGTTTTTCGACGTGATCGAATTCCTGATGACATTTCTGTGCACGGAGGAGCTATTCTAATCGCGGTAAAGATTTCTTACAGCTGTTCCAATATTCCCAATCCATCCCTGTCTGAATTCCTATGCATCAGTCTAACAATTGGGACAAAAATTCTGTATATTCTAGCTGTCTACATTCCTCCTAGCAGTCCTTCTGTTTCATACGATGCCGTTGCTGCTGCTGTGGAATATGTATGTACATCTCAACTGAGTTGGGACTAGCATCATTATTTTAAATAGTCACATAAATATATTTCAAATTAAAAATCTCAGACGAGAAAATCCCAGCTGAACGAATTACAAAATACCTTAATAACGACAGCGTTCCTCCATGAAGGCCTCCTGGAGTGTTTTGGCGGTCCTGAAATTGTGAAAAAAGAAAATCCAAAAAGAATATAACTCGAAGAAAGCCGACCGGGATTTCCTGTACAGGAATGTACATTAATCCATTTGTTTTCCTTTTACCCGACACCTATGTCAACAGCGGTATTACGGGAGTATAAATGTAGTTATTAGTTACATTGGCAAAGGCTACCTTAAAAAAATTTCAATAATTTGATAAAAGCTAAGGCTAAATAGCTAGTCCGTTCTTAACTATGTTTTTCTATTAAAATTCTAGAGAAAATTGCTTTACGTTAAATATCACTGAGTGATCGTATGGATGATATACTGGTATCTTAAAGACAATATCTGATTTTGACGTACTCTACGGCTCCTGAACCATTTATATCTCTTATACATCTGCAAACGTTGTTTCTAGTATACTTTGGACTTTTCTAGTAATTCATCTTGGCATAACTATGGCGTGTCAGACTATCATTTCTGATCCAGCGTAACAGGCTAATTATTGCGAAATTGGTGTCAGCTCATATGACTGCGAGGCCACCATCTGAATTATCCTGTGTAACTTCCAACACACAGAACTTTTATGGAACCAACTACACTGTAACTTGTGTGCCGCGGGCTTTTCACTAATTACGCCGAGAATATGTTAATAAAAGCATGATACCTGGGGATTGTTGTTCTTATCTGCTTACTATAATTAATTCTTCATCGGGGCCTTTCTGCACACACTATTTTCTTTCCAGCCTTACTTTATCCATCCGAGTTTTCTTCTCGTTTTCTTCACTGCTCACTTGTGGATAAACTCATCAACCACTTGATTATTATTTTATTTTACGTAGAACGATTCTTTTTTCCTTTGCAATCTAAAACTTTTTCCAACACAATTTTCCACAGCTCAGATGTCTGTTCACCTTCTTGTTTTTCTTCTTCTTTTCTTTTTTCTCTGCTGTCAACATGTCACACCGAGCTTGAGGAAACGCACTTCTCTCGGTCGGGTGCGTTTTTAAATTTCTACTCGTCGCGGCCGGCTTACACGCTTGCTTCAGTACTTTGTGTAGCATATTGCTATATGCAATATGCTACGACCATAACACGTTGTGTAAATACCAAAAAGGAATCTAATAATTTTGTGTTAGTATTTAATAATAATTCTAGTCACGATCCGTCTGTGATTTCTAATCTCTTCGCTGATTACTTTAATGAATCATTTTAACATATGACGCTCAAATACATTTTGCTTATTTTAATTACTTAACGACACTTCCTAAAGTTGATATCCCATTCTTCACTATTGATCAGAAATCTGTTGAAGATTCCATGTCCAAGCTGGACTCCGGTTGTTCTGCTGGGCCTGATGGGATACCCCCTATTGTCCTAAAGAACTGCAGAGGAATATTTCTTACCCGTTAACATTTTTCTTTAATCGATCACTGCATCTCGGTAAATTTCCTAAGCTATGCAAAGAGTCGTTTATTGTTCCAATTTTTAAGTCCGGTAAAACGGCGCTTGTTACCAAATAACGTCCTATTGGTAAATTGTCTTGGATTCCCAAACTGTTTGAAGCTTCTTTATATGAATTCTTGTATTTTCATTGTAGTGGAACTTTTAATCCTCATCAGCATGGTTTTATGAAGGGAAGGTCAACAACAGTAAATTTGCTCCAGTTTACATCTACCTGTATCGAATCGTTTGAGCGTGGTTGCGAAACTCACTGTATTTATACAGACTTCAGCAAGGCTTTTGACAAGCTTGCTCACTCTCTTTTGATATTTAAATTTAGATATTTGGGTTTTCAAATTTGGTTGTTGTGAATTGGTTATCATCCTACCTTAAGCATCGCCAGCTTAGGATTCAGTTTTGTTCTACTCTGTCTGAAGAAATAACGCTTACTCCGGTGTTCCACAGGGCAGTCACTTACGACCCCTCTTCATATTATTCATAAATGAAGTTTCCTATGTAGTTACCAAACCTGATTTGCTAATATACGCAGATGATTTAAAACTGTATAAATCTATCTACTCCCATTTCGATTGTTTCAAATTGCAGGACGACCTGGGGCCGAATTCACTAACTCGGAGAATTGTGGAGTTGTGGATATGAGAGTTCTTTTGACACTTAACTCTCCACTTGGAATTCTCTAACTAGGGGAATTTGTATTGAGAATTACCAAACCCTCTATTCCAGTCGACAAAACTCTCGGCTGTGTTTTTGAGTCCGGTAAATGGTTTTGGAGATAACTGCAAAAGAAGTGAATCAGTCCTTCTTAAGACGAAAAATTGGTCGTTGTTTGGTATAAAAATGGACATATTTTCAACTCATCATTATGAAGTACTGGTGAGTCGTGGAAATTCTTTTTCCATGAGAAAAATGTTCACAACAGAACAGAGTACTAATGGATGTGAAAAAAAAGAATGGAATAAATATATGCAAAATATAGGAACTGGGGTGTATAAGACGCAAGTGAAAAGAATCCGTCTTTCGGCGGTAAAATGTCAGTTATGTAGTTAAGATTAAAACAAACCACTATATTACCCGCTTCTTCCTCTTAAATTTGATACCAAACATGACGTATTTTGGACGACCCCCACCCCAATCCACAAAAGCCCCTACCACAAAATTTTTTTATCTATAATTTAGTACTCTAGACCCTAAATCCGAAGGAAATAGTCCCAATGCTCAACGACGTTCCCACACAGAGTTAAAAGTCCTTCAATATTGCGACACTTCTCACATTTTCCCTAACTCCCGACTCTTCTCGAGAATCGCGAATTTTAATCGGGTAAAACGAAAATTCTCATCTCCCAAACTCCCAAGTTCTCCTAGTAACAGAATCCGGCCCCTGGACAGACTTGTTGAATGGTGTCAAAAGAGTTCACTCTTTTTAAACATTGATAGGTGTTGGGTAACCATTTTCTCTCGTAAGCGAGTCCCTTCGCAATGCAATCGTATCATTCAAAAGCTCAGTTAATTAGCTGAAAAACGATTAAGACTTGCGAATAAATAAGAACGCTCGATATAATCTAAAACTCGCTACACTTTATTACTTTCCCTGACCTATCTTAATACGTTTTTATATTCCGAACCGACCGGACATTTGACACCACTGTGCCTGAAACTAACCCGCGACTGATAACTTAACGGCACTCGCCAGACCAGTCACTAGTCTATTTATGTCCAATATTCGGAAGTAAACTTTTACTTACAACGCGGATGTAAACAAACGACAACAACCTTGTCGTTTGTTCTACCGGTTGCAGCACCTGAGTCGCTTAAGTCGCCTTACATAATAATTACCATGCGAGGTAAATTATTATCGTAATTGTCGATTGCTCCACTAAGCGCTCATCGCAGCCAGCTGTTGGGCTAATCAGCAAAACAACCGGAATGCAGTTGCAGAACAATACCATGCGAGGTTATTGTTTAGCAATTGCTGATTATTTCGCTGTAATGCCTTTGGCTGCTGAAAGAATGTTCCGTATATTGGGCCATAACAGAATGTTGTCTATACTATGAATGGGTTGTTACTTTCCAAAGTTGATAAAATATGTGATTGTTCGACTCGAAATTCACCAATAACTTCCACATAGATCGAATCGTTAATAGGGCAAACTCAATGTTAGGCTTTGTAAAGCGCTGGGCAAAAGAATTGATGATATCTATATTACTAAAGCTCTTGATCGAATTAACGGGATAAACTTTGTTTTCATTTATTTTATTTTCAATTTAACAATTTACAAATGAGAAAAACATTATATTTAAAAAAATATTGATAATATAATTTGTGATTTGCATTTCTTTTCATTTCTTCTTCTTATTTTTCAAATCGGCAGATGCACAGCGGAGCTCCAGATTAACATTATATGCCAAATCTAGCACCCTTTTCCTCATTATAGCTATAATGGAAGAGGAAAAAAACACTTCATTAGTGTACTTCATTATGATCTGATTTTCGAGCCATAATGACGTATACTATGTGACACACGGCATTTTAATGAATAGTTAGTACTAATGATTCATTAGATCGTGCTGTGTGTCTAGGGTATTAATCCTTTAACCCCGAATATCTCGGAAAGGGTTGGGAATACACCCCCCCCCCCCCTCCCGCCTGCAATTAATTTTTTTTTATATCTCGACATGACCTATCGCGTTCTTCATTATTATCCACCACTTCTGAAACACCCTGGATATGTATATATTTTAAAATAAATAAACAAAATAACAAACAAGTTCCTCACAGATACTACGGTATACTGACATTAACAAGTATGCCCGCTAGATTTATGATAGGTGATAGAGTGACATCACGGCATCAGATTTTTATTTTTTATAATAAATTATGATTACATTATTATTAATTATTATAATTAATTAATACCATCGTGTGATACTGTGACGCTCCAGTTGGCTAACCATGGGTCTAGCAGTCATACCTTGTTATTGTCAGTATATCTTGTCAGATACTGGTTGTCAGTTTGCGTTTATCGAGCTTGTTGACTCCCCCCTATATTTAACTTCTTCATGGAGCACCGTGGACCTAGCCGCTAAACCAGGTTACCTTCTGCAACGCTTGGTCGTGTCTCAAATACATACATATACATACAGTTTCCGTATACTGATGTTTGCTTATATTCATAACATAGTAGAATTTATTTTTTTATGCAAAAATATTTTGGGCTTTAAATTTAGCTGTGGCCGATAATCCTCCCTATACTTAGAATTTCTGATACCGCTACCCTTATTCACACAGCACATAATATTATGTGCCTGATAGTAACCTGTTTTCTTTTGAGCTTAAATATGTTTTTAATTTAATACATACTAGAATCGGTCATGGAAATAACCTAAGGTTAAGGCGACTAGTACCCTGCAGACAGCACGACCACAGTTGATCTATGAAAGGAGTAAAAACCATGAAATAAATTTCAATTAGAAATGCAAATGAAAGTGGTAAATTTTGTTTCTTTTATTTCTTTTTCTTACTTTATCTTATAAACGGGTGCATCAAAAATGTAGTGTTTGAAGTTTCTTTAGACTCTTAATTAAATTAATTCCTCTTAACCAATGAATACGTGCACCGTGATACAATGTTAGAGCGTAGCAAACACGAAGGATGTAATTTGGATTTTTCCAGAGCTCTACAAGATTGAAGTCGTTCGCAATTTACTTAAGTAGCTGAATGATTAATTTGTTCGCAAACATCTCTGACTTTGATAAATTAAAAAGAATTTGAAAAAGTGGAGTTTTTTCCTAGTCATTTCGCTGTAAATGTGGACCGTTGTATTACGAATATCCATCTCAGATTTGCTCTTGATTGATTGACAAAGCAAAAGAAATGAAAAGTGTAAATTGAATTCATGAACTGACGACTGGAACAGTACCAGTACCAGATTTTTTTTTGTACAAAACTTTTTAATATGATTGCACGAATTCGTTAATAGAGGTTAGTGTAGTGTGGATGGTTCTCTAAAAAAAGGTTTTGTACTATATTCTGTGGCGCAAAAAAGCCAGACTTATACATATATAGTAGTAAGAGTAATTGTGAATTAAGTTGCCACGTTTCGATAATAATTACAATATTATGGTCGCCTTCTGTAAAAATATTTATCATACTAAATTTGTATAATGCTAGATTAGTTTTAGACTTGGTTTGATAGTGTATTTGATTTCAGTGACTAAATTTTTTAGAACAAGTTTTAGATTGCGAGAAAATATATGAACTGTCTCTGCCATTTTTTAGACGTTTATCTTTTTATTGACTAAACTTGAATTAATGGAATGACGTCATTTTAAACTTTTACTGAGACATTGGGTAACAATTTGCTTCCTGAGGAGTAAGAGTAAGAATGCTACTTGAAAAAATTCCTTGTAAGTTTGAACCTCTTCATTTTATTTTATCTGTATGCTAGAAGTCATTGGTGTGTTGCAGAATATTTTGCGAACTCTAAAATTCATATCCTATTCTATTCAGCTACGCGACTTGGTCACGAAATTTGAATAAAGCGGAGCTTCTCAAGGTTTATGTGAACTGTGTGGCTTAGAAGGATTCGTTTTTCCCACCAAATATTTTCAGTAACAGCTCCGCAAACTCATAGCATTAGAATGTATTTATTTTCGATTGTATGAGTTTTTATAAGCTCAGTTCGATTCTTCGAGCAGGAAACTAAATGGAGTTGACATGAACCGTCATAGAGCGTAACCACTTTTAAGTTGTGTAGGTGCACCAATGAAGTCGGAAACATTTCTCGGCATATAGAGTCGCCATGCTAATTAATGGCGGGAGATTTCAAATATTATTTAAGTGGATGTATGATAGAAGGCGAAATTAATTAAATATTCACATAGTTACAAATATATAGACATAACACACAATTTTTCATTAAAGAAAATCAGCGGGAATTTTGTTTGGGCGGAAACTGATGGAAAAATAAATATTTATATCAGTTAGTAATCTGGAAAATATAAAAATCCAAGTTAATTGGGCAATTTTCATTTTACCTGTATCTTATTACGTCATTGTGTCAGGTTCGAAACAAGAAAAACAATTTGCTAGTTTTAAAAAGCGATTGGTCAAGTGCTCGGAAGTGTACAACCGTCGCCGCACCAGGGGCGGATTTGATCACTTAGCCGACCTAGGCCTATGGAAGATTGCCGCCCCCTACTCCCTGTAAAACACGAAAAATTGAATGATCTATATCCATCGAAGGGACCCCAGGCTAGAATTAGCGGAGTAGGCTGCCTCATAAGTCGGAGTAGATTTGAAAAAAAATGGAGTAGAATTAAAAATAACACTTTCCAACGAATTATTTTATTTAAAAAAACGAAAAAGTATAAAAATGTAATGAAATACCCACAACTACAAGAAAAAATCACCAAGTTTTGCCGCCCCCTAAATCTGCCGCCCTAGGCCCGGGCCTACTCGGCCTATAGGGAAATCCGCCCCTGCGCCGCACGCTAAGTCAGAAACCTGAAATTTCGTACACGACATCTTCGGAAAAATCGTAGATCTTAATTTGAATAATAAAATTAATTTTTGGATAATAATACAGAACTCGTAGATTTAGTAAACTGAATTTTTGGGATTGCCTATTTCGTAAATATTTCAGCTTTGACTTCATAAATGGACAAAAATAGCTCCGTGGTAGAGTTGCCATACAAAAAATCCGTTTTTTCATACGTATTTGGATATTGGCGCAGGACGTTTGCTGGGGAAACCGTCATAAGTCAAGATATTTTAAATGTATACTAAAAAGTTTTTCGGAATGTAAAAACTTATGAAATTCGTTATGACCATATTTACGGTCCGATATTATGGTATGCATTTTTTCCACAAATAGTGAGGGAGATAAATTAAATTAAAACATTGACAACCCAAATCTGTTAGTTTTGACTACTGGCGTTTTGCTATAATTTTATAGCAAATATTTATTCAATTATGTACCTATAGATACTTGTCAAAATTGAAGAAAATAAAAGTATCTTTTTAATTTTTAAATATATTTTTATAGAAAGGATTCGAGTTAGGTAGTCTCTCATCCAAAAGCAGGAAACAGCTCATCCACAGATTCGCTACAGTCTTTTCTGGAAATAATTGGATATGATTCGAATGGAGATATTCCAATTTGACAACTCGACTGTTTGACAATTGGTAATACCATAAAAACTAGAGGGGAATAATGATTGGTTCAGCAGCATTTAAATTTCAATAAGATATCTCCCTCACAATTTCTGGAATAAATGCATGCTATCATAATTGTGGCGCCGTAGGTTCCAATGACCGCCAAGCTATCGAATAAATACTAAAATAACCGATTAACTCTATTTCTTGAGACTTTTATTCAAAAATTAAACAGCTACTTAACAAGTGAGTGAGACTTCATTTACTTACTCTTATACATCTCATTTTTATATGCATACTGCCATACTGTGATTCTACAATATTATGGTATTATAATCCTATGATACGCCACAATATTCCTTTATAGAAAGAAATGCAGCAAAGCTGCCTTAACGATTTAACGAGAACACCTTTAAAAACCAGAGGTGGCTGCATTTACAGGTCATTAAAAGTCTCCATAAGATATGTACTCGACTTTAGTCGTAAATTCACATAAAACTTGTATCTAAAGCACTTCTTACTACTTAATATTCGAAAGATTATTCTGGTAAGCTCCTAGACGTACGTACATATGTAGACCATACAGTTAGTCCAGTTGGATTATGTCATCAGATGGGTGAAATGTAATTCAATTCTCCAACATATAAGGAGAGGAATTTTCAAATTTCGCAGAGACTGTGGGATAAATTCCAAAAAAATATTAGTGCATCAAATGGGATAGAGATATAAATATTGGCCAGACGCATATTATGAATAAGCCTATTTTTAGGGGAAGGACATACACCCAGTTAGGATGGGTTTAAACCACAGTTCGATCCCAAGCTCCTAACTCAATAGCTCTGCGGATATGGAGAATTTTTGATATCTCAATTGAAAGGGGTAACCGCATTTAGGTCATGATAGTTATCGATGTCGAAGGGTATTTCTTACTGATAGATTTTGAAATGATTTTCATAGAGCACCGAGTTGATTAATGTTTTTAAGACGACCAGTTTGGAGAGGAACGTTTTTTTTTATGATGTTGCCAAAGCTCATGGGATACCCTATGATGTCGTCGCAAGGGGTAGGGATTTGAGGATTAGTGGGTTGAGACGAGTAGGTGATGGTACGCATTGAATGTTTGTGCTTCTTATATGTGGGGGGGGGGGGGGCAGAGGATGGTATTCCACATTCGTACTGTTTTGCTTATGAAGGATTCAGGGAATATCACGGTACGGCCGAATTTGATTTCATGGGTGTGAGGATTAGGTCGGACTATCGGACTACAGCGCATGTGGTGCGCTTAGGAGGAATTCTACAAGGGATCAGGCTAGAAATTTCCTCCCAGCAATGACCATGGAAGTAGCGATAAAAGAAAGACAGACACCTGACATAACGTCTAGGGAATTAATATTGCTATTGATATGTCATCGCTAATAAGCCAGAAGGCGTTCTTTTGGACTTAGTCTAACGCGGATAATGCAGTGCGTCCAGCTCCTTTCCAAATATGGAAATGATAATAGACAACATTGCGTTTTGGAAGCATTAAACAAGATCCGATTCCCTCTGCCCCAAGCGTGTATTGATGTAAGATCATGGTTTAGTGAACTGAACATGTGGCTTCGTTTGTCAACTATAGCATTTTCACGGAAATCAGGGGTGCTGGCATAGATTATAACACGGTCAGAGGTAAGTCCGTCCACTATAACTTTAATTGAACGCCCGGAAAGAAAGCTTTGAATCCATTTTAAGAAAAGTGGGTCTAGACCTAATGCCTGAAGTTTAGCTAAAAGAGCAGGATGCCAGACTCTATCGATGGCCTTCGAGATACTTAATGCGATCATCTCAGATTCACCAAAACAATGGAGACATTGATTCCAACGCTCGCTAAGGAATGTTAGTAAATCTTCAGTAGAGGGGCCAGCACGAAAGCCGTATTGGCGATCGTTATTAAGGTGATTAGTTTCTAGATATTTCATTAATTGGGTGTTGATGAGTGTTTCGATATCCTTCACAGGAATCGAAGTAAGGGCAATTGGTCTATAATTTGAGGGATAGCTTGCCTCTCCTTTTGGGTATTGGCTGAAGATGTGCAAGTTTCCATGCCGAAGGAAAGCCTCCTGTCGGATAGGACAGGTGAAATAGTTTGCGTAGAGGTTTAGCTAAAGAAGGAGCGCAGCACTTGAGTACCAGGGGCGAAATTCTATCAGACCCAGTAGCCTCAGACACATTGAGACCTGCGAGGAAATAGAATGGTTTATGCCTGTAACTGCATAATGGTGGAGAAGGAGGACTTTGCGAAAAAGGTGGCAAGAAAGAGTTCGCACCAAAGTTACCTGCAAACAAATTAGCTTTGTCCAATGATTCCGTATACACATCCCTGTTGTGAATTAGTGGCGGTACCGAAGCGAAGAACTGGTAAAGTTGTTCTGTTTTAACAAGAGACCAGAGACTCTTACTACCCTTTCGACTAGTAAAGATTTTTTGTCTAATGTTTTGGTCGAACAATTGGAACTTAGCTCGGTGAATAATGGATTTTCAGGTGTTACGTGCTTCTCTATAGATCTGTCTCAATTCCGCTGAATGCCACAGTTTATATGCCTGATATGCAGCTGAAATAGCTGTCTAAAAGTCATTGTTAAACCAAGATGAACTGTTAGGTTTAATATTCTTGTATCTGTGCGGAATGAAGAGGAAATGACACTGACATTGAGTACTTGTCAGGATGAGATGTTAGAAACAGATCTAATAATCAAGCAAACGAGTTGGGCTATCAACTAACTGTTTCAAGTTGAAGGATTCACTAAATAATTCAACATGTCTCCCCGCTGAACTTATGGTTGAAGAATGTCTGAGCCACTGCATGTTGTGGACATTGAAATCGGCAGGAATAACGATTTCGAAAGTCGAGGATTTAATTAAAATATTTTCTATATTGGAGGATAGAGAATCAAACGAACATACAGTGTCAGTGTCAGACATATTGGGCCTGCGGTATAAAAAACAAAAATAAATCATGTGTTGATGAAGTTTAAATCTAATCCAGATGTAGTTAAACTCTGGATTAGTTGAAGTGAATTCAGAAACAATGGAGAAAGGAACATCATTACGAATGTAGACAGCGTTTCTCCTCTGAGGTTAGAAGAGTGGCGCTAACTCATAACCCGGAATGCGTAACTGATTGCAATCAGCATCAGAAGTAACCTTGGTTTCACTTAGGGCCAAAAAAGCCGGCTTAAAAGAAGACAAGTAGAAAGAATTACTTCGTAAGCCACAAATGTTGCAAAAATCAAAGCAAAATTCTTGCATTGTCCCAAATGAGGAAAAGCGCACAAAATACTCAAAACTCACGACGAGGCGTTTATAAATGGCGCAATAACTGAGCACATCACGCGTCTTCTACCACTGGCAGTTGAAAAATGTAACAATAATTGTTGGTTCGCTGCTTAATATCTGCGCCACAAAATTAGGCGTGATGAAACTTTATCCTGCACCAATCCAAGTTATTGCAAATGTCCCGTACCAAACAAAGTTTTCTCAACTTAATTTCTGCTCCACGATATTAAGGAAATGATTTGTTTCCAGATTCAGAAGTACGATAGAAGTGTAGTTTCACATTGTTTTCCTACATTCCCATGTCCATGAGTTCAAGTCGAAAAAATCAAATTATTCTGTATTTTGTGGAAGAAACTTTATTTAATTAGGAGTTAGCGATAAAATTAAAAGTCTTCTTCAAATGGCATAACAAACTTTCCGATACGATTACCTTGGGAATAGACTTTTTCATCCGAAATTCCAAATTTTTCAGGTCTGTTTTTCTTTCTCTTCTTCAATTTCACATTATAATTTCAGTCCTTTTCAAACCAAATGAATTTGTACTGAATAGTGGATACCGGTATTTCACAAAAACTTAGCCAAAATTTTAGGTGGTCATATAAATATTTAATAATGCTTTTCTAAATTATTTCTTGTACATACATTAAAAATGGTTAGGTGTCTCCTTAAAGGACAAACCTAGATTCGTTCTCGTCCCACTTATTTGAAAGGCAGCGACTAGTGTAGGTAGACAGGCAACGATAAATAGCCCAATCGTATTTGACGATGACCTTGAATTGTAATAGAACATACAAATATAAATATATAACTTAGTGTAAGGTCCATACTATTGGAAAAAGCGGAGTTGGTGTTGCCTGTGAAAGATATATGTATCTCTGCTATTTCGTATACCCAGTGGTCCCGATACTCATAGCAACTTAATCGATTTTGATGACATTTTTATGGTGGTTCAGGGGAATAAATGAAAAGGACTGTATAAGAAATTGTCGCCCCACCCCCGCCACACCACTTTCAGGGACAACTTCATCTTTCTTTGATCGCTTTTAATGTTTGAAAGAACTATTTTAGAAAAAAAAATGTTTGACGCTGGGTAGTAACTTTAAGAGCACGAATTTAACGAAAACATTTTCACTGTGAATGCTGTATTCTCAAGCTAATATTGGTAGAGTAATAAATTATACGTTACTAGATAGAATATAGAATTCCATTTATAACAAAATATTGTCCTTATGCTTCGGGTACTGTAAATACCGTATAGAGTTAGGCTGATATTCACACGATTTTTTTAAGACGCTTCAATCGCAAAAATAACAAAAACCGTATTTATTTTTCTCGCAATTACGATTGACGATTCTCCTATTTCTAACTCACTAAGGTCTTCAAATAGGAAAATCATTATAGCAAAATTCTTAAAAAGAAAATTTTTCGGCTCAAAAGTACAAGAAAAAAATTACAAAAAATATGCCACTTCAAGTGGCAGAAAGCGTTCGTTCCAAAGTACCTACGTCTCGTTTGATTAACTCTTTACTTATAACAGTATACTAAATATTTATTGAAATAAAAAAACAATTTTTCCGGATTTAACGAAAAGTTCTATTATTTCAGGCATCACTACTAAAAATATTTCAACAAGTTTTTGATACACCAAAAGATTCGCATCATGAAGAACTACGTCGCTTAGGAGTGTTTATCATGCGAAAATTCGTCAAAACCGCTAAAACGAATCCGAAAATCTTTGCTGAACTACTTTTTTACAAAACAATAAGGGAGGCCAATGAATTGGAAACAGGATACGGAGATACATATAATGCGTAAGAAATACTTAAAACAATTCTTTTCATCGCTATTTTTAAGAATTAATATATCTTTATTATAGTGGAACAAAAGGAGCATGGTCTGAGGAGGAGGAAAATGAACTTCGAGCGCTCTATGAAGAAAACCAAAGGAATCCACAATCCGATCAAGGTAAAGATTTACATTTATTACGTTTGTGTCTCGAAATTACTAATTGTCGTTATTCTGTCAAGCTTACCGTTACTAGATAGAGCCTTCGGAAATTCAATTCTAATAGCGGGCCTAATTAAAGCGACGCGTATTTCTTGATTTTTATTTTAAAAGTAGGCGGCAAGACAGCCAATTTTTAACTCCTGCTGCTGTCCTCTCGATTTTTTTGAAAATATGAGACTGTTGACTATATTTAACTACAGGTCCTTAGCATAGTCAATAAGTAAACGAAAACGTGTGCCTAATGCATTTTGATTATGTACGCGCTATTTTTGTAATTGCTTATCTTCTTAATATATAAAAATCCAGTGTCACGATGTTTGTACACGCTAATCTCCGAAGCCGCCCAACAGTTTCCAATGAAATTTTGTGAATGTGTTTGGTTGGTTCCAGTGGTTCCAGTGGTTCCAGCTTGAAATATAGGATAGTTTTGGATACGATAGATAGCGCTGTTGTCGAGATCTAAAAAACTGCCTGAAAACGCGTCGACGTGGAGAGCTACACGGCGTTTTAAAAAAATTGCAAATACAAGATCAAAAATGGACCAAATCGGGCCACCAGTTTTTGGTGTTGCCATACAAAAATTTAGGTTTTCACTGTATATTTGGAAACTGCCTGAAAACGCGTCGACGTAGAGAGGTGAAATTTTGTACACAGCGTTTTAATAAAATTGCAAATACAAGATCAAAAATGGACCAAATCGGGCAACCACTTTTTGGTGTTGCCATACAAAAATTTAGGTTTTCACTGTGTATTTGGAAACTGTCTGAGAGCGCGTCTACGTGGAGAGCTCAAATTTTGTACACGGCGTTTTTAAAAAAAAAAACATGTAAATTTAAGTTAAAAAATGGGACAAATCGGGCAACTCCTTCGTAGGGTTGCCATACAAAAACTTATATTTAGTAGTACATGAGAACGCGTCGACGTGCAGAATTAAAATTTGGTACTTGGTGTTTTCATAGCAATAGTAAATAAAATTACAAAAATGGCTTGAACCGGGCAACATCTTCTTGATGTTGCCATACTAAACTTTGGTTTAACATTATATATTTGGAAACTGTCCGAGAACGCATCGACGTGAAGAGCTCATATTTTTTACACGGCGTTTTCATGAGAAATGCTAATACAAGTTCAAAAATGCACCAAATCGGGCCACCGCTTTTTTGTGTTGCCATACAAACATTTTGGTTTTTACTATATATTTGGACACTCCCTCACGCGTCAATGTAGAGAGCTGACATTGCGTAGACGGGATTTTCTTAAAGCAAAATTTAAATTAAGTTCAGAAATGGGACAATCAGGCAACTCCTTCGTAGGATTGCCATGCAAAAAATTTGTTAAGTGGTGTTTTCATAGAAATGGTAAATAAAGTTTCAGATATGCACTAAATTGTGTTACCCCTTCCTAGTAATGCCATACACAACTTTTGTTTTTCACTATGTACTTGGTAGCTGCCTGAGAATGCTTCCAGGCGGAGAGCTCATATTTTGTACACGGAGTTTTCTTAAAAATTTCAAATACCGTTCGAAAATGGAACCAATCGGGCAACTCCTTCGTAGGGTTACCATACCAAAATTTCGATTTTTACTATATCTTTGGGCACTGCATGAGAACGCATCGACGTAGAGCGCTACACTCTCTCACACAAATGAATGTATGCATGCACACACACACGCACACACACGCGCACACACACACACAGACCCACATACACAGGGTGCAACTGTAGAGTAAGGAATCGCGCGATCGAGTCAGATAATAGCTTAGATATTACTTATCTTTATCAAACCCACACCCACCCCACCCATCTAGGTGTCTATATTATCGCCGGGAACGCCGACCGGCTCCCTCTAGTGCTTTTATAAGATTTTTTCTCATTTTAAAAGGTCCCGGGAGATTAAATAAATCGATTCTTCGAGATTTGCAAATAATCTTCTAAAACCGCTATAATCTCTTCATCTGAAGAAAATATTTGTCCAGCCATGTATTTTTTTCAAATTTCGAAACAGTTGATAGTCAAACAGAACTTAATCTTGGGAATACAGTATATGTGAGTGGAATCATTTCGAAACCCGGTTTTTATGACTTTAGAAGTTAAAATTTATGACGAGTGAACCAGAGAGTACCTACATTCTCTTCGTCATACCGGTCATTTTATATTCTAAATCGATTATACTAGATTTGTAATTTCGGATAGAATTGTCTTGAGTAGAATTAATATCAGAGCGAAAACTCTACAATCCAAACAGATCAATATAACCTTTTGTCCAGGACAAATATCGTGGCTTTATGAATTTTTCACTACATATAGACGAGATGGTTTTGAACAAGCTCTGCGCTATTGCGCGCGATCTAGGCTGCTCTGCTGAATTTTGAGCGCCATAGGAATTACACATACAGCGAAGACGCATAGCTTAATTTTAAAAATTCATGGATTTTTCCAAAAATATGGATCGGAAATGTTGTTCGAAGTAGTGCGAGCTTGATTTTTTTTTTGTAAACGATAAACGTGTTAAGCATTTTATGCAAATTTTATATCCCTGTAACCGGACGTAATAAGATGTACCTAGTTAGTAGAGATGCCTATTCTATCAGCTATCTCGTGAATGTAAGAAGACAGAGCCTCTGTGCAGGTCATTCATCCTCCAATATTACTCTACCTTGGTGAAAAAGCGATACCGATTCTTTAGCCAAACTGCATAAAAGTAGGTACAAGTTTATCCAATGTGCTAACAATGTTGATATGGTTGCTTCAGGAGGTCTTAGACTTTTTTTTATTATGAATAAAAATTATAATACGCGTTGCCATCATTGTTAAGTACATACAATACAGAAAATCAATAAAAAGTTTTGAAGACTGTATGGTCTTTCAACAGTCTACACGCAGTGGATGCGGTACCCAACAATGAACGTACATGATTTCTTTTGAAATAGGCTCACTTTAACCAGCTGTAACTGTAGTGTTTCTTGCAGCTTTTAACTTAAGAAAAACATAAAAATAAAAATTAAGACTTGTTTACGTTGCAGGTCTTCTTTCTAGTGTTCCACACCTACTTAGATCAGGCTTTGTAAGCAGCGTCTATGTTTGAAAGAAGCAATAATATTTTATGAAATATTTTTCGAATCTAGTTATTCCAATATTATATTGGTGATTAAATAGCGACGTTACGACTGTATAAAAAAAAATCTCTAAAAAACTCTAGAAAGATGTGGCAAACTTCGAACTTCAAATTCGCTTCAACTAACTTTGCTCGGTGGCATGAAATTATCGATTTTGTGTTTCTATGTTTATGATCGGGTGTACCTTGGCTGGAGTTGGTATCTTTACATAATTGCAACTGTCAAAATATAAACAACATTCGTTAATGAAAAAAACGAAAAAATGCTGTAATTACATTTTCTCCGTAGTTCACAACCCGCAGGGCATAATTCAAACTCCTTTGAATTCCCTACAGATTTTTACAGATGGCATTGAATTGGTGTACTCGTTTGGAAGGCACAGCACTATCTTTTTTATCATGATATTTGCACGATAAGGATATTGGGAGGACGGCTGGACTGGTTCTTCCCATTGCTTATTGTCGTGTGGGTTAGAACGGGAAAACCCTCTGGCCCGCTTGCCACTTGATGCGATGGTACGAGAACTTCGTTTTGAGCGTTGCTTCCCTGTGAGTTTTCCTGAAAAGGAATCGTGGGCTGAGAGAAGTGCCTTAGCGAGCCTTCCCCGGTCCACTCTAAAAATTTTAACCGAGAGCCGGTGCGGGTATTTACTTTCCTGAACATGACATTGGGATGGAGAACTCACTTCGAAGACACAGCACACTCTTCCAGGCTGAAATTTCGCCATCGGCCAATGGCAGCGAAGATAGCTTTTGATAGTCAGGCAGCCTTAATGGCTCTGAGTGGCTCTCGGATAACATCTAAGTTACTGGGATTGCAGGTCGTCTGTGGATAACTTGTGTTTCCACAACACGTTGCCCCTTCAGTGGATTCCTGGTCACATGGGGATCATGGAAAATAAAAGGACTGATCTTCTAGCCAGGTATGCCTCTGGTTCTCTCTTCCTTGGACCGGAAATCTCCGTGGACGTTGCCATCTCGGTTATTAGATCTCTCATCAAAGCGGATGTTCGTATGAAGCATAAGCAGAGATGGGCGAATCTGAGCACTTGCAGGTATAGAAAACTTGTTCTTTATGGACCTAATAGGAATTTCTCTGATTTTCTTTTGGGGGTCGGACGGAAACTATGCAGAACTGTGGTTGGCGTCATCACCGGCCACAGCACGCTTCACGCTCATCGAACAAAGATGAGAGTTGTTGACAGCCCTGAGTGTCTGTCCTGCTTGGAAGGAGAGCATGAGACAATCGAACACTCTGTGTGTGCTTGTCTGGCCTTTGCCTTTGCTGGATACGCTATGCTCTGCCCTCCTATCTTTGGATGAGCTGAAAAACTTTCCTCACCAAGACTGATAGAGTTTCTAGCAGGTTAGCCCAATGGGCCACCCTGGCCTCCGTGCTTTGGATCTCTGATAACGGTAACGACCAGCTTTCTGTTGATATGAGTATTAGGAAGAAGTATTTCTTTAACCTTGCTGGTCGCCTGGCTCTTACTAACAATATCAGATATCTGTATCTCAGCGGTGGATGTCTTGTCATCAGGGAATTCTGGGGATAATTAGCAGATATATATGCACTTTTCCGGTTTTACAGTCAATCGGCTCTCATATTTAAAATCTTAAAGATAATTCCTTCCGTTCAAAGCTTCGGAAAGGAAATTTAATTGGAGCATATCTGGTAATCTGCTTTTTCTGCTACTACTTACATTCCTGCGCAATTGGTAATTTTCCTTTTGCAGCTTTCTATGTCAATATGCATCGTGGGAACTGCAGTTTTTGAAAAGGACGTGTTGAATATTTTTGCAGATTAAGTCCATAATACATTCCAGTCGACCTCTTCAAACATTGCTGAGACTTTCTTACACTGGTGTTACGAGGACTCCTTTTCCACACTCCTAATTGTTCATCGCTGTCTTTATCTTCTGAAACACTCAACTGATTAGTTTTCTGGGGGAACTTTTCCGTGATTTCCAATGTTTTGATACTATCCGACATCCTGTGTGTTCCTTATTGTAGTGATCTTTACTTTAAAGTACCACAAACGAACACGGTAAACACATCTAACATGTACTCCTTTAGGACTTTGGACATTTGCATCTATATTTTTGCCATTAGGAGTAATAGCTGCACTGTCAATTTGACTTGATCTTCTATCCGAAGATAATACCCAGATTTCTTTCTGCATTCTTCTATGGTTTTTGGCGAGTATATTAAGTTGCCGAGAGCTATAAAAGCCGTTAAAGAGGTAACCAATTCCATTGTTTTGAATGCTCAGTCCAATCTTGGCTCGTCAACGTTAGCTCAGCTCTGTTATCAGGCTCGTAGCAGTTTCTTTTTTCTGGCAGAAAATTCGCTACCCTTCAGCATAAGCCTATATAAAGTTGCTACCAATGATCATCTGCATCATCAGGCACTTGATGAAATTGGAATAAAAATCCCTCTCACCCTGACCGCCGGTTCTTGCCTTTAATTATCATCCAGTTTGAATTATCCGAACTTTTGATTCATTCAATAAATTGTTTTCTACCTTTCCAGATGTTATAGATTGGATCTTGGACAATTTAATCAATAACACTCGTACCAGACGAAATGTGATGAAAAAACTTAAGGAAATGGACTTGGTATTTAAGAATCCTACAAAAAAATCACTTGCTGCATCATCAAAACATTTATGGCAACCGGATGAGGATGAGAAACTTCGTACTTTATATGATGAGCATCGTTTGGAAGAGAGTAAGTAGTGGTGACGGTCATAACGTTACAATAACTTATATATAATAAAATAACCCATTTCAGATTGTTTGGAACGACTCCTAGAAGCATTTGGAGAGAAACGGTCCAAGAATCACATAGTAAAGAGAATGATTCAGCTGCATCTCATTGCGGATCGATCAGAGATTTTACCGAAAAAGCAAAAGAAACGAAGACCACAACAACAAAGTCAAGCTATTGCTGATTCTGAAGAGGAAATGGGAGATTCAGATGAAAATGATACTCCATTTGTCCGTGCAAAACCGAAAGGAGTTAATAGTGGGACAAGAACAGCAGGCAGCGGTAAAAATTCACGAAAAACCATAAGAACTCCCTTGGACATTAGGTCTGTTAATTCTCTGTTGAATAAAATCGACAGCAAATATCAGGAAGCTATAGAATGGTTAAAGGAATGTTTAACAGAAGCATCTGAGGATATTGAAGAGCCATCTGATGACCAAGACGATGGTATTCCCCTCTTGCCTTTACAAGAAGTTCAAAAAGAAGCCATGGAGGACTCGCAATTCAAAAAGCTTTTAATTTCAATTGGCATTCAACCACCAATTGAGGAAATCGAAAACTACTGGCGTATTCCAGCATACCTCACAGCTCCTGACTTACAAATGAGAGTAGATGTACTAAGCGGAACCTTTATCAATGCCCAGGAAGGCTTAGATAGTGACACCGATGATGATGGCAATAACAAAACCGACGACGAAAATGAGGATGACAATGTGCAGAGTATTGAAACTGATGATAAGAATGATTTGCATGATAATTTTCTAAGCAGACGTCGTGAGCGTCTTAACAATTTGGTTTTCAACAAAAGCGATAACGAGGACGAACATCGTGAGCCTTTAAAACCAAAAGCGAAGAAAAAGCAAATCAACACAAAAGCGTCTGAGGAGAAATCCGAAAAAAAAAGTGGAAAACTGAACATCCCTGAAATAGCGAAGGAAACCGGAGGTGAGGAGACTGATATGCTTGATGTCGATTCAGAAAATCTCCGACAACGTCTAGCTGAGCTCGCAACTGACTCTGATAGCTCTGACAAGGAGGTAGATACAATGAAATCAACTTCACATACGCGTACCAGAATACGTCCTAATGTCATCGATTCGGAGTCATCTGCTGATGAAATGGAGAGCACTGATTTGTTGACATCAAAGTACGATAGAAATTCAATCACAGCTAACAAAGAACAGCTCACTGGATATAGTCAGGAGGATTCTGGCCAAGAGGACAATCAGTCTCAACACGTCGGAGCAGTAACGAATGACAGCACTAAAATAATTGTTGCATCTAACCAAGGGTCATCCTCCAGTGAAAATTCCCAGCAAAAAGCTCTTAGTAAACGTGGACGTTTCGAGGATTCTGACGACTCGGGCTCTGGTGAGGATGTTGCTTTAAAAAGGAAAAAAACAAACGGGAGTGGAGTTCAACGTCGCAGGTTAGCTGTAATCGATGATGATGACGATGACGAATAGAGGAAAATACCACAAACGATTTTGTCGTCTTTTCAATTCTAAGTTCTAAGGAAAATAAATTTCTGTTTTTCAATGTTTTCGTATTTTTCTTATTAATGATTTTATACTTTGCAAAAAGGTATAATAGTATTTGGCCGGAGTTTGTATGGTCAATTGATGCGTATCTCATGCGTACTCGATTTTATTTATTTATTTATGTTCTGTTTACAGAAAATCCGCAAAACGGATGATTCGAGAAATCAGTTCCCTTGTTGAATGGCTATTCTACAAGTAAGCTTCAGCGGGCTTCGGGTGGGTTTTTGTATACCATTTCAATAAACCAGAAAACTTGCTTAGAGAGCTGACAGCAACCTATTGTTCCTGGAGGCATTTAACGAGGTCGCTCCCCATTCCTTTTGCGAGTGAAACCACTGATCCAAGATTACTGGCAGAACTGTGGAGTGGTTCGATTAAATACTAAAAGAAAGAGAGCATACTTTGGCGATGGGTATTATTTAGTGTCATGGTGGAGAAGGGATGCGAGTGAGAAGGCATATTTCCTCTTTACCCTGCTGCAAATTGGTTGTCTCCTGATTAAGTCGCTGAGAAATGAAAGTGATTTGAAGCATATATGAATGTCCACTTGCTTGCTCATTGCATTAAGATTGTATAGAATAGATATCTGACATTAAATGACATTGAATGTGATGAAGCCTCTTCACAAGGTACCGAAAACCACTTTATCCTAGGCTGGACTCCACACTAACATTGAAGATGCATATGGATGAAAAAGTAAGTATGCTTGCCTTGGTACTTAAGGATATTGTACATATATGACATGGTCAATCTGACTTTAGATTGGGCTTCTGACTGCGGTTCCTTAGGCGATATTCCTTTTTTGGCTTTAGATAACGCACATCTTATAGTAATTTTATATTGAAGCAACTTTTCAACGAGTGGAAAGAAAATGAACCAGTTGTGAGTGGTAAGATTATGGTTTGTCCTTCTTATATTCTATGTTAAAGTCTCGTTTTACATACACGGCGTCGTTCAGCATTTCTTCTGTTCATTAATATTGAAACTGGAAAGCGTGTAAAAATTACTGCAATTACTACTACTCCAAATTTGTCTGTCAAGTGCAGATTTATCTGCTTGCCTCATTTTTAATTTATCATCAAAACGGAGACAATAAAAAAGTAAGAAGAAAAATCTCAATTGAATTGAACACAGTCGCTCAACATTGAACTTACAAGTCCACAAGGCTATTGACTAGTATTATAGTAGGCCAGTGTTGCAATATTACTGTTTCTCTAATTTCTCATGGAGACTTGTTCATTTGTTTGCTCTAACGTGGAGATCATGATACAGTCCATTAACAGAAATTTCCAAATGTGTTTTGAACCAGGTAAATTCCTTCACAAATTACCTGAGAAATTTCTTTTTGTACTGCTTCAACATTGGATGATCATCATTATTTACTTTTGGCTAAGGTCTTACACATATTATCTACGTACATAAATGTATGATGTTTCTATATTTGTACATGATAAGAGAGTTGAATATTTTTCGCTTGAGCTTTAAAGTAAGGTGACTATTCACGCTTTATCAGCTTTACAGTTGAGTGATTTGCCATAATATGAGGCTACATACTTATTAATTTGCCTTAAGTCTTTATAAGTACTGCGAAAGACAGTTGGATGGATGGATTGAAAAGAGGTTGAGACTTCAGGCGGAGTCTCTTTAACTTGCGCCACAACAAAGCCAGTTGTGATTCCCATACTCCTCTAGGTGAAATTTTCGATTTTAAGTTACTTTCCAGTATAGTCTCGAGGAGGTGGTCGATGTCCCGGTCCATGTTAGGTGTTATAGATCGTACGAATTCAAAGATGCATTCATATAGAATTCTTGTTCCAGCGTGAATCTAGCTCTCACTGAGATGTAGCCTCAGTCCTGCGATTGATGCTCCCTTCTTGATGTGTCTTTGCACGGGGTATATGTTGAGGATGACCTCAATAGGCCGACTGCAGGCTTACTTGAGAGTGCCACTTACAGTAAAGAGGTACAGTCTTTGAATATTTCTTAATATCTTACGGTTATTGGCGAAATCCATTTCCACCACACCACAGAATCGTAGTTTATCATTGATCGGATGTCGCTAGTGTATATCCATAGGATCATCCGCGGTTTGAGTCCCCACTTTTCTCCTATAGTTCTGCGGCACATTGCGAAGGCTCTAAGAGCCTTGTTTGCTCTGTCCTCAAGATTGTTAGTGGAATAGTTATTTCCTTCTAGATATACAGGCTGTTTCCCACTAGGAGGTCAATAGAGCGGGAGGTGATAGTACTCACCTAGACGAACCAAAAATTGTATGGCAGGGGGGGGGGGGGCATATGTAAATTTACTACAGATTCCTCAGCATAGAACTAATTGCAGTAAACAAATGGGAATAGGAGAAACACTAATGATTTATGCGATTCGAACCTTTATACTCGCATTTCTATATGTTTTGTTATTTACCAACTCCTTTTTCAATTCTCTTTTTTTTTTTTGTGTTTTTTCACTTTACTTTTTTAATGAGACAATTCATCTATTCTGAAATGCTATCTTCCATTGTATATCTGTCTTGTGTATAACTTTTAATTACCATTACAATAATAACGTCGTATGAGATCTCCATTTTTGACGTGGGAATCAGAAAAAATAAACTGGTAACTGGTGGTATTCAAGACTCCATATTATCAGTTCTTCAATGCCATACCATCATCGCATGTTCCGCTGTTTATATTTATTTTTGATATAGAATCCTTGGGTCACACATTCTACACACATACAAATTTAATGAAGTCGATAGGTTATTGTATGTTAACCTTAGTAGGGATGATTTCAGGAAGAGTCTTTTGCTGTACAATAGATCTAAACTGATACATATTTATAAAAATTAAATTATATTTAAGCTTTTATTTGTATAATCTTTGTATACTCATTTCTATAGACATATAAGCTATAGTTTTAGTAATAAACATTCTGTCTAGTAGTAGATGGAGTGAATTAAATAAAAAACAAACATCTTTATACATCTACATTCAAAGATGTTCCGTTCGGATTGCCTGCTTAAAAATTCACCAGCATACATGACTCGCGGCATCACAAAACTTTGAGGGAAAAGGGATAAACATAAAACTCACCAAAATCAGATAAAAAAAAATTGTTTTATTAAATAAGAATAAACGTTAGTGCCGCAATACAAATATTTGATACAAACATTAGCCTGAGGCATGTAAAAGGAGACTTTAATAGAAGGGTACAATGGTACACAGTACTATGTGGCAGTGGGTATTCACATCAATGATGGCTCCCCTGGGGTATTGCCACTGTGTCATGTGCCATTGTACTCACACAGAGATCTACACAATAATAATTAATGTAAAGCAGATTTCCTTAGAGTTACGTTCACAAAAAAAAAAAGATACAAAAGATTTAATATTATTTAAAATTTCTTTCTCCTGACTTTTATGTCCAGAAATAATTTCTATAAGAGACATTTCTAGGCACTAGACTTCAGGCAGTTCCTACATGCATACATATGGTTCCTCATCGCTGGACTACATACTTTGAAAATCAGTACTCAGCCTAACTAGACAGTCACACTAGAGCTGTGGCAAATATCAACGCGAAATACCCGTATAATTTTTTTTTTTTAAGTATTATATAACTCTTATCACTCTTGAATTATTGGATGCATTCATAATAGCACACCTCATTTCATCTCACTTATTGTCAAAGAAATGCGCTTACTGAGGCTGAATTAGATTTTCCATATAGAATTTGAAAAACTAAGCGGCTAAAAGCAGATGTGCATTAAAAGTACACCCAATGATTCTTAGTGAAATTTCTATTGTGCAAAGTCGACGTTTCGCTCGGTTCTATATTCTAAGTAAATTTTAAAATTCTAGTATAAGTCTTTCAATGGTCATACTTCCCCTATTTATGTCTACTCTAAAAAATTTGTTAAATTTTGCCTAGAATTTGAATTTGCGTCTATTTTCTAAAATTATTCTGCGACCACGAACTCCAGTCGAAACTGTAGCGACCACTGTTCTTCTTGTTATTTACTGGTGATTTGAAGAAGCCCTTAAAGCCTGTATTATGAGCAGCTGGCTGTGAGGTTTTGTAGGTATAAGTACTGACGATATTATTTTGTTGGCTGCCGGGTGCTGGAGCAGAACATAATCCTTGATAATGAGCTGATGGTTTCATACCATGGTTATCACATGCTGGCCTTCCAACTTCATAGGGATTTGAGCCAATCACGTTTCCACTGCAAAGAAAAAGGAAAAAAAAATCTTTAGTTATTGCTACACATGTATGTATGTATATGTTTGAAGAAATAATGTTGATCTTAATTTATAGTGTTAATCTTCTTGATTGCATTCCTTAAATGCAAAGAGATGTGAGCATGTGTGCAAATATGGATTTTTCAAATCATTTTCGTCTTACTATTTTAATCATGAACAGTCTAATGTGTGTGTGTGTGTGTGTGAGCCATTTAAGATGGATGAAAAACAATAAGAAAATTAAAACTATATTATTTGGTTTGTTCTATAATGAATATGTATATTTCTTACAGGTTCCGGTAAAATTAAGAATCATTAAGAAATTCTCTATGATGAAACTATATAGATTTTATGATCGGGGTAAAATAATTGTAGCAGAATTTCTTATGTGAAAATTAGTGAAGTCTTACGGCAAAAAATTCGCCAGAATTGTCATTAAGTCCTGAACATCGCCGAGACGAACCTGTGGTTGTAATACATGGGTCGTGGTTTGTTCCATTCTGGGATTAAATTTAAGATTTCCATATTTATCGAAGTGCAAGCACCTAATACAGTTAAACTATTATATAACATTTTTATTTAGGCGGTTTTGAAAAGTGTAATGTTCGGGTACCTTAGAATAAAGCAGTAGATTTTTTACATATTTTAGTACTAGAGGTGAATTGTATTGTAAATTGAACAGTTTCAAAAACCATTAGCGTTTACATTTTTCGTATTATTTTATCATCCTATCTTCAAGCAAGAAAATTTTTGTTTAAAGGTTACAACACAATGCTTCAAGATTATTACGAATTTCGTATGAATTCAAAGACAAAAATATACTCTAAGTACACCTAATGTAATGCGCAACCATTACGTACTATTCTTCTCCCTGTAATCTCTAATTAATTTTACAATTTGTGCAACACACCGTTGTAGCAATTACGACATGTAAAAAGACATTTTGGGGAAATTTCATTTCGAAATTTTGTTATGAGTATTGGCATAGATGGCACAAGAACTCGATGTCGGATGGCATACTAGAGCAGAGTATGCAGATTGTGAAATGGGTAGTGCATTCTGGAATGAACCATAACATGTTTTAGAGCGTGCCGAAAGCAAATGTTTTTATAATAGCAGTTTTTTTATACATTTGATAGACTTCCTCAACACTTCAGATACGAAAAAATATGAATCACTCGACGTATACATCATTTCAAATGTTCTGGTCCATTCCTGAATGGACCACAAAGCCATATAAATTTTGTATAGTTTTTTGGTACTGCATGCCACATCTAGCTCTTGTGCCATCTATGGCATTACGTGACAGTCATCCAAACCTGACGAAAGTCATTGCTATCAACCATTATTTTTAAGCGGGTATCAAGCCAGGAGCGCGGTGTTTTGCGGTTACCGCTGCGCGATTGTTCTTGTAGAATTAAATCTATAAACCTTACCGGGAAGAGAGAAAAATAATTAACCCCCTCCCCGTTCAACAGAAAAATCTCTGTACAACCCTCGATGTTATGTTAATAGTAGGGGCGACTAAGCCTCCAGGACCATGCGGAAACCGCGACCAGAATTGACTATTGTGCCTTCTCCTAAGATGATTAGGCAAAATCGACTCTTTTAACGAGCTCGATTATTTCTTTTGGGGTTAAATTGCAATCTTTATTTGGAGAAGAAACTGTTCCTCCAGTTATTTGCAGTCTTAGACTTGCAATCGCTGGGCACTCACATATAACATGCATCGAGGTTTCATCTTCCTCTTCGAACAGTCGGACAGTGTTAGATTTGTCTATCTTCTTCAAGAAGTGACGGAAGAGACCATGACCAGTGACTGCGGTAGCAAACAGTCTGAGTGGTGAGGCACTAAGAGCGGAATGAATAGTTTCACTTCTGGACCAATCACCCCTGCGCCTGTTTTGCTATCCTTCCGGTATCTGTCACAGTATAGCAGACTTGAGCCCGTCGTGGAAACTGGAGCCCCCTATCTAGTATCTGGCTTATTTCATTAATGGTTCAACCCCCTAAGTAATTAAATAGATACAGAATGTCAATATAGCAAAAATTTGAAAATCAAAAATATTATTTGGCCATTTTCGAACTTAGGCTTTGTACTTTAAGAGAAAAAAAACATTTATCATGACAAGAATATTTAAACCAACTCTGTTTATATAATAACTGGCGAATTTAAAATTGAAATACGGCAATGAAGCGGATCTTGTTTTCTATACCCTAAACATTGGCTCTATTTCGAATAGATCTTTCGAAAGTCTCTGATTTTGAATCCGAATTTCACAAGTGTGGTATCGTGCAGAATTTCTTTCATACTTTGTTAATTTATTTTAGTACGTCCAGCTACTGAGTCTTTATAATGACCTTTGAATATTTTGTCGAATATAATGAATAATTTTGGCAAATATTCAACAAAATCAATTGATCTCCATCGAAGCTCTTAAAAATTAATTGCAATCTCTACAGGTACCGCAATTTATGTGAATATAATCAAATCCATTCTACTACCATTTAATGATCTTATTAATTGTCTCGAAAATAAATCGTCCTTTTATGGTAAATAAAATATATATAAATTAATACATATACATATATCTATATAGGAACTTACCCAGGTCCATAATTGCAAACGTAGAGCTTGTTATATTTCGATGAATCTTTATAGTATGTAAAACCGCAGCCAACTAAGCTTGTTTCGCCCCAAACCAGTTGTGAGTAGTGTCCAGTTTTGGGGGACCATCCCGAACCGAAAGCGAATTTCTGCACTTCATTGAACCAATTTTGAATGCGAGACGGAAAGTCACCATCATCATCTGCTAATGGGGCTGTGCTCCAAATAATTGCCATGTTTTGGCCCATTGTAAAGCGATCTGAAATTTGAAAATTGTTGTTTTTTAGTTATAATTATCATAAATTTCGGAAGTTTTTATCTTAAATGGCATTTATTTGATAAGACGACTTTTCGTCGCGCCTTTTGTTCTTTTGTTTACCAAAGATATTACCACTTATTTATATTTAGTCATTAAGGAATCCAGACATTTAAATGTCTTTTTCATATTAATCTGATTTCAAGCTCGTGGGAAAACAGTGTTTCAATATTCGGATGCACCTAAATTAAGATAAAAAGTGGAGTGCTTTATGCAAGTTTTTGTTATTCATATCTCTGACTTAATTGACTTTACTGGCATTAAAAATGAATTCGCATAATTCAATAAATTTCATCAAAAGTTTCTTTATTTTGTTTTATTCATTAAAATAATAAACACAAAAAATTTAAAAATGTCCCATTTTTGTTTTGTATATTTTCGAATTAAGCCATTAAAAAAAGTCGAAAGCAATTTCACGAATTATTGAGGGAATGCAGCTATAATTTTAAATTATTTACACTATAGTGCTGCGAGTGTAATTCCTCTTGTACATACAATGGAGACCGGTGGCATTAACTGATGGGCGAAATAAAATAAATAAACCCATCCTTAATTAATGCTTTCAGAATTCAGGTTCAGGTATATAGGAAATAAAAAAAATACCTGATGTAGTCGAAAGATGGGCTGTGTCGCCCATCATGTGACGTTCCTACATATCAGTTAAAAACTGACATTGAAAAGAACGTGTCTGATGCATAAGCCAGCGGCGTGTAATTACTAAATTACACTTCGTTTATTATTTAAATTTAGGAAATGAAGGCAAATCTCCGATAAATGTATCGAGAAATTGTTTTTGTGGTGAAGTTTTTATCAGAATTATCGGAAGAAAAAAAATTGGTATGACATTTTAACGACAGTGGGTTAATGTAGGTTGTTCGAATAAATAATAGCAAATCGCTTGGATTATGTTGAATTTTATTTTGTAGTATTATATTCTTTGTATATGGTGTTGTATGGTATGCTCATTCATATCTTTACAAAAATTTCAATATTTACCTATTGTTCGATGAGGATCATGTTTGAAAGTACATTCACCTGCCCACTGTTGGGCTTTTACTGCAAGCTCATCATCCCAAACCTGAAAAGGAAAATATAAATATTTTAGTCATTTTCTTCAAAAATATATTCGCAACAATAAAATTATGACAAAATAATTAAAAACGAACAAACGAAATAAGTAAATTAGGCTGATTTTAATTTAGTGATGATGTTCGGAATATTACTAATACTTTTCTCAACCGCCCTGCAGTGAGTGCAGACTACATGAAACTTAGTTGCGAAAATTTTTAATTTTTCCACATCAATTTAATTCGAATTTAACGTAGATTTAATGAAGAAGCGTTTTTTTTTATTCATAATTTCTTGAATTTTCTATTATCGAAAATGCTGCTACGCCGTTGTCGGAATATTAGATCTTAGAATAAAAAAAAAAAAGGGACAAAAACTGGGAAGAAGAACTGCTTGAGTAAATTATATTATTTAAGTCTTTGATAAAATTTGATAAACGAAAATTAATGAAAAATTAGTGGAATGCCTACAAATAATTAAGGAGTATAAAAAATAAAAAAAAATTAATCTATTGCTCAAGAAACGAAAACGTATATAAAGTCCGTGAAATACACTTTTGAAGTTATGCATTGTGACTAAATTATGCATAGTTCGTAAGTTGATTAAGATACATCTGCATTCAATAATTTCAGTTTGTTATTGCCAATTATGGAATATGTTAAAACTGCTGCTGGCGATGGTATATAACGAGGTAATTTCTATTGTTAGAAATTACTATATATATGTATGTACACAGTACACCCATTGGATTTTATTACAATTAACTAGTATGTCATTAAAACTAAACTATTTCATAAATTAAGCTCTAAAAAATTGTGGTCCGATTTTAATGATGTAATAGAAAATAGAAAATAGAAAAATTTTATGGAAATTATTATAATCCAAAAAATCTTTTTCTCACTATAACTTTTCCTAAAAATTCAATAATATTCGTAGATTTCCATATGCTTGACCCACTATTTTTCTCGACATCCATTAAAAGAGAAACATATTCGAATTAAATTTCCCAGAACGTCATTTTACTGTTTGAAATAAAGTTTTAGTTTGTCGTAATAATAGTCAATATAGCTGAAATTGCTAGTCCAAATAGCAATTAGGTCGTAAGAATATTAGAATAGCTCATGTTTCCTTATTCAGAAGATAATATACTACGAAAATACCATTTTTAACACGGCAATGACAATTGAAACAAACTTTGAGAAAAACGAAATTGTCATATACAAAAACTGACGCCTGTTTGGAAGATGCATAAAACAAGTTATTATGCCAATTTAGCGGAAAAGTACTTTAGTGTTTATTTAATTATATTTATTATAACAATTTGCTTTATAAACTTTATAAACAACTACTTAGAAAAGGTCTAATTTATTCTGGAAAAGGGCTAATTCAATTTGAAATAGTTTATTTGTGTTTACAAATATATATTAAAAAAAAAAAAAACTTACCATTTCTCGCATATTTTCAGCACCAGGTTGCCCAGGCACGCGACCCATAGCGACGGAGGCTCTAAGCCTATTATGTTCTTCAAGTATAATAGATTTTTCCTGTTGTGAAATTCCAGTATCTGCAAAAAGTGAAAAAAAACAAGAATGAAAAAAAAATGAATTAAGATAACAAAATCAATAAAATATCATGTTATTAATGATAATTTTATTCATTTAAATATTATAATTTCATTTATACTGCATTCACTAGAAAAGCACTCGGTATCCGCCGCATATGTCTCAGTTTTGTCTGCCCAGATTAGTGTTTATCAATCATAAAGAATCGATCAAAAACAGGTCGCTCTACTAATCCTTTTTAATTTTTGTATTTTATTCTCACGAAATGAAACGTGGAAATGTCAACCTATTATACTTGCTTTAAGCTTCTTTTTTATATATATATACATTTTTTTTTTTATAAAAATATCAGTTTTTATTATATTTGTTATTATTTCCCCTTCCGATTTGATTCAAATCTTATTATTTATGGTTACCATTTCTATTAAAACATAATCTCCCAGGACATGCCATGCCCATCTATAATCGTGAGAAACTTCGGTAAATAATTTTCATTTGACCTTGATTTGCTAAATCTTGTTATGTAATAATATAATATGGAAAGCAGAGTGTTAACCAGTTTAAATTATCATTTCGACATTAAAAAAATCTTAATTTTTGCAAAGAACTATGAAAATTTTGAAAGAATAAAAAAAAAATACTATTAATAGATTCAGAACTCTTTTTATTTTCATATTAAATTTATCACGCCATCGCCATCTACATTTTGACCGTGGATTACAGCACTGATTAGCTCGGAAAAATATGGTTGCTAGTTTCTATGGGATTTTATTATTCTGGTAAAAAAAATACGAAAAAGGATAAGTATGCAAATTGTCAATTAGTTTTTTTTATTTTTTATTAATTTTTTGTATTTTTTTTTTGTAGTGGATTAACCAAGTTGGTGTGACGTAGACATATGTATTATGCGCCTGTTTAATGTGATGTGCATATTAAATTTGCATTGATTTCTTTCGTTGGTATTGAATTTCGTAATGTGTAAATTTTTATTTTACAAAAAAATTTTTTTTTATATCTACTTATTTTGTTTTTTTTTTTCATATATGCTGATCATAAATTTAGAAAATCTGATAGATTATTGGCTTTTGGTGTGTTTATCAATGCAGAACTAACGATAGCTCCGAAATTTAATTTAATTTTATTGCATTTCATTATGCAAAGTAATGGATAAATCATTGTTAAAAAAATTTTGTATAAAAAGTGTATAGATGTTTGACCTTAGCTCGCCATAGCTCAGATTAGAGTTGCTAGGATTAATTTACTGGAAAGCCCACCTTTAGTAGACTGACGACCTCTTAATGTTTAAACATTTATCCGATGACAACTCTAAGATCGAACTAATGGAACCAGTTAGTCTATTTGTATGAATTTTAGGCTTGATGCAAATCTAACACGGTTCACGCCACGAATAAATGCAGAATTGCTTGGAAAATATTTCATTTTATTTTCGTAAAAAAACTTCAAAATGGCTTCCGGTTGGCAAATTGGTGACATATAATGAAGGGGTTCTGCTTTATAATTTAATATTCCTTAGATAACTGGAAATATTAAGCGAAAATAGCGTTGTGCTCGACATTATTACAAAGTAGAAAATGATTAATGACTATCTATCTATGTATCTGTTGACGGTAATTAATATTTTTTAAACATTTAAGTGAATTGATTAACAAGATTTTTGGTTTTGTTAAGATGTATTTATTCAGCTTACGATAAGAGAGAAACTACGACTGCTGAAGGGGTAGCATCCACACATAACACACATCGGCAAAAAAATATTTGTCAAACATTTGACAAACAATTTATAGACGGTTGACAAACGTTTGATTAATATTTGTCATATGTTTTTCGAATATTTGTCAAATATTTGTCAAACATTTGTCAAACATCTGTTAGCATAATTGTGTGAAAAATATTTTCCAAATGCTCAGTGTTAATCTCTGAAATAATGTGCATTGCAGCATCTTTCGTCGTACTTGCCGCAACGTTTGAGGAAAATTTTCGAAAAGGTGATGGTGAAACAGAAAATTTTTAAACAGAAGATTACAGTACAGTGGTCGTGATTTATTGAATGATAAATTGACAATCTTTCTGATTTTCGAAATTTCGCAAGAATCTAGTAATTCGATTAATTGGATTATATTTATCTTGTCCCATTTTTCATTCATGATTAAGACTTTAGTATTAAAAAATTCCAAAATGAACTTTCACTTATACATAGAGCTATTGAAAACTGACTAAAAGTACTGTACAAACTTAAACAAACATGTTTTCCATTTAATTTGGATTAAACTGGATTATTGGAAATTGATGATACAAAATGCAGACAAAAACATGCACAAACATTTACATATATTACAGTTCCTGAAAGAATAAACTGGGGTCACTAATAACTCTTACTTACATTTGTAAAAGCATTTTTGATATGAATATTGACCACAATGAAATTTATGAAAGAAGAAGAAAAATAATGGCAAGGAAATGAACTAGTTATCGCAATCAATAAAAAGTAAAATAAAGAAAAGATATAATATCAGATAAGATAAGAGTATGGTACTAATAAAGGAAAGATAGTATCTGTAAAAAAAATAATGGATACTAACTGCACGCAATTTTTCGAATGACGGTACCATAAAAGTATTACGAAAAACAAAGTGAAATTATTTTTGAAATTCTACCAAACGGAGGTGAATGAAAAAAATATTTATCCTTCAAACAAAATAGCTTCTAGACTTGACTACCTAAAGAAATAGGCGAAGATGAGCTATTACGGAGACAAATTTTGTACTAGCACTTTTAAAAAATTGATAAGCAACATTTGTGAGAAAATCAGTGAAAAATGTTTAAGAAAATCAACATTGTACAATACGAAACCGCATTCTACGTATCATTCCCATGTATATGTAGAATCGCACTACTAGTGCACCTAAACCTAGAAAATCGATTTGTATTTGGATGAAGCAAAATCAAAGAAATGTCTCGAAACTTGCTAGACTGAAATTTGTTTTTTTTACAACTAACAGCGTGCAGAATTTATAAGGCTTCTAGATTAATCGTCCTATAGCACAAATAAGAGTTAGGCCTAGGGACTATAATCTCGAACTATACCCTGGTTAAACACTAGGGTCACTCCATGAACTCATTTCTATGGAGCTGAGATGTTGTGAAAAAAGGATGATGTGAGACGACTGAGTGTTCTTGGATCATCAAAGCTTGTAAAAATTCATATGGATCATAATTTGTGTAAAAGGTGAATTGTCAGTTTTCGATATCTTAGCTTCAAAGCTGTACTTTATTTCAGTCAAGCCAAACTTCCTTCTCCTTCTGCGAAATATTTTTCTACTTCTATCGATAACATTTATTGCTACCTCAATAAAATATTTCGATTAATTTTGATTTTTTTAATCAGATGATAAAAGATAGACAATAAAACGACCCAAGTCAGTTGACCAAGGTCTTAGGAAAACTTTTTATTATTCCGCTTCATCCAACTAAATAAATCATTGGGTCGGGTGATTGGACTTTCATTACATTACCTGCCTCAGAAAATTCATTAAGCTTGTTTAGAATATACGGGGTTACATACCGGTATACATATTACCATTGATCTTGACCTTATTGTTAACCAGGTATAAAATCAACCAACGGTTTCCTTATATTGATTGCATCTTAAGTTATAATGCCTTTAATTTTAAAACAAAAGATTTTTTTAAAACAGTTCAACATTTATTGAATGAGGGGGCGGCGAATCTACATAAGTAAGTATAGAGCTCATTTGCATAAACTCTTTCAAACTTCACCGTTTAAAAGGTGAAGAATTATAAAAAAAAAAGAGATCTATAAAAGTGCCAAATGAGGCGACAGTTTACATTGTATTTTCCGGGGTAGCGTTACTGGTAATTTTTTAAGTATTCATTTATTTGATCTCTATATTGGGAATAATTTTGAAATTTTTACGTTTTTTTTTTTCGTACGCATCGAAAATTTTTCTTTTGCGTTTTTGAGTGATATGAAAACAAGAAAGGTTCTTATACTTATTTAGATCTTATCATACATAGATAGAAAATTTAATATTCGGATATTAGGTTCAGATTACAAATCGAATTGAAATTGATTAAAATAAAACTTGGGTTTTTTATGAAAACGAACTTATGAGTTGCCATTACAGATTCCCACCTATTCATATCACAAAAGTAATATAAAAAATTACTGATCGTCAATTTCTTTTGCTAATTAAATTAATTCAGACTTGAGGTTTTAGGATGGAATAGCATGGTAATACAGAATAGCATCAATTTGTAGCTTAAATGCAAGAAGCGTCGAAAACAAGATCTATGAGTTTGATTATATCTTTTCATGTACATGCGATTTTGATTGGTGAAACATGTTTGAATGATGACTTACTGTCCTCCATATTTTCTATTTCTGGTTTTATATTAATATGAAAAGAATGGTTGGATGGCAATTGTCTTAAAGTAAAACTTGTTTTGTCATCCAAAAATCTTGCTATTGATTTTAGCAGTATTGGAATACAATATATTTCGGGTCATTCCAAGAGAGATGACAAAATGTGGAGTTCATAAAGTTTTTTTTATAGGTCTCCACAGTAAAATATAAAAATCTAAATACATTTTTTACGTCCATCAAATCTGTACATTTTGTGTGATTCAGACTTTTTCTAATGACAACAAAGCAACAATTCTCTCACCTGACGACTGTACCAACTCTTTTATTTCCTTTTTTTTCATCAACGTAAATCAAATCACACACATTATTATTAACATTTTTTTTATTAAATTTATCCAGTTGTTCGGAAAAATAATTAAAAAAAAAAATAGGCTGTGTAAGTTGTTATAAGTATTGTAAGGTCTGTATTTGAACTATACTGCCAGCCACTAATCTAATCGAAACTTTCTACTGACAACAGAATTTCACTAGTACGGGCTATGATTCGATACTATAAACCTAATAACCTGGTGCTACCAATAGCCGGCAGATCTTATAATGCTACGTTCACTTATTGAAAGAAAAACCATTAAGATTGAATAGAAGTAAGTACCAAATATTTTTTTAAATTGAATTTTCCATCGTAAGGTTTTCATTATGGTTGAATAAGGTAAAACTTTCAGATTTGAAAATCTATTATACAAAAATATTTCTCGATGGCTTCTGACATTCTTTTACGAATTGATGGCAATTTGACATTAGACCAAATTTATCTCTATGTAGGGGATTTTTTGAAGTCAATTCACTAAGTATAATAAAATTCTTTTAAAAATAATATTTAAAAATCTTGACAAAAATTTTTTTATTTTTTTTTTGGTTCTGGTATTCCTCAAGGTAGACACTTAGGTCCATTATTCTTCCCGTTATAGATTAACGAAAAATTTTCCAATTTTTGCTCGAAGACTTGACTAAACAGAAATCGAAAAGGGGATTTCAATCTTAGAAGCTGGTTTATAAAGATTACATTAGCAACATTACATTCGAAAGTATGAGGAGAATCAGCGACTACTCAGTGGAAGGTACCAAGTGCAATTTTCGTTACACAAGCATGATCTTAACATTGATCATACCATTGATTCAGAAAGCAAAATTATGTTTATGATCACATTTAACAACTATATACATATAATTTATTTATCAAGAGTAAAATCTTTAAAGATCTGTCTGGCGACGATATCTATAACTAACTATATTCTTCTGCCACTCCTGATAATTCCCATACGACCTATAACCTTTTGCATTTTTATATTCCATCAATCCTTATTTCAAGTTTAAATATTGATCAAAATAAAAAAACAAAAATGTATTCAATAAAACTCTTGGTAAAAAATTTTCCACCAATCATTCATTCAATCTGGTTAAAAACTCGTTGATTTCAAGCCTATATACCCTGTGTGTCATTCTTCATGCAATTTATATGTCACCATTAAAATGCAGATAGACGGTGACTTTTATTTATTCATTTTTATCCCCAAAAGCTTATTTTGTATGCGTATAATGTGCGGTGGCAAGCCAGCGAAAAAACCAACTAAAGCAAATTTATTCTAAATGATATAAAGAGTTATACGTATGTATGTATATGTCCCCGTCTCGGCTACTTTTAAGTGTTTTTCTTATTGAAAAACAACAGATACATACACACACACAGAGACACACAAAAGATATTATCAATTTACCAAATGTAAAAATTATGATATAAAATTTAAAAAAAAATAATAATAATTCTAGTCAGTTTACTCAATGGAGGAGCGTTTTAATGTCAACGGACGAGACTGGTTTCTTTTTGTTTTATTATCGTGGCGATAATCTTTTGCATATGACAAAGTTTTCATCAAGAAAAATGTTTTTGTTGTTGTTTTTTTTTCATAATTTTTTAAGAAAACTGGCGTGTTGTATACATGCTTCTATTTAAAACTTGTTTTAGTGAGTGTCGAGCTGATTGTCACGTTTCAATAAAAAAAAAGGAATAATTTTTTAATCATGTCATTATTTGATGCTACAACAGAAATTTAAGGAATTATTTTCCAAATTGAATAAAACAAAACTACCAGGAAATATTGTAATTGATCCAATAGAATGTGCTTGTTATAATAAGCAAATTCATAGATTTTAAATTCCGAGGAGGTAAATAAACGGAACTAAAAAAAAAATATATATAAATTTTTGCATGACAACAAAATAAAGACAATTTTTTCCATTTAAAATCTCTATAGAAAATGGCTCTAAACAAAATTTTAGTAAATATAAAATCGAATATTCTGTATGGTAGCCCTATTCTATAGAAACGAGATGCCGAATTTTCTTCATTTTCGTAGTTGAAATTAATTTTTTTATGAAAGAAGAAAATTTCATTTCGCTAAGTCCACGTATTCGAAGGTAATTGCCAAATTTACATATGAAGTAAATGAAAATGTTAAATATGGCAACAGTGCGGGGAAATTGCACAACTCATCTCAACTTGGGTTTAAATTTTTTTTTAAATTACTCTGACTTGAATTTAAGCTAATTTAACGTATTAGTGATCTACCAGACGGACAAACGGACAGACATATGTACAGATAAGCACATATTTGGTAACCGTTATGATTTTAAAAATATCAAAAAATATCAAAAAGAAAAACTACTTGAAACTTTTATGAGATTTTAATTCAAAGAGGGTGAGCAACGCTAATCGCCCTTATTGTTAATTCTCCCGCTATTAATGGAATTAAATTTAAAATCGTTTAATTCTAATACCCCTTAACAGCTAGACAACCAGTAATTAATCATCAGCAAAAAATTTGCTCCTTAATTCATTCAACGTTTAAAATTATCCTTCGAAAAACGTAGCACAATAAATTACTGAAATCAATCAGTTTTTATCACCCTCTAAAGTATCTACATAATTAGCATCTAATTATATTATTATTGCCGCACCACTGACATTTTTGTTGTCTGATTTAAACTTTTCATTTTACTTTTACACTCAGTTTTTATGATTGATTTTTGGAACTTACATAGAATTGTTCCGCCACGACAACCAAGGGCAGCACTGAAACACATCAGGACGATAACACTTTTCATCACAAAACTTTTATCTTCCATTTTTTTTTGCAGAGTAGATGTAATCCTTTGTTGTTTTGAAGTAGTTGCAAATTGATAAACTCCTGCGACTAAGATTTTTATTGCCGAAAAAAAATGATTTTTTTTTCTTTTTTTTTCACTTATATAGTTTCAATCTCTTCCAAGGATTTTGGGTGTGTTGTGTGTGGGCTGTGCGATGTATGCTTGTATGATGATGTTCTAGCGATAGTAAATTGACTGGATGATAGGATAGCACCACTAAATTGAACTAAAAATCAACCAACGCGTTATAGTATTACTTTGAAATTTTGGAAATTTTCAATTTCACGAAATACAGCAATAGCAATGATTTGTTGATTTAACTTTAAGATTTAAAATTCACTTGAAACCCGTTATAATAACACACAAGACTTCAACTTCAATCTCTTGATATCATCCAGCCAGCTAGACTTGAAGGCGTCTTATGGTAGCGAAAAGTTTTTCACCTGTCGCTTTTATAAGAATCAGGAGAGCCACAACAGAATGATTTTAGGTGGTGGTATGGTTGGAGATAACATCATCTGTCTGCCATTGCGCTTATGTATATGTATGTAGATATCTGTACATAATATCGAGATTTTAACAAAAATCTTAAAAACTGCACACGTATCTTCAATCTTCATATATAAGCATTTGTATATTATCATATATGTTTGTCTAGAAAAAGAAAAGCTCAACTCGAAGACGAAGAGTTAAAAGACCGGTCCTTCCTTAACTCTCAGCTCGGATGGGTCATTTTTGTGAAGACTTTTACAACATGCTCATCGTATTCTTTATTTTCTTTTAGTAGCTAGCTGTAGATGATGGACAACGTTTTTTTTTTGAGAACTGAATTTGTAATTCTGTGCTTCTTTTTTATTTGGTTTTTGTTTCTTTTTACTCTGTTTGTTTTATTCACTTGTAACTTTTGTGACACTGGTTTCAAGAAAACAAGCCACTGACCACCGCGGACCAGTCTTATTCTTGAAACTTATACATACTATACCTATATAGTGCGATATACATATGCCTGGCTATAATTTCTGATGTTAGTGTGTTACTTAATTTTATATCATTTTTATTGTTTATCTTCTCTCGTTGGATTGTTGTAATCGATGATTTTAGTGTTCCAGGTTCTTAAAATTTATGTACTCATTTTTGTTGAGAGTTTGACAAAAAAACAAAATTGATTGATCTTTCTCCATTTCAATTTTTTCCTTTTATTTGTTTTTTTTTTTAATTTTGATTACAACATTTTTATGTTTTTTTTTGTTTGTTCTGTCTGAGAGGCAAGGGTAGTTGTATAATTATTCTCTGTGGAAGTCTTACACAGAAATGATAAGAGACTCCTTTCGAAAAAAAATGAAAGTCATTAAAATTATTATGACTGTAACTGCAAAATTCTCAGCTCAGCTACGTTAAGCCATAGAAATAAAATACAGGATGGCTCTCATTCATGATGACGGGAACGAACATATACTTACTTAAGGACATAATTATATTATAGGGGTCACCCAGTAACCAAAGACGCCGGAAGATGTAATTGAATAAACCTAAACAATTAATTTTTTTCTTCTTAAGACGTTTCCAAAGGATTAATGGAATTTTATGGTGTGGCCGAATTTGTCTCCAAGGGTGTGGGAGTGAGGTCGGATTACAGCGAGAATTCTAGAAGAGATCAGGCTAGAGATTTCGTCAGAGTAGTATCCATAGAAGTAAAAATAAAAGAGAGATAAACATCCGACGTTAAGCCGGTGTGCCAAGGAATCAATAGTTATTATTGTTGTGTTATCGCTAATAATCTGAAAGACCTTCTGTTGGATTTTTTATAAGCCAGACAATGCAGTGCATCAAGTCCCTGCCAAATTATGTGAATTGCATTCCAATCTAGTCCTAATATGAGACTTGTAGATTTGCACCAATTCTGATGGAGTAAACAAATTTTTGCATCTTTGCAAGAATCCCAGTTTTTGGCAAAACCAAAAATATTATCTGGCCAAATAAGATTATTGAATATTTCAATGCCTTAGATATTTAGATATTGCAAGCTCGAGAAATGGGTTGAGTACGTTTGAGTGATAGCAGACAACATTGCGTTTTGGAACAAGCGAGTATTGTTAATGAACTAAATATGTGGCAACATTTGGCAACTATTATATTCTTGTAGGATTTATCTATAGATTAGGAGGGGTACAGGAAATCAAGCACCGGTCTATAAAACTTTGAATAGGATTGAAAGTGAGAGCTAGCAAATTATTAATACGAATTAGAAAGAGAATAGGAGAGAAAACAGAACCTTACGGTACAACGACATTGATTAAAAAACTATCAGAAATAACTTCGCTCAATATAACTTGGAAGAGAAGTTTAACTAAGAGATCAGGCTGCCAGACACTATCGAAGGCCTTCGAAATATATAATGCGACGATTTCTGATCCTTCTAAGATGCAGGTCCCTTTTTTTGTGGCTGTACAACAGTCATTGTTAAATAAAAATTGTATTTAATAAATGTTAAAATTTTTATCCAAAAAATCTGTGAATAATAATAAAAGTTGTAATATAGATTCTAATAAGAAAACATACTCCCACAGAACTAATGTATTCCCATGGAATATATTTTTTTTTTGTCTTGATATTGACCATAGGATATCATTTTTATACCCTAGATGAATCTAAAGGGTATACTAAGTTTGCCATTCCGTTTGCAACACCTAGAAATAATGATGGTAGAGTAAAATGTTTTGGACATCCACGGATATTATTAAAAGTTATTTTGATTTTTGCATTTCCGTCTGTCCGTCCGTTGTCCGTCCGTCCATCAGTCCTCACGATATCTCGAGAATGCGTGTACTTAGAGAGCTGAAATAGTGCAAATAAAAAAAAACAGTAAAAGTAAGTTCGAAAATGGGACAAATCAGGTAACTCCTTCTTAGGGTTACCATACAAACATTTCGTGTTTCACTACGTATTTGGACACTACCTAAGAACGCGTTAACGTAGAGAACTGAAATTTTGTAAATAGTATTTTCATAAAAATAGTAAAAATAATGTCAAAAATGGATTGAATCGGGCAACCCCTTCTTTGTGTTGCAATATAAAAATTTAGATTTTTTACGTATACTGTGAAAATGATAAGTTCTAGACGTTTTATTGTTCTGAACAGTTCTTTAGAATATGAAATCCTATGAAATTAGGTATAATAATTTTTTCTGTCCGACGAACGGTTCTAGAAATTCATGTGAAAAACCACTTCAAAAATCAAACTGGCACAGATGGGTGACCATACGAAATGACATACGGGTATTGGTCCTAGACCAATTCTAGCTTATAATAACCTATGTTTCTTGGTATGGTAAACTTTTTTCTCTTCAATGTTTTGAGGTTGATTTTCTTTATGTTCATTTTCTTGCACTGCATTAAAGCTTTCCTTTTTTAATATAAAATAAGCAGATAAGGTAAACATAAGGATAATGAATAAAAAGTGAATTATAGGATAGAAGTTCAAATTGGTCCAAGGGCAATTTTGGTGATATCCTGGTTGAATGTCTGTTAATATGTTTTTTATCGTAGTTTTCATTGGTTGAATTGAGTTTCATTTTTTTTATTTAATATATTACGTTGGTCCACTAACAGATAATTCTACAGATTTTTACTCTCAACATTAAATTTTAATTTGATAAAACTTTTTTTTATCACATTCCTATTGTAAAAAAAATATGTCTGATAAACCTAGATATTTCCTAATATAGAAAAGGTGACAAAAGATTCCTACTATCTCTGTTAATACAAAATTTTCAAGATTTGGAACTTTGACATATATTGCTGATTCCGTTGGCAAACCAGGATCATACCCGAACTATTTAATATGAAGCAGTATTTGTTTTCATGTTCTAATACGCAATTGTTAGTAGAAAAAACTTATCTATAATCTTGAGGAGAAAATTTTTTAGACTATTAGATCGGAAAAGAATAATAAGGGATCTTAAATGCGCTGTTGCCTACACAATCTCCTGTACTAAATGCTATCATCAGCTATGAGTTTCTTGGAAGAGCATAATCTATACTAGATTGTTTTTTTTTTTTTTAGGTGATTCGACTTTCGTCTGGAGGTTCTATTATTTATGATAAATTCTATCTAAGCTCAGCTTTATTTCATAGAACTCGAGGCCTCTTAATTACATCATCGTATTAATGGGTATACCTAGATGAATATTTCGTGAAAATTTATAGAGTTAAAATTGATTTGTTGAGTGTGCGAATGGATTCGTTAATATAAATCAAAAATTGACAAATATAACAATATAATAATTGTGAAAAACTTCATAAAGGTCAAGTGAATTATCGAAAAAAAAGAGTGAATAAAAGCAGAATGATGTCATTCCTCAGAATCCAAAGAAAGTATTGATCGCATCAGTTGTAAAGGCAAACAGATACATCTTACTTGCCTCATACGTTTAATACTGTTTGCCCATAAATTTCAGTCGGTCGCTTTAACAATGGAAGTGGCATTTCGAAAAAAAAGTTTTACCTATGAATTAAAATTTAATCAAAATGTGCCCTCCAATATCGGAAATAATGCAAATCTCAATCATCTACATATATATCTGATAATATGTAAATTAGTGCTGCAACCTATACTAAATCAGTAAAACTGCAATTAAGTTAAATAAGAAATTAGCAAAAGCTTCTATATTTCTTAAGTGATCGTAATTGATGCCATAATGATACCAATAAAAATAAATTCTGACAATAAATCAGATTTAGCAGTTTAAAAATTATCTTAGTTTTGAAATAAATATGCAGCAGGTCATCTAGAATAATCTGAATTAATTTCTGGGATGGCTTAACCAGTTTTGTTTGCAATAGTAACCATAAATATGCCACTATTATGTGTTCATTTTCATCTTCTTTAATATGCAAAATATAAAATATTTTTATTTTAAGGAAACCCATTGAAGTCTTTTCTATTTTGATATGAATAATAACATGTTACTAAGTGCCACCGAAGGTGAATATAGGACAACAGAAGACATTTGGTTAGTTAGTGAAAAACTTTTATATTTATTTTTTGTTTGTCACAGATACAAGAAAGTTCGATAAACTTGGCTAAGCTATTATCAGAGAACGCTAAACGCAAGAACTGGACATATTAGCGATTATGTGTTAATTTTCATGGTGTCTTAGATAATGAAATTATTATTCGGAAGTTATTTCTTAAACTTTTATATTAGTATTAAATCAGGTATAGTTATATGTAGATGTATGAAATGAAATCGTTAACATTTTGATATACTTAAATGCCTTTAACAAATTTCGTTCATTTTCTTCTTCATCATTATACTGAGTTTTTCAATGCGTTTGTCGGGCGACTATTATTATCAGCTGCTTGTATAAACTTCAGTAGTGATAAAAGCGCACGCATATTTATTTTGTAATAAATTATGAGCGAAAGAGAGGAGGAACTCTACTTGGGATATTTAGAAGGGTCAAGCAAAATACTACCTACTATTTCTTCCAGACTGTTCTTTCGCTTTGAATTTTGGATTTTAATTATACTGTATTGGACGCTGCTTCTGTAGAACGACAAAACTGATTAGTACCTTCAGAGGCAGCTACTTTCCTATAGGTTTTATGCTTATTTTGAAAGAGATTGAAGTCATTCATGCTCTCGAAGCATATGCTTGAATTCATGTTATGCACATCCATTGCCAAATCAGTTGATTTCTGGGTGTGAAATCTTTCGTCTTTGACCCTTTTTAGATTTTTGGTTTTTAAAAACTAAGCGACCGCAATTGGAAAAAAACATTACCGGTATTCACTACACCAAAGCCTTCTACTTTAATGAGCTTTTTAAGATTCATGGATAAACCTTGATCCCACAATACGCTCGTGATAAACAGTGGCATCTGTCCCCATACATACGAGTATATCTGCTTTTTACATCTTCCTTACGTCTTTTAATTTTTGGTGTATGGTTAAACGTCATGTGAAATCTTCTCCATTATGGATGCACACCCATGTGGGAATCACATAAATATTTGATCACTGGCGATAGAGGTTCGAACCTTGATACTCTGAATTGTACTACTGTAACTTAACCACCACCGCCAATAGTCCGGTAAGTTTAGTTTCATAGAAGCATCCATACCACATAGATATACAGGGTGTCTACGATAGAAAGAATTTCACAGGGTGATTGCAGATTGTGGCGATGCAAGGGGGAGGAGGTTATATGCGCTTGGGAGGTAGGAAAGCTTAAAAATTGTTGATTCATATAACTTCTGAACGATATGCCATATACTGATATCGTAATCGTTACAGCTTCTCAACGGTCTATAGATTTGTCTTCCAACCCTCTCGGGAGTTATGACTCAACAAAGTCATCAAACGTGCGGTATTTCAAGACAGGTCTATGTAGTTGATTACTTATTCCCATTTATCGTAAGACCTTTTATCGACCGTACATATGGGAAAAATTCGGATGAAGTTATGACACCTCTCCGTATGACCTCTCATTCATATCTCCAACTAAGCATTGCATTCAACATCATCTTCAAGCTTCCCCGTGAGTCCATTTACCCCATGCCTAGGGTTAATTGACTCTGTGGACAAGGTTATTTGTCTATATCATTTTAATAAATTAATAAGCACGGAGAAAAAACACAGTTTTGAAAAAAATATAATCATTTATTACGAAATAAAGCCATTTTTAATATAATCTATATGTGGTAATGGTGCAGAGCTCTAAAATATATTCTATGTTTCGGGTGAAAGCACATATGATAATAGGGGCCTATATGGTGCACGATTATATATATACACGTTAATGTCGAGGCTTAGGCGAGATGGGGCTGCGACTGAAGCAGACGCATTCGTACGTAAGAAATTAAATTGGGTTAATTAGCCTATTTGAGGTTAAATTGATGATTGATAAATTTTTAATGATATGGGTGATCTCAATGGATCTCCAAGAACTTTTATTAATTATTAAAGATATTAAGGCTTATCTAGATGACAGGTGGTGAGTCCTATAGTAAAAGGGTGGGTTTTGTAAAAGTTTAGTTTTATTGGACATTTCTACTCGATAACTGAAATGTATAAAAGTGGAGCATATGTAGCAGTCTATAATACGCTCGAGTTTATTAGTAATTGGGAAGTCTGGAGATGGGTTGTTTGGGGAGCTGTGGAGACATCTATGGGTCCTTCCGAACGTTTCACACCAGCCATGGAGCTCTTCAGCGGTGTTCCTCACTTAAAATTTCGTCATTAAAAGACTTTTACAGGCAGTTTAAATCACATCTTTTGATGTATTCGATATTTTCGTTTTTCTTTTGTGGGTCCTCGTCGTTCTGATGTAAGACAAGAATTAGTCGTCATATATAACTTAAAAGATTAACAAAATAAGAACGAAACATGGGATTAGTTGACTCTGGAGTCGTCTAACATCACAACGCTGTATGTCAATAAGCCCCTTTCCGCCATTTTCTTTTTGAAATACACACTCCAAAAGTTATTCCGATGACAGGAAAATTAAGTTAGGAACACCATTAACTAATGCATGCACTTTCAATTAAAACTACTATACAACCCAACTTCATGAGCATGTAAGCTATAAGACAATTTAAATATTAAATCAATAACAATTTCGTTTTATTCTATAATTCCTCGAACGACGAGCGCTAGCTTAGACGAATATTACTATACTAACGTGGATTCCTCGACTGAATACACAGTCAAATTTATATAGTTTCGTTGTAAATGTGTTTAACCGCATTGAGTCTACAAACCACTATAATCAATAACCCCGATTGTCTATTCTACAATAGTTTCTTGTATTCTTGATGATTATCTACGTCCTCTTTTATATGAAGTGGACTATGAATAGGTGGAGGAGTAATTTTAGTTCTAGTATATAAATTGTTAAAAATTAAATTAATAGGAGTTGTGCTCAGCAAAAGTTTTAATTCAGATACCAGCGAAAACTGTAGACAATAGAACTTACTATTTTACATAGGTTTATGTCCTATCTCTACTGTAAATGAGAAAATTCATATAAAATTAGCGGAGACATATACCGCAGACCACATTAGAGATCACTAAGACAGAAACCCAACATGCGACAACACCATATAATTTAAGACGAAAAATGAATATTTGCAGTTCACATAAATTGGAAATTTTTTTTGCACATAATTGTTAAATACACTATTTTGCTTTGTATTTCAACAACTTTCAACGAAACGAAATATTGCAATTTCTCGTCGGTGAAATATCGGGAGAAAAAACAAGTACTATTAGAGTCAAATAATTAAAAAAAGCGTCACTAAAAATGAAAAGAGCTTGACGTTATTTGCTAGGCTTTATCTTTCTAAACTAGTCACAATCTAAAGAAATGAGAATAACAAGAATTTGATTTAAAACAATTCAATTTTTACCATTTTTTACAAGTTTCCGAGCTACGAGAATATCTACATTCCAATACATTTTTTTTTTAATTTTTGCCGACCTTATTTACTCAATCTCTTCGTTGTCTTTAATTTAGGATATAAATCATTATTCTGCTACAAAATAGTTTGCCAGAAATTTGCATTGAAAAATGTACGGAACTTGCAAATCCTGGTACTGACCCCTCTTAAGATTCTTGGAATACCTTTAACTATCTCATGCAATAGAAAGAGGATACTACGATACCTCTCACGGCATCTAGAACGGATTTCCCGAAAATACCTTACTGAAGAGCAGAGCAGGAATTGAGCGAAAATAGTCGCATTTTCATTTTCTTTCATTAATTAGCAACCACCGTGTACAATATTTTTTGTTTACTTTCGCAAGGGATAATTGCTGATTTTTTTATGTATACATGCCAAGATCTAGTTTTAGCGGCTAAAATATTGCAGACTCATTAGTTATAAAGTTGGGAAGCAGGGAATTTCCACAGAAACTACATGACGTCCATAAAATGTATCGCCTAATGAATTTCCGTAAAACTATGGCAATCCCCATCTTGACTGAGTTTGCCATATCGAACGATTAACGAAGTTTTGCAATCTCTGTACATATCAGCATTAAGTAAAAATTTAAATTACGCACAGCTAAATGAGTGATAATCACAAAACTTTTTGCAGCGATACTGTAGAATTGTTTGCAAATTTTGACAATCAACGCTACTACAAAATCGCATGTGGGTGGCTAGAATTATTGATTGAGCATCAAATCGCCATTAACTCATGTCTAACTATTTCTTGAATGAATAGAAACGGGTTAATTCTTTCTTCTCAACATTCCTCGAAACTTTATCAGTTTTTTTTTTGTGTTTTTTTTTTTTTTTTGTAACATTAGTCGGAAGAGTTAGATTTCCGGTCTAATGTATACAAAATCTACTTAAAGCGACGATAAATCTATGAAGACAATGACGAGTTAAAAGAAAAACTGCTGCGAAAAATATGATGAAGGCGCCTAGATCTGTTTAATGAGTTAAAGCTAAGTAGTTTCACGTAAGTATCTCTGTTAGAATTTCTAGTTTACATAGCTCCTCACCATGGATTTCATTGCAGCCACTTGCTATGCTTATTACTCAATTAGCAGGCATATAGTGGCCGAGTACCATAACTTTTTTGTTATTTCTCGTTCATTGGATTCGGAGAAGTTGAGAGTGGAGTACTATTAAACATCACTTCAGTTTCCATTAACATCTCGTTCTGACTGTATTAATTTGGAAAGTTCGGTGTTCATAATATTGAAAATCGTTCGGGAATTTTTTTCCAATAATTATTGATTTAACTGCTGGGATGAAATTACATTTCTCTTGTCGAACATTTTGAGTGAGTTGAAAAACTCGAATCGTATCCAATAGGTATGAAAAGGAATCAAATTAATTAAAAAAAAAGACACACACACACACACAAGAAAAGAAAAAAAAATATGGAAAACGCTTATGCTAATTCACTAGAATTACCCAGAAAGTCAAAATAAATAAAACGCGGCAACAAACGAGATGTCTTTAAGTTGCTTCATCTTGCCACTTGTTAGCATATTTTATAGACAGTTTAAACCTAAACCAAAAATTTTCATTCATGGCTTCCATCCCAATCGGTATAGTATGTTACGCCCACTATGCTGGCACTAAAGATATCAAATAATTATTATTACTATATAGAGCATTCGATAATTATTTTCGTTTTTATTTTATTTTTATTTTATTTTTTATTCCAATCAAATTGGCATCGGGTTGGTCGCCTGCGTTTATATAATAAGCACGCGTCAAGATGAGCGCTTCGCAACAAAGTGGATCAAAAACTTGATCATCCAATCTCTGGGCAGTTTGCAGATTTCCAAATTAGCTGGATCTATTGGGACAGCGACAGATCATGTTTTTAAATAAGTCCTGAATGATATAGCAGAGTTTTTTCATCTTGTTCTTTTTTAAGATCAGATAATCCAGAACTGGTATAATTTGCATAGGCGAAATCATTAAACCGCAAAGTCGATCTGTAAAGATTCTGTTAACGATAACGAGACGAAACACAAAATCTTCAAATATGCAAAATTTTATGCTAAACTAAGGAAGTGGTATTAAGAGTCTCCTCTTTTCAAGAACGCCTGAATGGCTTTCAGTCGATTATTCAATAGTACATTTACTTACTTAGGCGAAATAAAAGATTCCCAGCGATGAATCATAATATACAAGAAGTGATATATAACCTGCGGTTTTTGAATGAAAAATATTGACTTGAACCTAAAACTGGATTGAATACTCTCAATGAAGTGGTTCTGGAAAGGTGGGTTTATTTTGAAAAACAAGTGAGAGAATGATTTATATTTACTGATCAAAAAAAAAAAAAACACAAATACAAAAATAATTTCATTTCTGTAAGTAAACCAATTCATTTTAACCAATTCTGGTAGTAACTAGTTTAGAATTTTGGTTCTATTTCGTAACACATCTCGTAAGTAAGGATACCTTTAGGAGTGCAATTTAAGCATTGCAGTTGTAAAGTCTCAGTTTTGTTTCACAGACGTGTTTGCGATATATGCAAACATCAATTAATTATCATTAAATATGTTACTGACTGGTAACAAAATATCTCTGCTTTCTCTATTTTTCAGTAATTTTCATAGGTCAGGGTTGTGGTCATTTTTTGGGTCTGAAATATGCAGATATAGATTATTTGCAGATAAGAAGCCCACAAGATTCTCAAACGTTATAGGTGTACTTAATAAAAAAGATGAAAGTTAGTAGAAAACAGTAGGGGGATAGAAACTCATTTTCCTGAATCTTTCTCTATTAAGAAATTACAGATCAGGATCCAATCGATATCGTCAAATACAAGGTCTTTAAAATGTACAAAAGCCTAGCAGGAAAAATCTTTCTTTCGAATATGGTAAAATCAAAATGACAGGGCTTTGCAGATCTCTGCGAGGAGTTTGACGGCTATCGTGAACCGGTTAGGCTCCTCAGGGCTCTTAAGAGTCATCCGTCGGCAAGGCTGAGTGTTCTCAGAAGGACAGATGGCTCCTTTGCAGTGTCGAACGAGGAAGCCTGTAGGCTTCTTCTCTCGACGAATTTTCGAAACTGCAGGCTTGAAGAAGACCTGCAGTTGTATGATGTACATCTCCTACCTCACTGCATTGATGGTGACTGATCCACTACTGCCAAGATAGTTGATGTCGAGAAGGTGAAATTGTCAATTTCAACCTTCTAAGCTTTTAAAGTCCCGGGTCCAGACGATATTCTGCCTATCATCTTTGAGGCAGAGAGCGTTGCGCTGGGTCCATACATCGACATTGCACAGCATGTATCGCTTTTGGATATGTCACTGAGGTATGGAGGAAGGTGAGGGTTGCATTCGTTCCGAAGCCTGGACCCGAAGAGTTTTCGAACCATAAACCTCTCCTCATTTCTCTTGAAATATCTGCAGAGGCTTGTGGATGCATATATCAAGGGCGTAGCCTTAAAGGCTTCTCCCTTAAACACCTCACAGTACGCTTACCGGAGGGGAAGATCTGCCAAGACGGTTCTCCACTCAATGGTTACTGTCTTAGAACTGAGACTGGATCATAGACTATGTACATTTGGAGCCTTTCTGGACATCGAGGGGGCTTTTGACAGGGCCACCCCAAAGTCGCGATGTGAGGCAGCTCGCCAACCGCACTATAGTGCGATGGATCGATCAAATGTAAAGGCGACGATACTTAACTGTGAAAGTGGGCGACCGAACCTCTCTCAGTATGCTGGTGGAGAGAGGCTGTGCGCAGGGTGGCTTGCTTTCCCAGTACGTTGTGTATGTTGGTTGACTCGCTTATCACGGTCCTAAAAAAACGTGGGATTTTCATGTGAAGCGTATGCGGATAACATCCCTCCGCTGCCTATGCCTTTATGTAACTAGGCCTCAATATTGTTGAAGATCCGTCATGATATAACAGTAAGCCCAACAGTACTTGAGTACTTGTAGTTGCACAAAACTGTTTCTTGATGGGCCCAATCGGACTATCTCCGATTTTCTCATGGGGCTCAGAAGGAAATAATGTAGAACTCTGGTTGGCATCATCACCGGCCACAGCTAGCATCACGCTCATCTAACAAGGATCGAAGTTATCGACAGCCCTGAGTCTCTGTCCTTGCTGGAAGTAGAGCCTTAGATAGCCGAACACTTTTTGTGTGTGTGTCCGGCCTTCGCCTGGAGAAGGCTGGATACTCTATGGTCTGCCCTTCTATCTGTTATATTAATTTATTGTTACTTTTTAGGTTATTTCCCCTAGGGCTAGAGATCTGTAAGTGTTGTTAAGATTTTTACTCAAAATAGCGAAAAAGTCTATCACCCTAACCAAATCGATACAAAAAATCAGACTCTCCACTTTCCTTCTTATCTTAAGTCGATGGAATACTCATACATTCAAACTTAAACTATATATATATTTGGATCCATTTAATAGGAGGCATTATCAGAAAACAGCAATATATGGACAGAAGGTTCCAGCGAAATTATCGATTGTAGCTTAACTAAATAAACATAATTATTTCAAACTACTAACTAAAAAGTACAGCGTGAAAATGGGGTAACCACACCAACACAAAGTCAATCGGCTTATATTGAAAACACTAATGAGGGGGCGGATGTTAATAACTTTAAGCTCTCTTCGAAATCCTGCCCGATAAAACATCTTCTAAATCACGGGCTTACAGTTTGAAGATATTATAAATATATTGGAAAATTCATGATTAAATCTACGGTAAGGCAGGGGTTGGATGCCGTCGGAATCAATCGAGTTAATCTCCCACAGAAACAAATTTATACATTTGCCCAAAGCTTTTGCTTCTGTAGCACAAAATATACCAAAAGTAACCGTGGGTTTAATAGCAACAATATATCCCCTTCCATTTTTTTAATTCAAGTATAATTTTGAAATAATTGTTTGTGAATCGTTGAAAAGAAATAGCTTATAAGATAGAATTTCCACCATTCACATCACAATGCTATATGATATGGGTACATGTCTATACAGGCTGTGCTTGAATTTTAAGATTTAAAGATTATTATGTTCTTGGCGTATTTAAATAAGAATAATCGAAAGATTTCATTGTCTTTGACGTCAAAGTAAGGGAAGGAACAAAGCAATGATATTATACAGAAATTAAGTTCTTTGTGCAATTCCCTTTCACGTAGTCGAGGCACAGAAAGGACTTTAATCAAATTCTTTAGATTCGTCTTCTTGCTGGGAAGAAAATTTTGACATACTTAAAATTGCTCATGGAGTAGAATATTTTATCCATGTTGACATGTACTGTGCTTATATCAGTAAGCTAAGAAATAAATAAATTCAGGAAAATGTCTTACATCTATTCTTTGGGCACAACCCTGGTCGCAGTGTACACAGGGTACCTACTAGTTTCCTATAGTCGTCTTACTCTTAATCTAACCTAACCTGAATCCATTACAGAAAATCATTATCCAATATACTGGTACATAGATTATAATCCCTGTTATATGGGATATAACCAACCCATGCAATCTTAGCCTTCTTTACTACACCGATTCTTCCGGTTTATCTCCACCAATTAACAACTTGTAGCATCACTTTTCACATTATCCAGCTATCTTATATAGGGTGCTCTACGTTTAATTCAACCTTGATGATTTCACTAGGGGACATCTTTAGAGATTCTATACATGATCATTCTTCAGTTGCTAGAATTTAGTGTATATTGTCTATGTCGAATTTATTTGTCCAATTATGAAATGCAAAGTCTAATGCCAGATTAAACAAGACTTTCCAAAACTTTTGGTGATTGAAAACTCCTCTGACATGTTACTTTGTATGCGTACCATTCTGGTAATTAGGGATCTGAGAATGGAAATGTGGGATTAGAAGATAAGTTGACTAGTTTAGTGAATACGGTACCCTGATGAAATATAATTAACGGAATGGGAGGTATCTAGTTCTACAGCAAAAGAATGATCAGAACATTCCAGAGTCCATTAGCATTTCCATTTTACTCAATTAAAAAGCACCTTATATATATACAGGGTGTGTTTCCTGGTGAGAGGTCCAATAGTACAGGGAAAATATAATGAAATTAACAAAATAAACAAGAAAATTGCAAGGTCTTTGAACTCTATATACATATAGAAAGATATATGAATCTCATGAACTCTCACCGTATCTGCTTTCACTCTTCAATTATATAAACGGACTAAGAAAGACAATAAAGTCTGCTGTATATGAAATATTTCAACCCACTTTAAGGTAAATTTGCTGGGCTCTAATAAAATTTATGTAATTGATGGTGGATTCTTATTGCATTGAGTAAATTCTTATTACATCGACAAATAAAACTTATGAAGATATTTGTACAACGTGTATGTCAACAATTTGAAAAAAAAAATTGGAGAAAATTCGGTAAAATAGCTGGAATACAAATAAAACTGATCAGCAATGATGATACCAGAATAGTTAATTTGAAGAAATTCTCTTTCATGAAAATATGACGGCTACTGGCCCTCAAAAAAAGTGTTAGTCAAATGAATAAAAAAAATCGTTTAATTGCAATGATTCAGGAAATTCTTGAAAATACAGGTTTTCTTGTAAAATAAGCTGCAGATGATGCGGATTCACTTATTGTTAAAACAGCAATTCAAATATATCCTTATTGTATTAATCGCTTTGATCGTAGAAGAAAAACATATATTTTCCATAAAGCCAGGAACAGGAAATATTAAAACGAAATCCGAAATTCAGAAATCACATGAACGTATAAAAAATATAATTTTACTGGTCAATGGCTTCATTGGCAGTGATACCATGTCCATAATATTTCAGAAAGGAAAATTAAAAATTTTCAAACTTCTTTAGAAAGAAATGCAATTCGCTAATGTAACGAGAACTTTCAATGACAAGAATTAAATGCTTTCAATTTGTAAATAAGGCTGTGAAATCGTTTTTCTACTCGTATACAAGTGCAAAGAATAGATTACGTTTCAAGTCAGTTAATAATTTTTGGCACTTGGTAAATATTTGGGCAATTTTCTAAAAAAATAATTTCGTTCTTTTTGCTATTCATACACAACATGCATCATGTATGTTTTTTATAAATATTAATGACAAGTTTCTCTCCTACATAGAAAATTCCTACACAATAAAAAAAAAAAACCAGGCCTTCATATCAACCGCCTCTAGCGACTGTCAAAAACAGACTAATTTATTTACAAATGAAAAAGTTTGTGAGCATGATTGTTTATCTCCACTGGGCTACACTTTTAGAAAAGAAGTAAATTGCATTCCAGATTTTAGAGTATTTTAATATTCTTAATTATTGTGATATGTATATTAACAACACACCCGAAAATATGACATGCTATACAACATAGAACAAAAATAAAATTAAAAAAGTTAAATAGAACAATCAAATTAAATACTATATAGACGTTTTTTTTTAAAACATGCTTAGAAACGTAACCAACAAAATGCTCAGCCATATTATTAAGACTTAAGAGCATGCTAAAGTACATGCTAAAGTTAGACCTAACTATAGGAGTTAATATGCAATAGATGTAGCCTTCTATTTTTTCTGAAAAGAAAAATATGATTTGCAGATTGACATCACTTCGCCTTCTGGAAAGATTCACTTCTTCATCGTCGCTACTTAAAACACAATCAGAAGTAGAACTATCGTCAGATAAGGAAACAATCAACTTATCTGTTAACTTGTCCAAAAAGGCTTCATACCCAAGATATCCTTCATAAGTTTTTATAGCATTTTGATAAACGATTCTCCAGTTCTCCTCCGTAATTTTTTCGAAATCTTCTGTTGCTAACTGGCTAACATAATCTAATTTGAAGATTGTATTTCTGGAACTAACCCTGGATTTAACCCTAATTTTTTAATTGGATTTAAATCAGGGTGGTACGGTGTTAGATGTAAAACTTCTTTATTTTTCCTTAGCCATTGTTGCATTTCAGCTTTGGTATTGGTAGATGTAACGTAATTTTGTTGTGATATGATGCATTATCAAGCATTATCACAGATGGTCCTTCCAAATTGATAAGAACTTGATGCTCCAACCACTTTCACCTAATTTAGTTCCAGATTTGAAAATGGAGAGAGCATTTTCTACAAACCTTTTTCACTGCCTACATGGAATATAATTAATCTATTACCTTCAGATATGTGTTAGATTTAAGTCCTTCATTGCTGTCATCTCTCCAAGCTAAAGATTTTGTGTGGACCACATGTATGTAGGTTTCATCTAAATAAACATTATCATAACCACCAGACCAACATTCTCTTATTTTGCTAATAAAATTTATACGCACCTTCCTATTTATTATCCTGTGTTTTTTTAAGCTAAAACCCATGGACCTTAATACTCTCCACAGACGTTTCACTCAGATGCAGCTTCAAATCTTCATTCACTCGTAATGCTAATCGGTTTATTGTCACAACAAGTCCTTCAGTTTTGTGGAAATCATACACGATTTGTTTTACTACTGATAATTGACCACAATCAAGGCCAATTGAGTTTTGCCGCTGATACTGCCGTCAAATACATGGTTTCGGCTACCGCTAACTTCGACGAATTCAATTTTCTTTCGTTCTCGAACCGTGCTTTCATCTTTTTAAATATGCAGAAAACAATTACACGAGGCTGCCCTTTGCCTGATTTCCCTCTTTTTTTAAATACCCCATGATTTAAATATTAAATAATACTTTTAAATGGCTCTTTTCACTTGCCCTAACAAGTCCTGATCACTTTTTGATTTACTAAGCATATTCTTTATAAATGCTAAAAAATTATAGGCATTTTATTTTATTGATTATTGATTAATCAAAAACTTCAAATGAACTCCTTCAAAACCTATCACTTAAGTGATGTGGTGTAGAATTATCGTGGACATCGTTTATTATGTATAGGGGATTCCTGATATAAAACATGGACTGCTTTTCATTTTCTCTTTCATTAGGGTCAACTTATGTTGGCAGGGGTGTGACAATTATCTTAATTCCAAGTTTCAATTTCGCTTTAAAATTCATATATTTGAAATTCAACAAATTCCAAATACATTCAAAATTATTACTTTTATTATAAGCCTATCTCCTATAACATCAAGAATTCCTCAAACTTGATTTTTACGGAAATAAAATTAAGAAATTTCTGTGTGTCTATCCATATACCTTCCTTAGAAAGCAGGAAGAGTTCTTCCCTTTACCTCTCAGTCAAAATAGAAGGAACTACTTTCCTGTAAATTTATAATTATATAAGAAAGTAAAGCAAGCCCAAACATATAACATATTTTCCTGTTACCTGCAGTTCTCTAGCTAGTATGTCGGAAGAACTATTTCACATGCATGAGATTTAAAAAAATTAAGCAAATGAACAAGTTCTGCAATTTTACAGTGTACTCATTCCATTCTCTCTTTGCTTTTCGAAAATTTAAAAGTGGGAGACGAGTGGTACCTACAGCGCATCAAGGGTAATTTTCAACTGTGTTGAAACATACTCTATCACAAATTGCTCACATCCCAGTGTGCCAAATTCAGAAATTTCTGAGCATTTATAAAGAAAAATTAAGAAAATTCCGAAAAGATTTCGGATTTTTAAACTTTTTCCGAATAAATTTATTGCAAGCAGAATAAATAAGTTTTTACAAAAACGCGGAAAGTGCTGAATATTTCCCCTCAAATCGACGCGAAAAGAGTTTGTCTATTCTGATGAATTTCCTAATGATTTCATGAAGATAATTGTTAAGCTTCTCATTTAAATTCCAATTGAAATCCTAAGGAATTCATACTAAATTCTTAGAAATTTATATCAAAGCGTTCCGAACTGGTAAAATGCCAAAAATGTTTTGGAAATGTTTTTGCTTTCAGGCGTTTGATGACAGTGATCAGTGATAATAATAAAACATTTTTCATTGTTAAGAAAAATTCCATGCGCACCAATGCTTCGGCAGCTTCTACTTCTATTCCAGTTATTGTCGTGACTTAGAAATATTCTTTTGAAATTGTAGGCAACGAAGAAAGAATATCACTTAAGTTCAAGGGAGTCTTTTGCGCTTTGTTCAAAGCCATAATTTCCTCCTTCAAATAAGGTACCTGCGGCAAATAAAGCCCGGCAGGTAATAAGGCCCACATTTAAAAATTCCTACTAAAATGAATCGCAGCAACTTCACACTTTATGCGCACATGCATTAAATCGATACGAATGCCGTCGATGGGGCGTCTAGGAGCACGCGCCGCCATCTTGCCAGTAGCGGATGGTATGTCACCCAGAGGAGTATGGCTGCTTGGAATTATAATTTTCGCCTAGGCAAAATCATAAGTTTCGTTATTTAATTGCTATTTCCTAATGTAGTAACTTGTTTAGTTTGAACGTAGTTTATGATTTTGGTGCTTATTTTCCGCCACCATTGTGTTTATTTGATTAATGAGTAATTTTGGAAAATCTTGTCATAGGTCTAGTAAGACCTCCTGGAGTAGACCGTGGGCCTCATTACCCTACCTAACCTAAATTCTCAATGAATCTAATGTTCCTATATAGGATTAAGATTGTGACATTAGTTTTGTTCCAAAGAATGAAGATTGTTGTACGTTACGAAATTTATAACTAACCTTTATTATCCCCCTGTTACCCCCCAGGGCCATTTTTATTTTTTTTCGAAATTATTAAAATTAACCGAATTTTGTTGATTTTCTTAGTTTTAGCAAGTTTAAAGGGAATCTTCCTCTGATCAAGATTTTGAAAAAGTTAATTTTTGCTTTGGCCTTATTATACTGTTGCAGTTTAATAAGGCCCTTGGAAAAGGTTTTATAAAACTGAATTATTTTTGGAAATACTTATAGTTTGTCTACTTTTTTAATTGTGAAAATAAATAAAGTTCACGGAAAACTTAATTTTGTACTTCTATATCACCAAATATATGATTTATTGCAATTTAAAATTAGGTGGGCCTTATTTGCAGCAGGTATTATATTAAACAAAAAGTTAAACTGGAAACCACACCTCGAAGACAGATCGAACAAAGCTCATAGAGTTTTCGCAAAGTGCCGGAGAGAGGTAGAGAAGAAGTGGTGACTCAAACCGCGGATGATAATATGGGTATACAGTGGCATCATTTGACCCATGTTAACCTAGTGCTCGGTGGTATGGTGGTAAGTAGTGGACTTCTCCAATCATCGAAAGATATTGGAGAAGATTCAAAGACTGTGCCTTCTCAGCGCAAGCGGCACTTTTAAGTCCGCTAGCACTCGGGCTTTGGAGGTTATTCTCAACATACATCTGGTGCAAATGCATATTAAGCAGAGGGCTTCAACTAAAGCGCTAAGACTACATGCTAACCGTGGCTGGCTTCATACGGGAACAAGAGTTTCACATGAATCCATTTATGAGTTTGTGCAGTCTGTCGCACCTGGCATCGACTGGAACAGCGACCACCTATCCGAGATCCTGCTGGAAAACAATTTTGAATCTAAAATTCCATCCAGGGCAGAATGGGAATCACTTTCCGTGCTTCAACCATTAACAAACCTAATTATAATATACACTGATGGCTCTAAGTCCGATGAAGGCACCGGAGCTGGAGTTTTCTCTAAAGAGCCTGAAATTGAACTCACCATGTACCTTGAATACTATGCTACCGTTTTCCAAGCAGAACTCATGGCCATTCTTGAAGCAGAAAGGTACCTCCTTAACTCAGACACTGATAATAAGGAGATAGCCATCAGCTCAGACAGCCAAACAGCTATCAAAGCTTTGTCTAAGCCCTTTATAACCTCCAAACTATTAATGGAGTGTAAAACCACCCTCAACCTTCTTTATCGGAATAACAGGGTGATAGTGCAGATTGTGCCGGGGCACAGCAACATCAGCGGGAATGAAAGGGTAGACGAGCTTGCTCGTCTTGGTGCAGCCTCGGAGGAACCAGCCTCTACAGTCGGGATTGCACCGAAACACCTCGTCTCAATCATTTCAGGCTGGGCTGACCGCCAACACAGTCGCCTTTGGTTAGAATATCCCTCGGGTAGAGCAACAAAGGAAATGTCTGGTAAACCGGAACCGGATCAAACGAATAAGCTCTTAACGAATAAGGACTTAACAAGCCAACCCTGAGAGCTCTGGTGTCCATTTTTACTGGGCGCTCTTCTGTCAGGGGCCACTTTCACGGGATGAGACTTGTTGATGATCCTACATGCAGGGGTTGCAGAGAGTAATCCGAAACAGTAACCCACTCTCTACGTCACTGGCCGGCACACTCAGGAATACATTACAGAATTTTTGACTCACACGTTCTGGACGAGTTACACGATGCCGGCAAGGAGGGCTGGGGGCCAATACTGAAATTTATAGGAGCGTCCTGTTGGTACACATGAGTAATCGCTTATGGGCCTGGAGGGTGAACAATGGGCCTTGACTTGGCCTTCGTTCGGGGGACCCCATTAAGGAGTCCCAAACCTCGGATTCAATCAATCCATCAAAAGGTATTTTAAGTTTATCATTCCGTTGGTAACACCTCGAAATAATGATGGTAGAGCAAAATGGATTGGACACCCACGAATAATGTTAAAAATTATTTTGATTTTTGCATGTCCGTTCGTCCGTCTGTCCGTCTGTACGCACGATAACTCGAGAGCGCGTACACTTAGAAAGCTAAGATTTTGTACATGGACTTTAAAAGAAAGTAAAACTAATTTCGAAAATTAGACAAATCGGGCAATTCCTTCGTGGGGTTGCCATACTAAATTTTTGTTTTCCACTATATATTTGGACACTGCCTGAGAACGCGTCTACATAGAGTGCTGAAATTTGGTACATGGTGGTTTGATAGTAATAATAATAAAAATTCAAAAATTGAATAAATCGGGCAACTATGAAAACGATCAGTTCTAAATATCTTCAGAATACGAAATTCAATAAAATTGGTTATAAGCATTTTTTCTGTCCGACGAACCATTTTAGAAATATCTGCGAAAAACCACTTCAAAACTCAAACTTGCATAGATCGGTGACCATACGAAATTTAATACGGGCATTCATCTATAAGAATTGGTCTTAGACCAATTCTAGCTTTTGTACTTGTTCAATTTTATATCACCCCATAATAAATCTCCCACTGGATTACAATACAGATGTTACTTGCCAACTGCTAGTGTCGTGTCATATCCAACAGCTGACAAATAGTATGGTATTTATTTTTAGAACATTCCTATATTTGGACACTGGTTGAGAAAGCAATGAGCTAGAAAGCTGAAATTAAATACGCTAAAATTAACAAAATACACTAAACTCAATTTTTGAAATGGACTATTCCGGTCAACACTCCGTCGTAGTAGAAAAGACAGAAGAGTTCAATGCAACAACTTTTGAGGCGATGAGAATGTAATAGCAGTTCATATCCGTGTAATTTGCCAGATTGAAATTTTCTAGGAAAAATAACATCAGGAATAACGTAAAAATTATGAAATTGTAATTTAAAAGATTTTGTAGTGATTGCGGATGGGCTAGGTGGAGTAATAGTTGAAAATTGATATGTGATGCTGAATGTCATTCAGTTGTGACATTTTTCATGTAGTTGTGTGGGTTTTTCGGTGTAACCACTGACATATATAACATGGAATGCCTGACTTTCGATTTCATATGGGTCAACTTTTGTTAGCAGGGGTGTGATAGTTATCTTAATTTCAAGTTTAACTTTCACTTTAATATTCATATGAAAAGTTCAACAAATTACAGATGCATTCGAAATTATTTCTATTCTTGGGAGTTTATCTCTTACAACATCAAATATTTCTTAAACTTGATTTTTAAAGAAATAAAATTAAACCAATTTTTGTCTGCCTGCTCCCTAAAAGTAGGTATGGGGGACAGAGAAAGGATTACAAATATTGTATTGCCATCTACTTCTATCCTATATATTCATTGGGACAACCACTGAACTAAAACTGGACTATGGTGGATTTTGTATAGAATTTATTATTTGAAGTTCAGCGGAATAAAGTAGTTAAACCAAAAAGTGACAACTATAGAAAAGTTATCCTAAAATAATGTCAAATAATGTAAACAATTTCAGGAGTATCAGCAGTCCATTTTATATATGTCAGTGGGTGTAACACCGTCGATTTTTCGGGTGTAACACCAGAGTCATTTTGACGTACACTTTTTTTAGCAGTGTAGGTCAATGGAATGATTTCAGTGTAACACTGCAAGAAAAGTGTAACACTTCTGCTAGAAAACGTGATGAATGTATATTGGTATTACTTATGTCGATTTCGATGGGACCTCAGTGCAAAGCCAGTATTACACTTTTTCTAGCAGTGCAGCACTGAAAATGTTCAATGGAACAATTTTCATAGCAGAAGTGCAACATAGGTTTGCATTGACTTCCCCTACTTTGCAGTGTTACAAATACATATTCAAGTTTAACTGTAATCTGCTCTGTCAAAATGTACTGTCATCATTATTTTCGAAATTTGTGAGTTAAATGAATTAAAAGATTTTATTTGGGTAATTTTCATATAGTGTAAGAAGGAATTTGCTTCTATATATCAATACTCAATTACAAGGAATATGACAGAAATATGTTCGATGGGCTTCAGTGCTCTACTGCCAGAAATAGAGGACTACTACTAGAAAAAGTGCAATACTGATTTGGTCCCATCGAAATCGACATTAATTTCTTACAGATTACTTTGATCGTAAAGGAAAAGAAATACGCTAACGCTAAGTGTATGGTAGGGGAGAGGAGAAGAAGAAGTCTATTTTGGAAAAATCTATACTTGATTTTTCTAACGTTATAATACCGAACCGTTAACTTATTCTTTTTTTGACATTTTGTCATATGGATGCAATTCAGACAACAACCATTATCTTCACACTAACATTATTTTTCTAAAGCAAAGTAACAATTTCATAAAATTACCTTACCTGAACTAGCTTAACAATTTGCTCAATATAGAAAAGATAAGAAAAAAGCTAGAATTGGTATAAGACCTTACGGCATCTTCTAACTGAATCTGATTTAGTATGGTAATGGTCATCCATATGCGCAAAAGTCGTCTTAAGAGACTTTAACTTTAAAATGGAAAATAAGTATTATTTATTTTGGTATACAAACCGATATGCCCTTCTATTATATACGTAGAACTGTTTTATTTGAAGAATTTTTAGAATAATTATTTAAAAAAAATGTTAGTTACCTTTTAGGGCAGTCATTTCAAATAGCAAAAATATAATTTTTTGTAATATTTTATTTCAAAACTCCAATTGTTTTTTTTTTTTTACATTAAAAATGTTTTATTAATAAAGGCGAAATTTTTATAAATCGAATCTCTTGAAAAAATAAAAATATAATTTTCAAATATAAAAACTGCGTCTGGTTTTGCGTTTAAATTTCAACACTTCTGTGAAATACTTAGTTACTGTGATATTAGTAGAGTCGATCAACTCTGTTGCTATCTTTTATTGAATTTTATTACCCTGCCTGGAAGTATCTCGTCTCGTATATTAAGTCCGCACAAAGAATACTATTAAAGCAGTAGGGTACCTCGTATATATTTAATTTACTAACAAACATCCAAACCTATTCTTGGATAACTGAATAAAATATAATTAAAAAATTAATGCAAAAAAGAAGAAAAAAATTAATGCAACCATTAAGATTCAATAAAATAAATTCATGAATAATTTTTTTCTGTCTCTTGTGTTTTTTTTTTTTTTTTTTAATACTGTGACATCCTTGAGGTGATTGATTCTTATCAACACTTAAATAAAACGCAAGAAAAGTTGTTAAACACCGCGGCCTTATGCCGAATTACATAATAAGGAATATATCGCGAATATGTACATATGTATGTATATACATATATATACCTACTTAAACATAATGATTTAAGGTGCGTTCTCTGAATTAAATACCGTGATGAGTATTTATAGGTCAGTAAAATTATAATATTCAGGATGGCAGCATTCGCCTAGCTTGTGCCTGGTACAGTTCAGCTGTAATGATATCATCTTCAATTTTAGCCAATTGGCTCTGGGTTGATGAAATGAAAATCAAAATTTGCTGCAGATTGGTCCATTGGTCGCATTCTGTATTGTTGCTACTGCGATTCACCCCAATAGCCTATCCACCCCGTATCGATCTGATTAAGTTTGAAAATCTTTAAGGTAACTTATGATACGACTTCTTGGAAATAGTGTCGTTCACCTTTCTATTTCGGTGCTCAACTGGTTTGTTTCTGTAAAACATGATTTGCATAATTCGGCGGCTTCTTCGTGTTACGTAACAAACGTGTGGATGTCGCTAGTACACGCTTTTTGCTTGCTTGCTTGCTTGCTTTGCTTTGATTTGATTTTGCAGTTGTTTTTATATTTAGAGATATTTCAATACCATTACTCGTACGCGATACGAAAATTCCCCCGATTAATTAAAATAAAATCTTCTGCTACACAAAGCTTTATGAAAGATTCAAAACTAATTAGATTGCGCTTCAGAATAGCTTAACTCTGCTTAAGATTTTTGATTAACAGAATTCGAGCCTGAACAGCTAGCATCGAGTCCCCTCTACCGTTACTTTGAATCGTGTGATGTTTTAGATTTGCTACGCTTTGTTTGGCCTCTGAATAATAAAATTTAATGTCGTCGGATATAAAAATTTCATAGCTTTAATGATTTCTTAAATTTTCTGACACGTTTTCGTGATTAATCATTACACGTGTGTGCTTCCATTAAGATTTTGCGAAAGTGGAGTGTGTACGGATTTACGTGCATATACTCTGGATGGCCTGATTTAGTAATAAAATTAATTTAAATATTTCTTATTTAATATTCTAAATTTCTGAAAATAGTTAAATACGTCTATGGACGCAATAACTACAGAGATTAAATATTAAATAATTCAAAAAGATTAGTCTTTCTCAAATCATTTAAATTTCTTCAAATGTTCTTATAATTCTGAAAAGTACTTTTTACAATTTTATAATTTCGTCCATGGAATCTTATAAGGACACAAAGGTCTTCACGACTTTCGCGAAAAAATTTAATTAATTAGAAAAGTTTTTAAATAAATCGCGGTTTAATTCTTGAAGTTATAGTAAATATTTTCAAGTAAGTAGGAGATAGGAGTGTGGAGAAATCTGAGCATATATAAGCGAGGGTTTTTGTGAAGTAATGCATTTGTTATATTTGTTTCATCATGCTAAACTTTGTTTGCATTATTTGTACAAAAGATACTGAACAGTTCTGGTCCAAGGGTAACAAAAAGATAAATAAAGCGCTTAAGTCATCAAGTATGGAACAAGTGTCGGATTGACATTTTTATAGTTAGTGATTTCATTGTGTGTTTAAAAATAATAAGCTTGGGTTGGTACATATGCAATATAAATATTTAAAGATTATTTATAACTTTATTCCATATACAGGGTGTCCCTTATGTGGTGTGAAACCCGATACTGATATTGATAGGTCATATTTAGCGAAGCAAAAAATTGTATATGTGGAGGAGAGGGGGAGGAAGAGTCCTAACGATTTTCGATAGCGCGACTTAAAGGTTTTTGAGTATGTTTTCATAGATCAACCTGTAATTTATCCACGTTACACCCGGATTTCATACTAATTACGGGACACCCTGTATGGTTTTGCCAAGATGAAGAAGAATAAAATTTCGTACGTTTTTTTTTTAATATTTCGATTGAGTAATGTGGTCTATACGGTTTTGGTCACAGTGAAAGTCAGTTCGAAAATAGACAAAGCAAATGACTCCTAGAAATAAAAGGCGAAGGAAAAGAAAGAACTTAAAATGCGAAGCATCAATAACTGAAAGAAAGTTTACTAGGAAATGGGGAAGTCGGACAACGCGGAGGCAAATAAAAATCCATAATACTACATATATAATATATGTATATACAGTAGCAGACTTAATTATAAGTTCACTCTCAGCACTTAAAATTGCATGAAAGTATGAATGTTTTTTTTTATTCTGTGCGTACTGTAAAATGCAATTGCAAGAAATATTGTTACGTGATAAGCTTGATTTCTTCTGCTTATAATTTACTCAGCCAGTAAATTTCATGCATTTCAAGCGGACTTATTTATAAGTAGTTCAGTAAATTGGAAATTTCGGTTTGTGAAATTTGGAGGAGTTAGCTTAACATTTTTGAAGTAAGTGAATTATTTGCACTGTGAGGAACCAGTTTTTTTTCTCTTTTTTTTTTTTAATAAAATAAATTTCCCGTTTTCTATAGAAAAGTGTACGAGGATTGGTGTTATGAATGAAGGAAAGAGAAATAATTGATTCGTACAAAGAAAAGTGCTGTTTTTACCGGGAAAATGCATGAAGTCTTCATAGATCTGTATGCGTCATTTATAATTACATAAAATTAAAAGCATAACACTATCAGCAAAGATAACCTAATAAGTTAACTTTGCTATCTAGTTTTTATTTTAATTTGTTTGACATATATCACCAAGTTTTTCTTAATATCTATTCGGAATTATATAATGAATTAGAAGTGAATTTCTTGGTGAAATTATATACTGTTACTACGAGAGCTTTAAACATAATAACATTTTTTTCTTTCTTTTTTTTTCTTTTTTTTGAAGAAATCGCAATAAATATAAACGCAGTTCTTTTTCTTGTGCTCCTACATATCAGACGATACGTATGTATGGGCGTTTTATTTCCTCACATTCGGTGCTGCAACCATTGACAAACCCTATTATATTCAAAGACGGCTCCCAATCTGAAGAAAATACCGGACCGTGAGTTCTCTGTGAGTTACCCCACATAGAAATTGCTATACACCTTGAAAACCATGTCACGCTTTTCGAGGCGGAAATTAAGGCTATCCTTGAAGCGGGAAGGGATTTCCTCAACTCATACACTGAGAACAAGGCGATTGAAATCTACTCGGACAGCGGTTGTCAGAGCCCCTCTACAACCTCTAAGTTGATTCTGGAGTGTAAAAGTACCATAAATTCCTTCTCTGAAAACAATAGGGTAACCGTTTTTTTGGGTGCCAGGTCATAGCGATATAAGCGGGAATGAAAAGCCGGACGAACTTGCACCGCCTTAGTGCAGTCTCAGAGTCATCTCCCTCTACAATTGGGATCGCACTGAAATATCTTGCGTTTAATATTTTGGCTTGGACCTACTACGAACACAGTTGTCTATGGTTAGATAACCCTACAGATAGAGCTACAAATTAACTGTGGGGCAAAGCAAACCCAACTTTAACGAAAAAATTATTGGGACTTAACAAGCCAACCCTGAGAACCCTAGTGTCGATTCTCATTGGGTACTATTTTCTCGGAGATCTCCTACACAGAGTAGCACTTGTTGATGATTCGGTTTGCACAGAAAGCAGAGGGAATTCGAAACGGTGACTCATTTTCATTGTCACTGTACGGCTCTCTTAGGCAAGCGTTAACGATTCTTTCGCTCACACCTTCTGGAATCACTACATGAAGCAGGTAAGGAGAGCTGGGATCCAATTTTGAGCTTTATTAGAGCGTGTGTGGTTGAGACTAATGAGCGATTGCTTATATGCCGGGAGGATGAAAAATGGGCATTATTATGGCCTAAGTTCCAGGGACCCTAGGGAGTTTCCAACCTCGTTTTCAATCAAGTAATCAATCGGTGTTGTACCGTGAATAACATTTTTCTTAAATCTATTCTCATTATATCCAAGATGAACGAACCTTTGAACATGTATCCATACGTAAGGAACTGAAGTGATTTTTGCCCTTTTTTAATACTGCTACAATTTTTTGACGAAAATCCATAAAAATCCTATCAAAGCAAAACTTCACATCAAAAATATTCATGACTTACTCAAACGACCTCCAAAGAAAATATAATTAAAAATTCAAAAATCAAAAGCACTAAACTAATTAATTTATACTAAGGTATTTCAAAATATAATAATTCTCTTGAACAAGAATATACCAAAAATGAGTTGAAATAATTTTCAAAACCTTTTTTAATTTAAATACTTGGAAATTCTGTTTGTTGTGTTGAATTTCGATCTCATGTTTATACATCTAACCTTTAGCATATGTACATAAACGATACAAAGATAGATGTTTAAAATATTCGTTATCTGGTAATTTAATTAATTTATTTTAAAGCTATTAAAACAAAAATTCACTCAAATATTCGCAATAAAAAATTATTCGCCAATATAATATGGGTAAGGCAATAACTTGTTCCCATGACGATGACGGTAGACTCCAATAAGAACAGTTTACAGCTCGCCATACTGTCTACCAAATACAAAATGGCAAGCAAAATTAATTAATTAATTAATATGTAGGTATAAAACATTTGCATATATTTGGGTACTAAAAATGATTTTCGCAATATTGAATAGTGTTCACAGCTTAAAATAAGTTAGAGTTTCCGTAATGCTCTTATTTCTTGACAAACTTAAGAAGTAATTTCCGGCCGAAATAAGAATCATCTCCATTATCAAAAAAAGCTGTGTTTTTGTTTTTTTTTTGACAAAAAGTGTATTCTGCAAAATTGGATAAAGACATGGAAGCTTTTAATGATAAAACATATTTAATATATATAGATATGTAGATAAACATCTCTAGAACCAAAAATTATTACCAAATTATAGTTTTCCTTGCATGATCTTGGGAAGGTCAAGAGAAGCTTGAAACGTTCTTCGGATCAACTTTATTGACTGCATGTGGAGTTGTTACAAAACAGAAGTTGTTTTTCGAATATCATTCTTTAGAAGTTAGTAAAGCGAGCATTGAACTATTAAATTAGTAAAAACAAAACATTTATTAAATTGATTCGGCAAGAATATATTAAAAGAACATAATATACTGAATCATCAAGAAGATTATAATGACGCAAGATATATTGCAAGAAAAAATACTTTTCGAATTGGTAATCAAATTAAAATTAAAATCAAATTAAATAAATTTCTAATAATGTACAAGAGACAAAAGAAATATTAATTTATAATTATTGTGCGATAAAAATAAATGACGATTAAAAGAAAAAAATAAAAACAAAAGCCCGATTAAGCTACAGAAACAACAATATGCATAGTTAATGAATGTATTATAAAAAAAAGTAAGAAATATTAGTGGCTGCACACTAGTATATTCTTACTTCAATAGGTGTTAGCCCCACTATCCCATTCTTATGAAACTTTGTTGACCCTATTGATATGAGATACAGATGGCGTAACACAGAGCGTTATATATAATTTACAAAAAAGTATGTAGGAATAGTTGCTAAGCCAACATTCATCTTATTTTTTAATTGCCTATAGTTAAAAAATTTATTGAATTTTCAAAATGAATTGAGTTAGTTTATGTAGGTTAAATTTACTTTTCTTCATAGGCCTGACTGCTTAATCTGGAGCTCCTAGTTCTACGTGCTATTATTTGCGTTAAATTGTTGTGCAATAGATACTTCTTCCCAGGTTTCCTAAAGCGAAAAATTATAGACAAATTAAATTAGCGTCTGGGTAAAACAAAAGTCTTCGCCTTAAACTTTATTTTGCCATAATTAATTCGGAACGCTATCCATACAAAATCGTGAGAATCGATAAGTTTCTTACGTTCAGTGGCTGATTTCGATATCGAATCGTGCCGATGAAGGGGCTTGAGTAATTGAAGATGATGGAGCTTCTCTATCTCCTGGGCTGATCGCCAAGCAATCAAGATCGACGAACAAAATAAATTTTTAAAAATAAAATTTCAAAAGGAAAAAAAGAGTACATTCGTAACAAGAGTGTCTCAATGGTCCTGTTAAGAAAAAAAAAAGGAATATAGTAAGAGGAAAACGAAGGAGCACACAATAGCGGACACAAAGGAAGGCCGACGGGAACCTGGGATTCGGAAAATTTAAGAGGAAACATTTGTTATACCGCTAAGAGTTCCAGATACGCAGGAAGATAAAGCTAAGTACTTTTTTCATTATATGCCGATTTTTGGAACGAGACCTCACTCTTATTATGTAATTGAAAATACTTAACAGACTCCCTCACTTACACATCAGAGCCGTGACAGTTAAACCACTGACATATATAATATCATAGATGGAACAAGAACTAGATATCGCATGCCATATTAGAGCAGAGTATACAGATTGTAAAATGGGTTGTGCATTCTGCAACGGACCATAATATGTTTTAGAGTGTGCCGAAAGCAAATGTTCTTATAATAGCAGTTTTTTATACATTTGATCGACTTCTTCAATACTTTAGATACGAAAAAATATGAATCACTCGACGTATAGATCATTTCAAATGTTGTGGTCCATTCCGGAATGGACCACCCAGCCATATAAATTTTGTATCCTGTTTTCGTACTGCATGCGACATCTAGTTCTTGTGCTATCTATGATAATATGGACTGACTACGTTCATAGAAATACACTGTAGAAAGTGGGCTTACTTCTATACAGCATTCTCTTTCGGTCTAAGCACCAAGTACCAACTGAGAGAGAACTGTAAACAACAAATAAATAAATGGGTTCGTCGGATTAAATGTTTTTAAATTAATTTTTTTTGGTTAATTAGTGATAAACAAGTGCTTTACCAAAGGCTCCTATTCTATTAAAAAATTACGTTTTGTAAAAAAAAAATATACTAAAAAACATCATCCACACCGCTTAATGCGGAAACTTTCCTAGCACCTCACTACAGTACTGCGGTGGCTAAACTAAGCGACTTACGGCGCTGAATGTTTTGGTTTTTTTTTCTCAATTAAATTTGTAAGATGACCGCCGCCCTAATTTCAATGCTAGATCCGCCACTGGAATAAATATGAGCCACTAAGCACTTATACATATGTGCATAAGAGTTTTCAGAGTATTTTTAACTATTTTTATCTGTTATCCTTCTCCATGTGATTTCTGGAATGGCCAATCCACGATGTGTCGACCAGATTTCTGAAGCAACACGTCACCGATTTGGCTAAAGTTTTTATCATTTATAAATTATTAATACAATTTAATTAAATATTTTACCAAAAATCGACTTATTCCAAAAGTTACAGCTCTTTGAAAAGCGCACGAAAAAACACAATTTTTGGTCTTTCGATCTAACTTCAAAAATTCAAGTATGATCTAAAACATTTTGGTAATAATTCACATCAGGTTTTATAGCAAAAATACCCTCCGTGCAATTTTCATATAAAAAGGATATTCGAGAATAAGGGTTGTCTTCTATCCTGGAAAAAATCGTTGATTGGACTATATAGCGATTTTCCGGAAGGGCCCTAAATATGAAATTTTAAGTTGGAATTTCCATGGATTCACCTTAATTTTTTGATGAAATATCGGAAGAAGTCACTTGTTGTATTGTTGTATTGAATGCAGACTGAGTTGTTAAGTACAAATCACTTGATTTCACATATCTATAGTGTTGTCGTGATTATAATTGTGCAGCTAAGAGTGGTGGGAAAGGAGAGACGAGGGGAGATCTTGATTTTCAATCGACGTGATAAAATTAGTTTTTATTTAATTTATTTTTCAATTTAACGATATGGAAATGAAAAAAACATTATATTAACAATTATTTTGATAACATATAGTCTGCGCTTTGCATTTCTTCTTCCTATTTTTCAAATGAGCAGATGCACAGCCAAGCTCCAGATTTGTATTATATTAGAAAATACATGCCGTTTTAGTACATTTTTCCTCCTTAGTACCTACTCTAATGAAGGAACAAAACACTTTATTAGTATAAATCATTATTATTTGATTTTCGAGTCATAATTATGTGCACATACCTACTATATGACACACGGCAACTTAATGAATAATAAGTACTAATGATTTATTAGATCGTACTGTGTGCCAGATGTATATTAATATCATAAAGTTCACCTCCAGATTCGCATCTACATTACCCGAGTCGTCAATAATACATAGAACATTTGCATACAAGCACACAATACACAATGCTTTACCTAAGGCCTTGTTAAATTAACACATTTCGTTTTCTTTTATTTTGGTTCGTAAATGAATAAAAATCAATAAATAGGAGTAAATAGGAGTACATTAAATGTAATGCTTCAATAAATAGAAACAGTAGAGGCTCAATTGCCGACTGATGTTTCGACTGACGACAGTGAGATTTTATTTACATTATTCCTGCTTTGATCTTCTTCTAGTCAGAAATTGCTGCAAATTATTTCGGGAATCCACTGGATCAGATTGGAAAATTATAATTATATTTAATTTATGCGTCTAGTTAAACACGAAAACCTTACACACTTGGACTTCCGTTTATCAGTTGTTACATTCAAGCGCTATTTACATAAAGCACAAAGTTATCTCTTATCGTACCAAAAATTGCATGTTTAGCTTTCGATCGCAGGTTTTGTACAATATTTAACGTCTTATTTTATATTCACAAAGTCGAAAGTGGTTTAAAGTGTACAATTCAATGCTCAAAGTCGGGCCTGTATCGGTCTCATTCTATTTAAAGTAAGAAGCCTCGCGCATCCAATAATTGCACCTGTCCGAGACCTGTCGAATTCTGTTTAGGGTGGAAGATTATCCTTTCATTGCAGATTTCAAAATTATACCTTTAATATTCACATTCTGTTTGAATACGCATTTATAATTTGTAGTATCTACATGAGTAATATTCGCACCCTATTTGATCTAGAAACCTTTCACTCGAATAACAAAAAAATTATTCTACTAAAACTAAATGATTTGTATCCTGTCTAGAGTGAGCGCTAGATTACCATTCGCACTGTAAGCATCTTGTAAAAATTGATACACAGATTTTCATTGAATCTCTAAAAATAAATTCTGAATTTCACTTGTAGCTGTAAATTTGTGAGTTGCATATTTTATAAATTTATTTAATAAAAAATTTATTAATTTTTCATTCGGTGGAGATTTTCCTCATAGGGAGAATATTTGGCCCCGATATTTATGTGTCCCCACATATTATGTAGGTATACACGTATTTTGAATTTTGAGATTTAAAATTTTTAGTGTGAATTTGCCCTTGCATGCCCCCAATTGTTTTATTGTACATACCTATTACAATTTACGTAAAGAGAGCTATCAATTACTTATAAAACTAGAATGAAGGGAGAATTAAAATATTCCAATGCGATTGTTAAGGTCAACCATTTGATCTGAAGAAATAGAACCATTCCACGATACTATCTATGTATCTCATTATATCCAAAAATTCATGGGCTTAAAAAGAATATTTACCTCATCAGGTGTCATAAAATTAAAACAAAATAAATAAAACTAGAGTAGTAGAGATATATAATTGGTTCAATGACTTAATATAAAAACAAGTCATATTAATGATGCCTCTTATAAGAATTTAGTCTACGGTGTGAGACGCAATTTTTCTTTCTCACAACAATTAAAAAAATCAAGATCTGCATCCATCTAATCTTAAAGAGATAACCATGTTAGAGTTTTGTTTTACCATTTTTTGTAATTATTAAGAAACTGCTGTCGTACGAAGTTTATGTCCTCTGAAGAGCTCTTAATGGGTCTTTAGCTTTTGCATATTATAAATCGCTGGAGCTTCTAATGTCAGGACTCGACATCGTAATCATTAATATCTTTGAACTCAAAACAGCTTCTGAAGATCATAAGATTTCCGGAAATTTTTACTCATCAATGTTTTTACATAAAATAAAGCAAAAAAAAAAACTATTTAAAGGTATCCAAATTCGAAAATAAAAAAAACATCTCAGTAGATATATTTAAGTGAATAGTGGTAGCAATGACCAATAATCTCCGTTACATAGAGGGGGCTCGGAGGCACTATTGACTAATAATATATTTCTGAGGTAATTAACCTTTAACCTCGGTTTATATATCTACCAAAATACACCTACTAAAGCCTTTACAGACAAAAAGCCATCACACTATACTCCGCAACAAAATGTTTGATCAGTTTTCTTCAGACGACTTCTTAATTCTGCGGCATTAATCAAGTATCGACGTTGATTTGCTTTTTGTTTTTGATCAAACTGCGACCACTATAACCTGGGCCTGTTAATTTATTGCAATAAATTATAAATGTTTCGGAGCCAGGAACGTTTTGGTACAACAAATACAATAAACGGCCGACGACCCAAACAAAATTCGATATGTTTTGCGTGGCCGGCCGGCGGTATACTTTTAATGATTACTAAAACAAAAAACAAACAAAAAAAACTAAAATTTTGTTTTCTTTAAAAAATAACATTTAAGAAAATATTGAGATAGGACTAAAACGCAGGAGAAAAAAATCACAGTTTGTGATCGAATGGAAACTATTTTTGAAAAAAATACTGCCATTATTTGATCGATTGCCTTTGATCGCACGTGTGCATATAACTTAATTGGAAGATATTGACTGGCTGTTTTTGGAAAGGCCAATAATTTGCTTTTCTTCTTCCCATCTCTATCTAGGCGAACATTTTTTTTATCTCGTATTTTTCTTCCATACTTAGAAATTCGATGCGTAACATATTTTATATGCATAACTCTGACCGATTAAGAAGCTAAGTTTAGCATATTTTTTTGATGCCCTATAAGTTTTTAATTAGCAAATGTAAACTTTTTGATATGTTTGAACTTTGATTCAGGTTTAATTATGTTTTGAAAATACAGAGGTAAGCTTTAACGTACTTGCAGACAGTAATAAAACTGCACAATAACATATGGGTGTTTTACGTCATAATATAAAAATATCATCCACATATCGTGGTCGGTGATACTGCATAACCGCGAGACTAGCAATATTATAACCGCGTAACTGCATAGAGTAGTAGAAAAATCCAATTACGAAGTTATTAGTATTCTAGCTAAGAAACTACAACTTGGGTTATAAATTTTATGTCTAAAATGCAAGAATGTGATGTTTCTCGTCGTATCGTAGAGTTCAGTAGAACTAATTTTGTCATTATAATAAAAAAGAAAAGAAGTTTAGTGTCTGCTCAAAATTTTACTTTGACTTGAACTTACGCGGTACTGATATTAGTAGTTTCGTTGTTATGCAGTATCACCGACGATATATAGCATTCTATGATGCCTTAAATATTTCCAAGAAATCGCTTCTTTTTCATTTATTCAATTTCAATTTTATATGAAAACACAAAAATAATCTTTTATATATGAAATTAGGGAACTGTTTAAAATTTACTAGAAATGGGAAGGGCAATAAAATACCAGTAAGTAATAAAATATTTAAAAATTAAATAAAAAAATTAAAATTTATTTAAAGCGAGAGAAAAAGTTGAAATGGCTTTAGAAACGCCAATAATATTATGAGGTTGCCTCATTTCATTTTTGAAATAGACTTTACTATTTTTATGAAAACGCTGTTTAGAAAATTTCAGCTGTCTACGTAGACGCGTTCTCAGGCAGTATCCAAATAGACAGTTAAAACCATAATTCTTATATGGCAACCCTAAGAAGGAGTTACCTGAATTTTTTACAAAGACCGTGTGCAAAATTTCACTTTCTTATTAAGTGCACATTATCATGAGGACTAACGAATAGGCAGAAAGACAAATAACACAAAATAACTATTAATATTATTTGTTTGTGTCTAATCCATTTTTCTCAATTGCGTTACATAAGAAATGGCTAACTTAGTATACCTAGTCTATGAGATTTTATCTACGGTGTATAAAAATACGACAAATTACTCATCCCTGGAGAATTAAAATGAACAAAATACTAACGAAAGGGCGCAGAAGAATGAAAAAATGCACGCATCCATAATCCTGTACACGTATGTTGCTAAAAGCGAGCTAGCTGTTAGCACTAATTATTACAACGAGTATGACCATAACGCACGATACACAAAAGACAAGGACTCTTACATATGGTCTTGACATAATTTAAAACCATGTAATTGTTTCTGACAGATTAAATCCGAATAACAACAAACTCTAACTGCCGCACAAAATTTATTTAAAAATATTGTTCTAAAAATTTTCTAAAAAATAAAAATGAAACATTTAATCTTGAAATTTAGCGGACAAGTCGGTGACGGCAATGTCAAAAAATCAAAATTGATATGCAAACAATTTTATAAGTTTTTATAAAGCGTTAAGCACAATGCGTCCTACACAGCGGTCATCAAGGTCAATGTCAAAATGAATAAAAATGCGCAAAGACAAATTATCTTGAGCACAATGAACGGTCATCAGCAGAATATTACTATCTTGATAGATGTTCTTCAATGTTTCTTGACAGTTGTCTCATAGTTGGTCGGTGGTAGGTTTACCAAAGGAATTAATTAAAACTATGTTTTTCTGCTATATTACATTTGAAGAAAAAAAATTTAGAGAATCTGTTATGTTAAAATATGTAAAAATAAAAATGCAGCAATATTTGATTTATATTGTCAAACCTGAAAGGCATATGAATTGTGTTTACGCTTTTTGTTTTGAAAGCAGTATGAAATTTCTCACTGGTCATGAACTCTGATGACCATCGAATAGTATGGAACAAGATATAAATAAATGAAATTGCAACGACAATTTATTTATGCGCTTTCATCGGTATTGGTTAGGCTAGGAAATATAAGATCGATAAGAGAAAAGGCATCGTTAGCTCAGTGGTAAGAGCAGTCGCCCAAAAAGCGGAAGGTTCCGGCTTCAAAAACCGGATTAGACCGTTACTTCTTTTAGTGTATTTAAATTTAATTTAAAATCGTTCAAAATAACAGTTCTTAACTATTATTCTCTTCCATATTTTTTTGGATTTCAATTAAAATCCTGAAACTCAAAATCCCGAAAAATATTAATCATTTGGAACAGGAAAATTAAGAGTGACCGAAAAGGGAAAATGTTGATTTTGATAATCTTCTATGAAGAAATCTAGAAAAGTCAAAAATGTGGGTTGGGCACGATGTCCAATTTTATATACTTATGTAATATGTATATACTTTTCACAATACAGTTTTTAAAAAATCCCTGTACATTCAATATCCCAGATTATATTCAGCTTCTTTACTTGGCTGCGCTAGTTATAGTGGCTTTCCTAATTCCTGTTTTTTAGTCCAACCTTTCCGCATAAATATAGCCTTGGCCAAAAACAAAGAGCATTTACATTAGTGAGATTTTTGTCATTTCAAGAGGAGTTCGATATTTATCAAACTGTGAAGTACATATTTCATAGTTGTGACAGTTTTTGTTAAAAATAGTGTTGAAAGGTAATATGGAAAGAGTACGAGAAATCAGTGAAGGTGAAAGTAGCCAAATTATTCTCTTAGACTCCCATGGCATGAGTCAAGTGAGAATAGAAGTAGCTAAGACGTTAACGTTATGCAGTTTAATTTACATTAAAACAGTTTAAGGAGACTCGGAAATATCCCTTTAAGACACGTTCGAGTAAGTTTTGTGTAAATTCGATGCGTGAAGATCTACAAATGATACACGAAGCCGCTACGAAACCCAGACAAAACCTACCGAGTTTGCTACTGACCTCAGTAACCAATAAGGGATTACAATTTCCACTCGAAGTGCTATGAGGAGGCCTTATACAGCAAGGTTAAAATATTGCAAAACAATAAAAAAGGCGTGGATGTCGGAAAGTAACAAGAAAAAATAGTTGAAATGGGCCAGCAAACATATTAATTGGACTGACGAGGATTGGGCGAAAGTCAATTGGTCAGATGAATCCAATTTCCAATTTAGTTTTGATAATTTTCTTTTTTTTTAAGAACAGAAAATTATATGACATTATCCTTGGGTTTGTAAACAGAAAACTTACGTGGAATAAAATATTAATATTACAGGTTTTCGGGATTCCTGGCGCGATGTTCGTTCTAAGAAGAATTGGTGGTTTGTGGTTATATGGGACATGCTTAACGTTATATTTTCTAAAATATTCAAAAATAGGAATCGTTCTTCGATTATATTTCAACAGGACAACGGTTCCTGTTTTACTTCTAGTTCTAAGCCCCAAGGGATTGATTTGCAAGAAAGGAAATCGCAGTTTTGAACTGACCTATCCACTCTCCAGGCCTAAATTCCACCGAGCATAGATAGTCAATTAAAAAAACAAAAAATTCAAGGATCATAAGATGACTTCGTTGGAGGGCTTAAAATCCGCCTTAAGATAAAAATGTTGGAAATTTTACCCAACTACTGAATGCAGAAAATTAGTAGAAAATTAGTTTGTCTTATAAGCCAGAATAATTCTTTCGCGTTATTAATGCGGGTCTCCTCAAAGAATTAAAATTTAGAAATAAATGCTATTTTATATTAAGATTGTTTCTCTATCTCTTCTCTGTTTATTTTTTATTTCGTACTTCCATTATTTCTTGAGATATCCAAATTTTGTAGGAGTCCCCCATAGTGTAGGTCAATGCTGTATATGTACTTGAAGCTCAGCATTATAAACTTAATTGTACTGGAAACTATATAATATCTACCAATTCTTTTAATTTTCTTTTCTTTCATTATTTTGCTCATATGAGGAATTTTGATATTTTGACGTTCTGGGAACTTAGCCAGCATGGCGGAGTATTTGAATATCGAAATTGATAAAATGGGAAATATTTGATTACGTGTCGACACTGTACATGACTTTAAGGACACGTTACACAACCACTTGGAGGAAAGCCGTTTTAACTTAAATCGCATCATCAAGAAAGAGGTTTGAATGCTTTGATGAAACATTTTTACGATTCCAAATCCCTAACGCGTCTGAAGATAAAAACGGATATATAATTTTTGTCTTATGTATCCACTCCATATTCCTAGTTCAATTCTAGGTGCTGTATTTGAAATACCCTAGATGACATTTCAAAGGATTATTTTAAGTTAGTCGTCCCGTTTGCAATGCATAGAAATAATGCTGGTAGAGTAAAATAGATTCGATACCCACGCATAATATCAAAAGTTTTTTGGATTTATGCATGTCGATCTGTTCGTCCATCTATCTGAATGTCCGTCCACTATAACTGAAGAATGTGCTCACTTAGAGAATTGAATCTTACACATTTAAAGTTCGAAAAGGGAACCAATCGGGCAACTCATTGGTGGGGTTTCCATACAAAAATTTCGTTTTTCACTATAGAGGTTGTTTCCGCCTAGGAGGGCAATAGAGCAGGCAGTGGTAGTACTGACCTAGGCAAACAAAAAATGTTTTGACAGGGAGGGGGGGGGGGGCATATCAACCGTTTAGGAGTTGCAGGGTGATTAATAAAAAAAAACAGTTTTTCACAAAACACCCTGTTTCTTAAAAAGTACAGGGCATACTGTCACCGTGAAGAGCTCAATGTATGTAACACTTTATGGCCTCTCCAGCTACTTCTCAACCAGCCCCGTACCCTCTCTACTCACGAGTTGTTATGCTTGTCTAATCTAAAAATTTCGGTTTTTCGTACCTTTTTTCTTAATTTGACCTCATTTTTTTTTGCAAAAACGTCATTAACATAAATGTTTTTTTATAAAAACTTTAAACTTTAGCTCTTAACCTGTTCTCCAAGCTATTCTGAAACCTATTTTTAAAGATAATTTGTTCCCTTGGTGACTGCAAACACATCATTTAAAAAAAATATCGGTACAAATAGCACATAGGGTGTACTAGGTAAAATTAAAGAAGAGAGTATCAAATTTACAATATTTATAAAAAAAAAGTTATGTTAATGACCAGTTTGTAGAAAAAATTGAAGTCAAAGTGAAAAAAAAGATAAGAAAATCCGAAATTTTTAGTGTAGAAGACAATAACTTTTAAGATGAGAGTAGTACTGGCCGTTGGTCGGGTCATGAGGTTCTGCATACAATGAGTGTGACAATACGCCTTGTACTTTTTAATATACAGAGTGTTTTGTGAAAAACTAGCGTTTCTGCAACTCCTAAACGGTTGATATACCCCCCCCCCCTCTCCCCTCCTATACAATGCCCTTTCAATGTTATGTTTGCCCAGGTGAGTACTATCACCTCCTGCTCTATAGACCTCCTAGGCGGAAACACCCTGTATATTTGGACACTGTTTGAGAGCGGTTCGTCGTAGAGGCTGAAATTCTGTAGAAGACGTTTTCATAAAAAGACTAGGTACTATTTCAAAATAAACTAAATCGGGCAACTCTTTCTTAAGATCTTTTACGTTTATTGAGAAAACGATCAGCCCTAGACGTTTATATTGCATGCTTCTCAGAATAGAAAATCTGATGAAATTTGTTATAATCATTTTTACTGTCCGACGAACAGTTCTAGAAATATATTGCAAAACCCCACTTTATAAACGAACTTGCGCACAGGGTTGGTCAAGAGAAATTTCATCCGGGTATCCATCTAGGGAATTGTAAGAATTGATCTTATACAAATTCTAGCTTTTTTACTGTTTCTATTGTAGGAAACTAAATGGGCTCTTTATTGAAAAAGCGCGCCTGAAAATATCCATTGATGGAAGAACTGACGGTAACACCACATTTTTGTAGTTTTAAAATTAAGTGCATTAAGATATTATCATTTGGGTTAAACGAAAAGGTTGCGTTAACGCACGTTTTCTGAGTTAAAATTGTTGGTATCGTGCCACAAAAATCATACTTTTCTTAAAGGATTGCTTTTCAAAATTTAGTTATGCTTAGGTTGCCAGCATCTAATCTTTTTTTACTGAATCAACAACTAGAATATGAAAATGAAAATGAATCTAAAATATGCTTCCGAGCATCCCAATTTTTTAAAAAATATAATTATTATTAGAGCCGTTTTCCAATTGAGTTACAAATAAAAACAAAAAGACAATAGAAAAAAGATGAATAATATTTATTCGCAATAACTCATTCTTTATTTGAGTTGAGTTTCCTTTTATTTCATTCCTTTATTTTCATTCGTGTGTGGTCTCTTTCCAAAAATTCGGGTTAATCATATTTCTGTTTTTTTATTTTGGTATCCTTGAATATTTTAATTCTAGTGCCTTTCATTAAAATTGTTTTTTGTTTTGCGTTTTGCTTTTTCTAATTAATAAATTGGTTGAGCTTTTATCAAATCTTTTATTTTTCTTTTCACCAAAACTATTTAATTTCTTTGTTGTATGTTATAAAAGGTAAAGGAACCTATCCCCTAATTGATTTACTAGTATCTCAGATACAATTTTTACCACCGTATATTTTTTGAGAGTCTATAGGATTGAAGTAGTGTGTGAAAGTACATAAGTAAATATGGTTTTACTCCGATCTATAAGGAACAGTTAATAAATTTGTGTTAAACATACATACAAGTCTTTATTATATTACAATTATTGATAACCTAAGATATATTTTTAATACGAGTATAAAAAAAAACCTAAAAAAAAACTGCTTCAACACACTGTTACTAATTGACTGATTTATAGTTTTGCAGCAGCTATATGACCAGGTATTCCTCAGATACGGTTCATTAGTGACACCATCAATCGTTGATGGTGGAAAAAATCATTTCGTACTTGAATGACTGCTATTCGAACAAATTTTATGCCGACCATTTTGTATTTAAGATTTTATAACCTACAAAGAGAAAATAAAAGTGATATATGATCACTTCGATTGCCAAAATAAAAGTCATTATAGCTGGCCCCGGAGGCTTTTCGTCATCTATAGTGACTATTGCATAACGTCAGAACATTGACTCCGGTTCGATAGAATTGGCAAGGAAATAAATTAATTTTTTTTTGCCGAAGGAAACAAGAATGAAGAGATTCGATTTACATAAGTCTGACTTTTCTTAGCCCAAGACTAGTCTGTTGCTAGATGTCCAAACTTGAAAAATTGTTGTATTATCTACGTCAATTTCATATCCCTTGTACCAAAACGATTCCAAGGTGTATCCATCTCGGCAACTTATATAAGACGCTGCCCCATAAATTAACATTGGAAAATATTTTTGATGGTGCGCTATTAACTTTGCCTGACTCATAATTGTCGGCCAGCATCATTTTGCTAATCCAATTTAAACTAGTTAAGCATGCCATCAATAATTTTGTTGCTAAAAATAACCAGTTACAAAAAAAAAGGTGTATCTTTATGTACCGATAGCAGAGTTGAGTTTTCTTTGTTATTGTTTGTGTTTTTTTTTTGCACGTACAAATATGTTTCTGCATTGCTGACTTTAATAACAAAGCAAAAGTCAATAATCTCAATAGGAGATAATTTTGAAAACTGTACACGCACAACCCAAATCACCCTGGGGGCAAAGAGATTTTTTATTCCACAATGATGGGCGTGAAGTACGAGCAAATTGCAAGTCATTTGGATTATATTTGGCACACATTTCACTAATTTTAAGCTGAGAGTAACTAAAGATAAAAAATTCCAGGTAAGGTAATAACAAAGGAAAAATTCCTAACGGTTCAGACTATTTCTTCTCTCCAGAAGGTTCAATGAAATGAGGTCATTTGCAAGTGAGTAATTTAGTTATGTGTCATACTGAAAATTTTAGAAAAATGTTGGCAGTGTAAACTTTCCAGAATGGGACTTTGAAATGTTGCATAGTTCGTTTAGAAGAAAGCAGTATATGTGCAAAACATTTTCTGTGGACTGTTTACGAAGCAGCGATTGCAACATGTAAAAAAACTATCCAAATACAAACTAAATACCTAAACGTAGGCACAAAATTATTCTATAAATGACACCTAACTAATGACTGCCGGTGTCTACTATTATAAATAGTTGGAATTGGAGTGAGTGTACGTTATTATAAAATCTTCGGTTCGCTATTATTGAAAATACTAAATTTTAACAGCAATTCTTATTCTGTGCCATCTATTGGATTTATATTATGCCATCGCAATTGTAAGCCTGATTTTCACTTCAAAATATTTTGACAATTGTTAGGTATAGAAATAGTTTCTGACTATCAATAAATCAGCAAGAAAAGTGGAATATCGTTACAAAGATGCTCAAAATGAATATTTGATAGCCCTGGAAATATTACAGATTGCATTAGTGATGGATTTTAAGCTTTCGAAGGAATTTCGCGATTACCTTGTAGAATTGTTTGACAAGAAAAGTAGCCGAAAGAAATGATAGAAGTTTTTCAATTTCGCAAACAAACGATTAAATTCTGAACTGAATATGGACAAGTATTTTCGCCATTTCGGTACTTTAATTCAATTATTTCTCGGATAACAGAATTGAACTTAAAATTAGATTAAGATTTTCTGGTAGCCATGTTAATTGACAACTTATGTACTTGAAATTTACGAAGAACCGCAAGATGAACTTAACGGCGCTAAGTATAGTTTCCATCCATATACGTTTTACAATTTAGACCGATGGATATAAAACAAAATGGAAAAGAGGTGTATACATATGTACAACAATTATGAACAAAAATTTGTCAATCTAAATACACTAAAGAACTTACCTCAGATGTCGGTATCTAAGACTCTTCTAAAATCACCGAAATAGACAGTGATGAAGTGAGGGTATTCCGTAATCGAGATACTCGAACGAAGAGAGAATACTGAAGGGTTGTGTGTGTTTGAAACGTGACATCAAAATTTCTACACCTGGAAGATTTTAAAAACTGCAAGAAATCGAGCAAAAATGGTTTCCGGGTGCCTATATCCAGTGAAAAGTCATTTATGTGAAAAAATGTAAGCGAACCTAAGCATTAATTAAAACTACTACTGTCGTTAAATTGCAGGTTCAATTTTCTTACTCATTCAAAATGGAAGTTCTGGGAAAATTATATATATGTACATAGGTATATGAAGAAAGGCATTTTATCGAATGACAGATAGAAGGAATGATGCTGACAGCCAAATACGCCAAAGACCACCGTAAATTTTCCCGACGGTATCTAATACAGAATTAGCGATTTATGGTACGTAAATATATTTGTGATGTTTAAATAAAGATTTTCGAGATTACCCAATATATCTTTGACATAAATTCCCACACGCCACTATCCTATAGTGCGACCATTTCTGAATAATTAATTAAATTAACAAGCATCTTGGACTTATTAAACTTTCTGTACTCTTAATACACAAATTAAGGGGTTGAATTGGGTTTCGAAAGCTTCTTCTTCTGTTTCTTATATATAATAAATAAATTATGTTATGCAAAATTATAAGCATATACATATTTTATAAAACTTTCATTCAAAAATTTCGAAAATTCAGCCGGTTTACAGAAAGCCCTAAAAAAATGTCCTCGTGGAGGTCAATATAACTCATGATAACCTTATCTCAAATTAAAAAACCATTTTTTTCTGTTAGTATTTAGATCAGATTTTAAAAAAAAGAAGTACTTGTAAAACTAGTCAATCTTATTTTTAAGAAAAATGCAAAGTTTAAATAAAGATCGGTGCATTAGTTTTTGAAAAAACGTGTCCACCGAACTCAAAAATAGTATTTTTAGAAAATCTGATTAAAATTTTAAATAGGAATGAAACGAAAAAAAAAATAATTTTTTTTTGTCAACTTACATAGAATCTTCGATTCCAGCTCCAGCAAATATCCTGCCGCATCTGCAATGTCCAGAGCATATTAAAATAAAATATTTAAAATAGGTGACCATTAGAGAGTGAGAGAAGCGACTCACGGAGACAGATAAACAATAGCAAAGCAAGTGCCTCAATATACTTGCATCGCTCCCGGCTGGTCTAGCATTATGTGCATAATTTCCAAAGCCCCTATCTCCTAGTCTTTTACTCGAATTTACTAGACTTGAAATTTTGGGAAAATATTCTAGACATATTGTACTATTAGATAAAAGAATTAAAAAAAATATGCTTTTTTTAACCTTCGAAACTTATGTAGCCCCTTAAGTCCTGTAGCGCGCTTACATAAAATTCTTACAATTACCTACTCTCACTTACCATTCAGATACCTGCCTTGTCTGCTGCCACTGTATCATTAAGAGATATAAAATCCTATAAAGCTACCGAAACGAAGCCATTACTTACATATGAGAGATATATGATTGGAAGCATATCAGTAATAAAATTTTATATTATTAACAAATCAATAAAAGTGAAAAGTCTGTACTAAAAATGGTATGAGACCAATTCTTACGATACCCTCTAGATGAATGCCCATATTAACTTTCGTATAGTCAATCCTCTGTGCAAGTTTGATTGTTAAACTGGTTTTCTGCATCTATTTCTAGAACGATTGGTCTGACAGTAAAAATGATTATAATTATAAACAATTTTATAGGATTTCATAGGAACTTTTCAGCACAATAAAAACGTCTAGGACTAATTGTTTTCACTGAACACGTAAAAAACATTAATCTTAGTAGGGCAATATCAAGAAGGAGTTGCCCAATTTAGAAGCCCGTGTGTACAATTTCAGCTCTCTAAGTGAACGCGTTCTCGAGTTTTTGTAGGAACAGACACATGAACATGCATAAATCAAAATAACTTTTAATATTATGCGTTGATGTCCAATATATTTTGCTCTACCAGCATTATTTCTATGCGTTACAAATGGAATAACAAACTAGGTATAGATTTCATCTAGGATATGAAACACTTTGTGATAACAGCTGCTGCGGACTTATATACATATTTACCATCTATTACACAGTAGGAATAGTTTAAGGTGATCTTTGCTTCTGCATATCCGGTTATGAGCACTTTTGGAAAAATAACCATAGTTACAGTCATAGGTATGTAACTTTGTCTACTTCCAGAATGGCGTTATAGTCAACAATTCAGATTTAAATTTCGAGCGACTTTAGTCATAAAACAGTTTGTTGTTGCAATTAGTAAATAGTCATTATAGTTACATTTCTGACCGGGGATCATTTCGAGGATGCTTTTGAAAGAGAAGAAACTTATTACCTCACATTTGGTCGTTGGTCTACCAAAAAGTGACAAAGTATCTTTATGATGTTGACACGTTACAGCTGGATGAAATACAATACCAGGGAGATTGATACGATCAATTTGCATAAATCTTATATTATATTTTTTTTATATTTACTTTAATTCATTGGATAATTATACTGGCTACACTCATTGGACACATTCTCTTGGCTCGTCAACTTATGATCTTCGTCAATTTCTTATATTGCCTGGGTATGCTCATATAATTTGTATCTTGTTCACAATTTACTGGTGACCGTAAAAATAAATCAGTGAGAAACAGTAATCTTAGATGATGAGTGCAACGGGTGTACTGACTTAAATGGTCTAATAAATTTCCTATTCATTTGGCACCAAATCACCTGTTCTGAGTGAAGCGAAAGCTTTTATTACTATTTCAACGAAATAAGTATTATTTAATTTTGAGTAGTTTTACCATGAATAATGAGGTGCTTTGAAAAAAGGCAGCAGTACATAGTATATACAAAAATTTAAAAATTAATTTCTCCATTTTCTCGTCTAATTTGAAAATACAGGGCAACACAAAACAAGCCGGCGAAATACCGAAAGTGATGTTAAATATTAAGCATTCAGCTTTACATCATTTTATGTAAGTTGAAAATCAACTGATATTATTTGGTGATGATCATGAAACAAATTCATTGACGTAGAGCTACTAATCTTTTTTTCCAGTGTTAAACGCGTGAGTCATAGTTACTCATAAATGGATACAATTCGACTAGAAGTATTCGATGAGATTGATAGAAATGACCATAACCTTAGAACTTAATAATTGTGTTCTTTTGTATGCCTTGTTATTGAAACACCCATCTACTTGTTATATTCACCTAATTAAAACCTTTTACGATAACTAGGCAAAATCTGTATTCGTTTAAGTGTTCCAATTTCCTTAGTTTTCACTTGAAAGTAGTAGGGCATCAGTAGAAAGTATAATTCCCATATTAAATTCATTAAAGTGGTAATCAATTATTAGTAATATTTTACGGTGTGACAAAATTATAGTCATAGTTAAATCAACACCAAAAGTACTCCCAACTACTTTCGTATTTTTCTTTTTTCTAATCTTCCCAAGGAGAAACAAAATACAACATTGATATCTTTCAACTGACACTCTTTAAATGGCAATCAATAGTATCTGAATATGTGACTTAAGGTACAAAGAGACTTCTTTCAAGTCTAAGTTGTACTGTGTAATGTAATAATTAATTTTAATATTAAAAAAAAAAGAAATTCTCACAGTTAAGCGTCTTTAACGAATGTGATTTATTAAATTTCTTACAATGAGAGACATTTATTATGCTTCTTTTGATGCCATTATTGGATGAATTTAATTAAAATTTAATTACTCGTTGTCTGAATGAAAACAACTCGCATATATTTAACTGTTTAGTATTTACGCCTATCAGCGTCGCAGCAGAACCGTACTGGTATATTATAATCACTAAACAGATTTTACGAAATGTGAATATTGCCTATTGAGTAATGAAGTTCGTCTTACAAATTACCATTTATAAAATACTCTCTGTTAGGTAAAACACGTGATGCTATCATAATATCCATATGCAAATTATACTTTTATTAATGCGTTAAACAATAACGCGGAAAATAATTACCAAGATCATTGTGCTCGTGGGTCATTTTATTCAGCAATTTCTTCCTTATGACTCCATTTTTTTTTATTGCAGTAAAATGAGGAAATTAGTAGGCCTATGTCAGGGTTAAGTAAGTAGATAAACATTATGTCCATATGCAGATGATTTATTACTTTGAAATAAAGTGCTTTTAATGCAAAAATTTTAGTTAGTACAGAATTTTTTTTTTTTTAATTAAAGCATTGTACGCTGGTCCCACTCATCCAAAATTCGAATTTCGCTTCCATTTCAGTTAAATTTCAACGTGACATTTTTTTTGTCTCATTACCTACGCAAACTTATTGATATAACTTGATTTAGCTAGGCTTGTTTTGTCTCTTAACATTTATCAATTCAAATATTTATTTAGTTAGCTTTGATAATCTTTCAGAAATCCATATCCGAGAATCTCATGCTGTTTCAACTAATCTTTTTGTTAAATTAACTAATTTTTACCTTAATTAATATCGAAAAAAATAAAAATTTCAGCTAAAACAGTTGCTGTTTGTTCCAGTCTTTAGAGGTAACTATGCACTAAGTGTACTAATTACTTGTCTATTTTGCATATCTCACTCCTTGCAACAACTAAAACATCAGTTTAAAAAAAATTGTTAATTGACTAATCGAAATTGTTAAAATATACATTGATCATAAATGGTGTTAATTTACTCAACTCCTGTTTACACATATGGTACAATTGGTATACTCTTTTCTATACTTGTAATACTCTTAACAAAATAGGCATTTAATTTTTCACAGATGTCCGGGATATGCTTAATATTAGTACTTTCATACTCAATTTCTTTAATGTCATTTCCGGCTCTTGATTTTATTAACGTCTTCAGAATATTCCATATGCCCTTTTGGACACCTCGTTTTGACATTATTTTTTGTTTAAAATAAGCATTCTTCGTTTCTACAATTCTTTTCTTACACAAATTTCGGGCTATTATATAATTCGTCCAATCTACTTCGTTTCTCGTTATTATAGCTTTTTCATACTTATATATTTTTAACTGCCTTAGCTGTTGTAGTTCTCGATTATACCATTCGTTTTTGTTGAAACTTTTTACTGTCCTTTTTATTATCATTGGTGCTATGCCACTAATAAGAGACTCCTTTAGTAGTTCTGTGCATTCATTCACATTATCAGTACCCATAACACTATTTGTGCTTATACTTCTACTAACTGCGTTTATAAATAACTCACTATTGTATCTAAGGTATTTGATACCTTTAGTATTACTGTTTACTACATTATGCAGCCTGATTTCAATTTTAATCGACTCATGATCGTTAATATTAGTATCCTTGTCGAAGGTTATATAAAGATTTCTCTTAATGTTAGTAAAAATCGGATCAATAATAGTGGACGTATCCTTAGTTATCCTAGTGGGATTTGTTACAATTTGCTTTAAGTTGTTGTCGCTGCAGATTCCGTACAGCTTGGTTTTTGTCGCATTTTCAGTTACGACATTGATTTTAAAGTCTCCAGTTAATACTATATCACTCTCCTGTGGCAAATTATCTTCAGCCCAGCTTTCAAGATAGCTGCAGAAATCACTAGCTGAGAAACTTGGTGATCTGTATAGGACATCTATGACCTTACTTTCATTGTTGCTGTTCAATTTTACTAATAGAATCCATGTGCAGAAATCCACACTAATATTAGACAAAACAGGGACTAGTATGCTTTGTTTGGTATAGGCAGCTACACCACCAGTATGTCTAGAATTCGAATAACGCATTATAAAGTTCTACCCAGTTATTTGTAACTCACAGTAATTTATTTCTTCCGTGATATGCGTTTCCGAGAGAAGTACACAATCATATTTATATATTACACAGGTGCCGCCTCACTTCATTTATGTTACTCAAAAATCCTTGAACATTTAGGTATAGTATATTTAGGCTATAGAAGGGTATTGGTTGCTAATAGTTAATAAATCTCCGCTCGGAATTTAGGTGACGCATATATATGTATTTCGCATGATCGATCCCAGGCTACATGGCTGCAATTTAGTTTAAGCCCGTAAACTTCATTTGCATTTGTACAATCTCCGCATTTCATCTCCGTTGCGGTACATTCCCTCGACTCATGTTCATCTCTACACTTTCCGCATACTACTTTATTAGTGCAATCGCTCGCCATATGGTTGTACCCCAAACACTTGAAGCATCTCTTCACATTAATGCTTTCGAATATTCTGCAATGCTGCCATCCAATTTGTATTCTCCCCACATTTATGACGCTCCTGAAACTGTTAGCGTCCAATTCAACAATGGCATTAAATCTACCCTCAACTTTGGATTCATAAATCTTCACAACTTTAATATCGGAATTTACGAGTAATGTATTTTGTGATTTCAATTTCATAGATAACTCATCAATTGTGAACTGATGTGTTAGACCACATACAATAATTTTAGGTTTTCGTAAACTTGGTGTTGTGATAATATATTTGTCGCCCAAGTTTCTTTCACTCTCTGCTTTTAGCTTAATTACGCTATGTTCGTCGACACATTTTATAGCCAACACACCATAATTTTTATTATGTATTTTGCCAATTTGGATACCATCGGGGCTAACTTTTTGGACTAGGTCTTTTAGTGTATCTTTGCATTCTTGCTTTAGATTTTTTGGTTTAATTAACACCACTGGGCTCGCTTTTAGGATGTCGGCATATGTGCGATTCCCGGTGTCACTATGTTCAGGTTTTCTGAGACATGCTGCCATCTTGTCGATCACTTGAATATGTTAATTCTGATTCTCCTTTAATTCCGTTAGCATTGATAAGACTGCATTTAGCTGCTCGTTTAGCATCTTCATATTATTTGATTTGCATGCTATACACATAAAAGCAATATTTGGCTTTGTACTCACAATTTGCTGTTCATACTCCATTAGCTTGGTGCATTTTGCACAGTATACTTTACTGCATAATCCCCCACAAATCCATAGGGCTTCCTTACGGAGAGTTTTTTTGCAGTTACTGCAATTCATATTAGTAGGCGCAGATCATTAACTTTTTTACGTATTCAATGTGCATCTATTTTTTTTTTTATAAATTTACGCACTTTCGGCACTTCTCAATTTAATATATTTCTAGTAATTACTAACTTTCAACAGATATTAAAAGAAAATGCATGAGCTGTCAGATCTTCTTCTTCTTAAAATGTTAGTTCAAGTGAGTAATGGTATTAAAATATTTAAGAAATTTAATTAGTTGATATATTTATACTGAAAATTAATTTAACTTTATCAACAATATAAAATCAAGTATAAAATTTATTTTATTATCTGCATAATCCCGCAGTAGGCTGAGAATTTCTATAAAAAGGAGAAAAGCGTTTCTTATGGGTAAAAACTCTATGTACTCTCATCAGTACGGCTGAGAGTTTCTGTCTATTGTAGTACTGAAGAAATGCCAAAGTTAACTCCATATACATATACACTCAGTATAGTTTCTTAGTATGAAGCACAATTCATACCACTAGTAACGTAAAAAATGATGAAAAGTTTTGCAAAGCTTGTGTTAAAATTTTATGGAAATGTAAAGGGCAAAGTAAAAGTATTCTTCGTGGAATAGGTCCCAAGCCTAATAATCAACTCTTGAAAATATAATTTAATTTAAGTATTAACTGCACAAAATTCCACGAAAGCTGTGCCCAAACAAATATGTACATAAGTGATCGTCAATGTTGTTTTACACGTAAATTTTTAGAGCGATGAAGCGACAGTAAAAATGGTTGTAGCTAACTTCGAGGGCTCTTACATCTTGAAAAATTTCTCCGTACATCAAGAATAAATATGGCGCTGAGCGTTTTCCGAACACGCTTACGATATCGTAATTTTTGTATGATTTCCAGAATTATTTCGTTTTTGAAATTTATTTATTATTTTTTCTAAAATGCCGTATGCAGAATTTCAACTCTCTAAGTCAACGCGTTCGCGAGTTATCGATAGACGGACTTATGGTCGAATTTAATTATTCATATCAACAAACGTTTCCATAATAACGGGACTTATTAAGATTTTGGGTATGTTTTTCATGTAATTTTTTCGATAGATATGCTTAAGAAATAGTGCAAAAAACGCAGAGAGAGTCAATTTTTGGGTACAGAGTGTAATAGGTAATTTTAATGCTAAGTTTTGGGCTTCTTAAATCCAATGTGAAAAATTGGTCTTGATGACGTGTTTTTTGATAAAAATAGTAGTTAAATAAAAAAAAAACAGTTTAAATTCCGAAATGTTTACTTTGTTGAGAGAGGAGCTAGAAAGGAGAATTCGTATAAAAGATATCTCCACCTACTATACAACGCGAAGTACTCTACACGACTTTACAGCTCGTATGTCAAAGGCGATGTAGGCGATCAACAAGCCGACAATGGATAACGTGCAAAGAATATCCATCGTTACCTCAGCGAGCACTTAAAGCCATTCATGGCTTACAGCCCTTTTACCTCTTTATCCAAAGGGAAGCAACGGCTGGTATGCTTCAAAGGAAAAGGCCAGATGATCACATTGCTTTCGGTGTGGGACATTTTAACGTCCTCGAGCTGATCTACATTAAATGCGTAGAAGTTTCTCAGCGGATATAATAGCCAAATAGTTTTTTCATTCAAAATGGTTTACAAAATAACCATTAACGAGAGAAAACCGATATTAGGCAGAGGGCTCCAGTACCCAAAGCGGGCTCTTGTCTGGTATACTGATGGATCCAGGAAGGATAACAAAACGCTGGGATGGTGGATACAGAAGTGAAATTCTTCATCCCACTTGGTGTTTTACCTTCCATCTTTCAGCCAGAATTCTATTCTATAGAGGTTGAAGCTCAAGAAAGCCTAAACGCAGGGACTGCAAGAACTCTAACTACTATATTTACTCTAACAGTCAAGCTGCGTTCCTAGGTCTGTACGCTCAAAATTTTGAGTTAAAACTAGTCTATCGTTACCACACGAAACTTCAGCTTCTATGAAGGATCCCACTAAGGAGTGAATTGAAATGAAAAAGCAGATGATCTCTCTAAAACCGGAGCCGACAGTCCATATTCTGAATCCTACTCAAAATTTGGGATGATACCAAGAAGCCAATGTAGGAAGGAACTACAAAAATGGGAAGACAGGCAATCTGGAATACCAGAGCACTGTTCGCGGAATGAGGCGAAGAAATTCTTCAACCCCACTCCTCTCCAGACACGCAGATCTTAGCAGACAATCGTTCAGGCTATTTATTAATGCAGTCACTTCCAGTGTTTTCATAAGAAGATTTCTAAATCCAACTGCGAACTATGTCGGCTGTGCTCATGTTAACAAAACCTCTAAGCATATCACATGCAAATATCCCACACTTGCAGCTTTAAGGTTGCAAATCATTGGAGAAGCATTTATCACTCCAAATAAGGTTTGCTAGAATAGATCAATTCTGGTCGCAGTTTTCGCAGGATCCTAGTGACATTTGAAGATTTTGTGGATTAGCAGAAAATTTGTTGACTCATGTACATATGTAAAGCGTAATAAAAAAAAAACGCAATGAACGAACATATCTTCAAATTAAAGATGACACAACATCACTGATAAAAAACCTTGCTTCAATCTTACTTATCATCAATCCATAAATCTCATCATAATAACATTAGTTAGTTAATAACATTATGTAATTTTCTTGTTATTATTAACTTAACCATCACCAACAAGTGCATTAATTACAAATGTGTTCTTTAATATCCTCCAGCTTTATAATTTACATGCGAAATCTATTGGCATCCACTGTTAGTATCAAGTATCAAGAATCAAGAATCGAATTAATGTTCTTGGTATTTAATCGAAGCGAAGCATACAAAGGTGGAGGTTTTCACACTTCTCTCCATTAGAGGTACGCAAAACCAAGGAAGTCAATAAAATCTATAAATCTATTAAGACATTACTCATTTTCAATGCAGAACTTATGCTTATCTGGAAATTCTCATAGCGGCTGTCAGTCAGGTGGCCAGTAGAACAGACAGGGAAGCAATTTACACCACTCGGCACTCGGAATAATTAGCACAACAACTTGTTGCGAATCGAACACGACTACTGCTGTGTATTCATGGCAGATGATTATCGACGAGAACAGTCATTCCTGTCAGTAGTACATGGATTGCGTCGGCTTCATTCAGGTTATCTTGTGAAATTTATTAAGAATAACCTTCAAAATAAAACATAAATTTTGATGAATGAGATTTTATTTCCGTGATGTGCATTCCCGCAAGAGGACACCCCGATTCGATATCATATCACCTACATACATATATGTACACATCATGTAGACATACATATCAGTCGGAACTCCACCTTCATCTTGACCCTCCACGAATATAATGGTAGAAAAGAGTTGATTCTTATATACAAAGGAGCTGTATACTGGATCTGAATTTAATACATTTTGCCCGTCTTATAAAAATTCATAATAGCACGCCTGGAGGTCTACCGAAGTCGGAAAAGAGAAATCGACGACAAGATCCTCGTTGTTGTGGTTATTAATCGTTCAGGTGTAGCCCCACATCAATTGTATGCCACTTGCATCTTGGCTCTTCAATGACATATGCTCACCGTATCGGTCTGATGTTTAATAACAGCCATAAATGAGACAATTAATTGTACCTTGAAGGCTCATTGCAAACATCTTACTGCAATTAAGGAGTCAGTTGTTAAGTGGACCAGGTAAAAGGTCAAATTGTGCATGTATTCATGAAAATGTGGACATGTAGCACTTTATCTATTTCCGCACAGATGATTTGTAATAGAATATCCACATATCTTGTGAAATCTATTTAAATTTGAGATTTCTGAATTTCCGTCGAGGTTTCGTTTTATATCTGCTACTGCTTAACTCCAATAGAATTTATTGAGGTGAATGAACATGCACCCGCGATTATTAATTGCTTAAGCTTGTAAAGTCGCCAAAAAGTCTGACAAAGTCCAGCCGTCCAGAATTAACTAATCGCTGAGTATTATACGAAAAGTGGTCTAAATGACGCGACGTGTTATTTATCTATTTAATTCCCAATGGGATGCAAAGCTTGGTAAATAACCTCAAAACATCCACCCAACTCTTAAAAAAAAAAAAATACCACAACCTTCCTGGAATTAGTTCAAGCTCATGAGATGTGTAGTTTCGACGAAAAAAGACTTTTTTTTTTCTCTTAAAAAGATCGATTTAAATTATGCGACTTCGAGATAAAACAGCAGCAGTAATTAATCACGGAGACACTAGTTACAAGAAGTTATTGATCTTGGGAATTCTGTAAAGCTTCGCCATGAATTATGCTGGGAACATCATTAATATCGTTTCCTTTCGTAAAATCACTATGAGGATGATTATGGGAGGCGGTGGCTACACACATTTATTGAGCTTTTTGGTGAAGCAGTTATTAATGATAAGTCAATTTAAATGATTTTCCAAGAAATTTCTTTCTGTGATGCTTAGAAGGCCTTACGAAATTAATTTTAGATGTCTCTTCGGGGAATTGTACAGCCCTGTGCTTCTGTGGATGTCGCAAGTGCGAATTTGAAATGAAAGCCATCGATTTTGTTTTAACAATAAGAACTGTAGATAAATGTCCTCTTTAAGGAAAGACTTGAATTTTGAATTAAAAAAATAATAAATAGTGCTCCTGGAATTGTTATTATTATCATTAAAACAAAAATGTATGGAATAGTTTTCTGCACGTAAAAAGGCTGTACTTAATTTGTGTTAAAATAAATATAAAAAAATATGCCGGGTTTGAACCTATATGCTCAGCCCTCTCAACCCTCTGTCAAGGAGAGAAAATCAATTTTGTTTAGATTCAGTCGGCAGGCTTTAAGAAGTATGAGCCAAAAGCCTGGAATCTACATTGTACAATGGCCTTGCATTCGCACACAAGCCAAAATATAGTGAGAGCGATACAACAAATATTTTTGATAGCAGTCACTGTTTTATTAATTGGAAAAGAAATGGCAACAAGGAAAAACTTAATCAAAGTCTTTAGTATAGTTATGTGGTTTACTTAAAATTGTAAAAGCATAAAGAAAAATAGAGAATTGAAGAATTTTTTAGAACTTTTATTTTTAACGATTCTAAATCAAATTTATAAATACAAGAAGAAAAAACAGCCGCCACGTCTGGGGTTTGAAACCGGGACCTTCCGCTTGTCGGGCGACTGCTCTTACCACCGAGCTAATGAGACAGATGATTTTCCTTCATGCATTTATAAATTATTAATTAGCCTATACTAAGCCAAGTTTTGCTTTCAGCTGGCATTAACCAGTAACGATGAAAGCCCACAAATAAATTTTTGTAAATTCAATTTTATTTTATTTTTCCTTGACGGGAATCGAACCCACATAAAGTTGAATTTACAAAAAATTATTTGTGCGCTCTCATCGTTACTGGTTAATGCCAGCTGAAAGCAAAACTTGGCTAGACTAGGCTAGACACAAATTAATAAATGCAAGAAGTAGTAAAGATATCTGTCTCGTTAGCTCAGCTATCGCCCGGAAATCGGATGGTCCCGGCTTCAAAACCAGGACGAGGCGGTTGTGTTTTTCTCTTGTATTTATGATCGTTAAAAATAAAAGTTCTTATAATTCTTCTATTTCCCATCCCACATTAACTTCGTTTTAACGTCAGCTAATGACTTTTATTACCGCTTGGCTTATATATATATTTTTGTTAGTGTCGGATCGGCTGAGGTTTTTCTATGCATATCTTGTGATGGCTTATACTTCAGCGTGTAATAACGAAGCGTATTTTCCAAGGCTTTGATAAATATACGTTCTTGGCTCTGCATCGTATTTTCCTGCTCCTACTCCTTTCTCGGTTTTAGAATCGTCGGTGTACCAGAAGAGGGCTTCAAATTCTAGATTTGTATCTATTTCGTCCCTATTTAGTATCTTTATTTTGAGAGGTGGGCCTCCCGTCTGATATCATGTCCAGTATTGGATTTGCTTCTGTTCATTCGGTTATCGTGCGTAGACTTTTGGAGTCCCATTCACTATACCCATCTGTCAGAGCCCTGTACACCATTAGTTCGGACTCATTTTCAAAAACGTTGCTGAGTGCAGGTAGGTTCAATAGTATTTCTAGAGCGCTGGAAGATGTTGTGCACATGGCACTAGTTACACTTAGATCAGCCATCCTTTGGAGCCTGTTTAGCTTCCCGATGGTTGTCTTTTGTGTACATTTATTCTACCATGCTGCTGCAGCTGCAAATAGTAAATGGGTAACCCAATCAGATGGAAAATAAAGATCCTTACATTTTTGAATAGTATGGTCAAACAATTCTCTAATTGGTACTAAACCGTCAGTTTTTCTGCTACTAATTTGCGTTTGCTGATTATCAAATCGAAGGCAATTCGAATCATACATGTGGCAGGTTTTCTCTGGAATATGATATGCTGGAATTTTTCATAAATAGTCCTTCTTTGTTCTCAAATCGAAAGATAGATGCATATTATGTGCTTCCAATTCGGCATGATGTTGGTCATAATTTCTGTAGTTTTGTCACTGAATATGTATTTTATGGTTTGTGTATCTAACAATGCTTTTCAGTACATCATCAGTACATCTATGAATAATAATTCACTTGCTTGAATACCAGAAGTAAACTGGCCATTCCTATCTCTTATATGTTAGTGCAAATAGAATTATATTTCCCTGTTCTCTTCCTGATCGAGACCGTTTCTTTCCGCTCGACTTGTATCCATTTTTTCAAAAGTGAGTTCAACTTCGAATATAGCATCACAATATTAGTACGCAAATGATACCCAATATAAATTGCAACTTCCTCACCTGTACTTGGGCGATCATTGTGAAATACTTTATGTTGATCAAGGTAAACAAGCTTATCAGAGATATTTGAACTCAACCAAATTTCTGATATGCATACCACGTCAAGTAACGCGTAATTAAAAATATCCTTGAACTCATCTGTCTTTGGTAAAAATCTTTATGCATTTAAATGACACACTTTTAGAGCACCTTGTTTACCAAAATTAGGGAGCGTACCAATGTAATTGTTGAGCTCATTGTCTGGGTAGTGAAAATTCCCTCCAAAGTGGGAGTTTCTGAGCATTTTTTCCTTCTGACGAAAATCCATACGAAATGCACTAGAAAGAACTACTAAAGTAAGTTTTCAAAACAAATTAATTTTTAATGATAACAATTTCAAATAAAATACGTAGCTACCTAACTAACAATTCAGCAAAAATCTCAGTCATCAGAAATCCTTCTGACTCTATAATTAATTTAATTAATTTAATTAATTCTTCATTACATTGTGTTGCTTATACGTAGTATTGTGGAGGATCCCATTGGAAAAAAGAGTGCTCTAAAAAAATTCCTGAAGTGCTTCCCTGGAAGCTCGCAGCATTTTTCTTCTCTATTCCAGTTCGTCGCATTTTTAGTAGGCATGTTCGCAGAGGCAAGCGCTTTCACTGCTGTTCCAAAGAAGCCTTCCAGGAGGCATGCTATATGATGGGAAAGAAGATTTTTGAAGGTAACTTTCCAAATCTTTAATGAGCTTTTTGAATAGTCAACGCAGTGCTTCTTCCTTAATCCATAAGAGACCACGAAGACTGCTTCCCGAGAACACTAGTAAGGCGTTTGCAACTGCAAGTATGCCTATGATGTAAGGAACTGGGATGGAGAAAGGCAGCGGTACATACTTCCGAAGGAGAGCTTCAGTACACTACTTAAAAATGAGAAATGAGCTACCTCGCACAATAGTGGCAAAATCTACAGATGAAAAATTCATCGAAAATAAAATGAAATCAGCTCTTGTTGCACTTCTGCTGGAGCTTATCAAATAATCTTCTATAGAGTTTCCAAGTGATAGCTATAGAAGATCTTCAGTTACTTACTTGTGATAATTTTTCGGGATAGATCAGTGAATATTGTTCTTGTCGCTTTTCGCTTACACTCAATTAAACTCTCAAAGCTTTTATCAGAAGTACTTGATATTTGAATAACATGGTTTTGAACGGACCTTTTCAATTTTTTATATTTAAGTAATATGCCATGCTCAATTAATGTTATCCTAATTATGCAGAAAAATTTAATTTTGTATGTCAAATGTGATGTAATATTTTTGTACTTTGGATATGTAATTTTTCCCACAATTTTAGTCGAGGAGATACGATTATTCCTTTTTAACATTTCTCACACGATATGTTTGAAACCTCAACCCCTATACCCACAGTTACTACAATGAATGAATCAATATAATATAGCATTTGTAAAATAATAAACACAGCAAAAAGTTAAACATTTTTTTTTATATAATATAGCTTAACAAAGTATACTTTATATTCTAAAGTAAAGTTATAAAGGAATGCACATAAAGTGCAAACTGTAACTTTTTTGTAATGTTGGGATCGGGATATATCAATTTCAAACAATGTTAGCAGCGGCATTTTCTGTCCTTGGTTTGGGGGCAAATAGTACACATTCTAAATGGTTTTGGCCGCCCTTCGCTTAGACGTTTTGCTCCTACTTCTGGAACTCTGAAAAAAAAGAAAAAACGTTTTGGTAAATTTATCGGTCGATTTTTCAGTCTTTCTGCAATGGCAGGTTTTATAATTACTTTTCCGAGATTCAATAAGATTCCTTCGAATCAATTTTTTTTTGCAGTGGATTTTTTGTAGTCCATAGAACAAATCTTTTCAATGAAGCAATATCCAAACAGTTTTGGAACAATGCAAATGGCCACCTATTGCTAGTCCCTTTTACTGTATTCTCATTAACACTCTGATCCATGGTAATCAACAGATCCCTTAGGTTCATTCTGATGTAGAATCATCTCCGGTTTGAATTTGTTTGTGTCATCGCTCACAGCATTATCATGTTCGGTACTTACTACAATCGCAAGTTTCTTGGCTTTTGGTACATACAAAACCATCGTTATGTTTTCACTGAATGCAAAATTTGAAGAACCTTCTAGTCTATTTTTGGTGGACAACAGCTCCTGTGGATATTTTGTTTATTTTTTCGAAGAGTGCCACAAAGTATTAGTCTAAGATCATACAAACTTCTCGTCAAAGGTACGCTTGTAAAAAAATTATCCGTTGTAATATCGTAATCGCGGCTAAGACACTTAACTAAGTCCATTCCGACGCATTTACTCTGCTCCTTCTGCGGTCTATCTCCCTCTGTGCCTGGAGATACTTTCCATACGTAATATCTATCCACAAGTGCCCATATTTTTATGCCGTAACAGGCTGGCTTTGATTTAATGTGCATTCTAAATGGACACCTCCCTCTGAAAGGTACCAGTTTTTATCGATTGTAAGGTGTCACCCAGGCGTATAGTAAATAACACACTATCCAACTAATATGTCAAATAATTCCCTGATTGCTGCTATTTTTTACTTCGGTGGATTTTTCCTGAGGGCTGTATTATGACATTTTCCTAAATTATATTTTATTACTTTGTTGCGGCGGTAACCTCGAGACGGCATTTCTCTGTACCTTCCTCGGTAAGATCTGTTGATTGCCAGACTGATTTATTACTAACTAGTTGCCTGTCTTGAATCGGTGATACCGGTTTAGGACTTTCGTATTAACATTTTAGACGAATTTCTTAGTCTGTCTCTTTACCTGATTTTTCCTAGCTTACTATCATGTCTTGTGATATGTTCATTTCAGCCAATATATGCAAAATCTATCCTTATAAAAGATTATGCATTCTACGCAATATAACTAAACTAAAAAAAATTGCAGGAAAGTTCGAAAGTGATTCCAGGTATTAGATTTGTCCTACGTTATATTCGCATGCGTATGCAAATACTTGCACTAACTACATATGAGGTACAAAGTGTACCCCAGCTACTTTCTTTGCTTATAAAAGCAAATTTTTACATAAAAATAAGTAGGTTAAATGCGTGGTCCATACTACCCAATTCGCATCCACTTTATTTTATAACATGCCATAAAACAACGTATGTTCCTTAAAATGGAGATATTTCTATATCCTCATGTTCGTGTATATGTCTGCTACCCCTAAATTGAGCAATGGGATGGTTGAGTTAAATCTGAGTCGTCAGCGCTTAGTTCATTAGGAGTCGGCATGTAAATAATGCGAAAATGCAAGAAAACATATTTTTTTAACGTAATGCTACGAGTTTAAAATGTAAGCGACTGCATTTTTATTTCATAAGAAAGTTTTTAAGTAGTCATATTTCAAATGAATATAATATTGTTAGAAATTAAAGATAATTTTCGGAATAACTACATTAACTTTAGTGGCCGCGAAATGGATCAATGATTACTATCAATATCAATCATTTCTGTAGTGCAATTATTTGTTTAGCTTAATAAATGGACAATATGCATTTGTATATAACTCGCAGTCTAATCATGAGCCAGTTCGTGTGTACTGGAGGCCACAAATTAGAGCTGCATTTTTTTAGCTTGCTCCAAATTACGGCCAACAAGCAGCTCTTCATGAATTAGTCTGATTTAATGCATTGCATACAAGGAAATATGGAAGGATATACTGCTAAACACTAAATGAAGTATTGTCAGACATTCGACAAGGAAAATTTTCTCTTAGCACAGCATCTAGCATCAAATAAAATATTTCAAAAAATATTAAAGGATAAATTGTCCTTAATGCGTAGAAAACTTTGGGCCATGAAATATTTCAACGGAAACCGAAAAACAAAAACTAGTTAAGCGATGTGAGTCGTTAGCCAAATGTGGGTTTCCGTTAAGTCCTGATAGTCTGTTAAACACAGTTCAAAACATTTAGCAAGACGATGGCAGGACTTATACCTCAATAATTGGCGCCCAGGGCGAAACTGGTATGACCTTTTTTTGAAATACAATTCAGAGCTAGCACCTCGAATTCCCGAAGGCCTAACCGACGCCAGAGATTCGTTTTTTTGAAGAGTTTATTCGAAAATGGTTAGATGAGCCGCAAAATTATATAAAGGAGATGAATGCAGGAGACATATTTGACATATTTGGTTTTTTCCTACGTACGACCACCTAGGGATGTAGTCAATAGTCATGCCAGAAGACTGATTTTTAATTCGTTCTGAATCAGGCTGCATGAGAACATATCGCGGTTATATGGTCAATTACTGAACAAAACAAAAAAACATGTGAACCTCTTTGTTGAGGGCCACAAGCCCCACTTGCTATGCGCGTTTTTCAGGGAAAGGTGATAATTTTACACGCACTTCCTCCTAGCATAATACATTTGCTACAACGAGCGGATGTTAATGTTTTCGACTACTGCTTCATCAATAGTGGTTAAGTGATGATTTTGTTTTATAGAGATGAGTTGACTTATGGATCTTAGACGCATGGAGTTCGACGCGATCACTTGGCCCAATCGAGGATATTGTCAAGATCGTTATTCCATGATCTAATCATTCAATGTCGTTTAAAACATCTGACATTACCTCAAGTCCGCAAGATTGTCAAAGGAATAAGAAGAATCAAGGTACTTTCATCGTCAAAACTATGGATGGGATTGAAATTAAGGAAAAGCATATCATTGAAAATTAAGAGGAAAAACGGAGAGATAATAGAGCCCTGGGGTACGCCGGCATATATAGGGTCAGCTTCAGATGTAACACCAGCTGGGCGACCAAATCAAAAACTTCCAATCCATAATAAAAGTGGAGAGGAGCGACCAAGAGCTTCAAGTTTGGCTAAAAAATATATTGAACTAAATATAGCTTTGAAGTAAAAATTATTCTAATTTATAAAATGTTGAATTTCATTATGTTTTATAATTCCTTCATGATTTGTTCCTTTTAATTTAATGAAATTTGAAGGATACTGTTATGTAAAACAACAGAATTTGAATTGAATTATTCTTAATCTGATGAATGTTATGGTACTGTGAATTTTACTACAACTTATTATTTTTTAATGGTTTTTCAAATCAGGTAACGAAAACGTAATAAAGTCGTCTTTTTCAAAACGACATTTATTTAAACCCCCCATATAAAAGCAATTTTTATAACTTTTTTTTTAACATGGACGCGAATTGGCACCTTGGTGGACGCAAACTGGCTTAGACTGGACGCAAACTGGTGATTTCTGCATACACTGACATTTTAAATTATTATGCAGACTAGATAAATGTTTTGAGTTTTTAATTTAAATTAAAAGATAAATATACAGCTTGCTATTGTAGTACAAAAGTTTAAACATCGACATTAAGTAAATTGTATTAAAAACCCTTCTTGTAAGGATGGCAGTTCCCGCAAATTGGTGCATTTACCCTAGGTGAATTGCTTAATATATGTGAAATTTTTCAAGAAAGGCTTCGAGGAGGTTTCGTTTCATAATTATGAACTGTTTTATGAATATAACAAAAGCTGTGTTTTTGGGATATAAAATTTACGCCATGGGTAGGCAGGATAAACAGTCGGGAAAAAATCAGGGGTAAACACTAACACATATAACGACTGTCGTGTTCTTAAATGATTTATTTGTGTATGTAAGAGCAGGACAGCACTTTCAGCAGGGAAGGATCAGTTTTTCATTACTTTTATGCTGTAGTCTTTGCAGGATGTATTTCGTACTTCTAAACCAATGAAGAGAAGCACAATATTCAGGCATATTTCAGTAGTTTTGAACTAATGAAGAGAATCACACCATTCAAGCATAATTTAGGAGATAGATTTTTCCAAAATAAAGAAATCAATCTATTTTGTTTTAATATTTTTAATATATATTTATATATTTACTAATTAAATTTAGTAAGTTAAGAACCCTTTTCACAACAGTACCTCTCCAGTTATAGTCTTTTCACTTTGGTGAACCTTTAAAACGATAGATTGCCTGTAATTGTAAAACACTTTTTTTATTATAATTAAAAATCTGTTTCTCAATTCTTACCAATTTATTGCTGATATGTGAAATGTGTGCAAATGCACTTCCAATGGATTTAACTGGAAACGAATTCTGAATTTCTTCATGCAATGTACTTCAAAACAACTTCGCAAGCCCTGAAGGCCTATAAACCAATTAGAATGAGACAAATCTACCAATATACTTCATCTCTCTATGAACACTGAACAAAACCCTGAAGAGATCTTAAAATAATGGGCGAGAGGGAATATATCTCGATTTTCTTTTTGTTTCATGCACAGAACTTTCCTCCGTAGTGAAGTACATGCAGTTTCACCGATAGAATAAAAGAATAATTTAATTGTAGTGGTAACCCCTGAAGTCGTGTTTTCAGGGCAGTAGAATTGACTTCGACACTAACACAGACTCGTGTTTGCCCTAAGAAGTCTTTTGAACCGACTAGATTCCTGGCCAGCCAGTACTGACTAGTCAATGAAATGTCAAACGTAAAATTAAAATGGTCGACACTGAAGATGCCAGTGGAAATTTGTATTTATATTTCTAATCCTCTCTCTTTTGAGTGGGGAATGACCGAAAAGAGTTTAATATACATTTTAATCTTTATTTTTTAGAGAAAATTACGGAATAATGAAGAACAAAACACAGAATAGGAATGTCTGCATTTTATAATGAACTGACTAGTCAGTTGATCAAACGAAAAGCTTTCTTAGTCAATAAAATTGGCAGACAAAATCAGTACCTACTGTCCGTCAGCTCTACTGACTCGTGTAATCTCACGGGCTAACTTCATCGCACCAGTATAGAGGGTGCTTCTGTTTGCAGAGCATGTAAACGCTTCACGCAGGCCATGCTTGTCAATTTGACCTTTTGAGAAGTTTGTCGTCTGTAAAGTCAATAACAATAAAAAACTTTGAATAGAAAGAGAAAGAAAAATAAAGCTCATAAATTTTTTGTTTGTTTGTTTAGATTGTGCAGTAGAAAATAAGAATTTACTTTCACCGAAGCGATATGTAATGGAAGCTAAAATATTTTGCATTTGCAATTACTTTACTACCATTACAATTACAATGGCCAATGGTAATAACAGCTTCATTTCTATTTAATTATAATTCACCCAGCATTACCGCATTACCACTTAGATATAGTAATGGTAATTATAAAAAATCTAATTACCCGCATTATTAATGATGGGGCTTATAATTAGCAAAGTAATGAATTATTTCACAAGTCTGGATTATGGACGTTGTTTTAAATATGGATTATCTTAAATTGTTGATCATTTTACATATTTCATTACCATTTTTATGTTCTGAGCTGATGTGCGTCTAATGCAGTGATTTCAAAATTTCCAGTTGCAACATCGTACTAGAAAAAGCACTCGTTTAAATGGTAAGATAACGAAATTGTATGAAACTTTCATTAAACTAATTTCCATTCATCCAAGATAAATAAACTTTATTGTTACCAACCAATAGATCCTGATGTTTTATAAAATCTTTAATCAAAAATATTCCTTAAGTTAATGCAACTTCCAATAACTGTGCTATTTTAATTAACTTTTATATTGAGACCCTAAAGATACAGCATAGTTGTATATAATCTTGTACACTTTAAAGACAGAACAGAATTACCATGTTTATCTTTTGTTTATTATGAGATATACAGAACCAAAATAAGACGGAAAGCCGAAGAAGAAGTTTAATTCACAAAATGAGTAGGAATTAGGGCGTTTCCCTTCTCTGTACTTTCTTCAACCTCCTTAGTCTTTATATACTCAGAAAGTTTTTCCATGACTTTAGATGAAAGGAAATGTTTGGCGACGTTTATCGCAGTCAATTTTCTGGTTGATCGATTACAGGACTTATTCCAATACCTCTGGGAGTGATAATGTTCCAAAGTTAAATTGAAATAACACGAGAGGGTCGAAGTAAAACTCTTGAACTACCGAAACACAAAACAATTTCAAATATTTTAAAGAGATGTGCTAGTTTAGGGCAACCATTCAAAGTACAATTCGGTTTACTATTTGAACTGATTTGAAATTTAATTTATTTATTTTATGTACACCCAGTGATTTTTTTCTTCTGGGAAAAGTTAGCTCTTTGAAGGCTTCTTTCTAGGAAGAAATTGAAGTTGGGATTCTCCTTGTGGTTCTTATGCTGATGTCCAATAATTTTACTGCAAGATTGATGGAGTTTGTTGAACCTCAAAAAACTTTCTTAAATGAATTATGTACAAAATCTTGAAGGGAGGATAGAAACAAGGAAAGTACTGAGGATATCATAATTAAATCTTGCTTCGCTTGCAGTTACTTTTGGGAATTGTGTGCATATAGTGGATCTTGAACTCAAGCTGCCAGATGTCTGATGTCAGTTTTAATTAGTATAGTATGTATGTATATAGGAGCATTACATATGGGGTCATTTTCGTTTGCTTAGTTTTAAAGCTGAATAAACATAAATAATTCAAATTTGTTTAATGTATGTATAGAGTACCTACTTTGATTATTCCATCGTTAGAAATCGTATAAAATATAGAGAAAAAACAACTGAAAGAGATGCAAAGTGTAAAGAAAAAATATACAAAAATTATTACAATATCATAGTAACATACTTTTTAAACCTTATACCACGAGTTTTAACTCAAAGGAAAAGTGGCAGTTCTAAAATGTCTCCATCAAAAGTAAAACATAAAAACATGATTAATATAACATGAGACATTAGAACGAAATTACACGAACAATGAATATGAACATCCGGGCTGGTCACATTTGCTCAACAGAGCTATTAAATATCGGCGGGCAATTGATGCCGATCACATCATGTGAATATTTTAGTTTTGTTGGGCTTTTCTAAGGCATTTGATGTAGTAAATCATAATCTTCTTTGCAAAAAGTGAATTAAAAAATTTAATTTTTTGCAGTCCGCAACACATCTGATATTCAATTACATCACTGATAGATTTCTTCACAGCGTTTTCTGGAATGGTTCTTCTTCGTCGCTTTTGCGAGTTAGTTTCGGTATCTCCCAAGGTTCGATTCTTGGTCCATTACTTTTCTCATTGTTCAAAACCGATATATTTGAGTGTGTCAAGACCGCTTTGTCTCATTGAAGTCGGATCTAGTTGCATTAATAACTATTTACAAATATTCTTCATTGGACTGTAGTCGCCTTATATTTACTCTTGTATTTGCTTGTAACCTTTTGATTATTTAAATTATCGACCTCGGCGTTTTGTTGTCTTGGGCTTGGTCTCTCTCCCTGCACACATATAGATATATTTGTTTTTTTTTGTAGACACGTACATATATATGTATATATATAATAATTTGAATTGAATTAAATTCTTTAACACGGTCACGCCGGCGCCGATATTTAAGTTTTTCATTTTGAGACGGTGCTCGAATTCATGATTCGTTTCATCTGGCGGCGCAGTACTATCGCACCCGACAACTTCCAATTTGGATGATGTTTTTACAGTTTGTAAGAAATATCAAAGCAGCTCACCCATACTGTTTAGTTTCCTTCTACTTGCCACCCCCAAAACCCGCGCTAAGGGTTACAAATTTCGTGATTTTAGGATAAAACGTGAATTCCAAAACATCATATCTCGATAATTTTTCTCATTCAAACGTCAGATGAAGCTAAATGCTTTATATATTTTATAAAAAAATATAGTAGCACCGAACGACATATTTTTTGTTAATAATAGTTTTTTTTCCTTCAAAACAAAAAAAAGTATTGTTCACTAGTGAGGACTACTAAATTTGTTATTCCTTTTGTAAGGCACAGAAATAATGCTATAGTAGAGAAAAATGGGTTGAACACCGCATAATATAAAAAGTCGTTTTGACTTTTGCATATTCGTCTGTCCTTCCGTCTGTTTGCACACAGACTTTGAAAAACTAACGTAAATTTAAGTACGAAAATAGCACAAATCTGGTAACTCCTTCGTAGGGTTGCCATACAAAAATGTTTGTGCTTTAATATATATTTAGATGACAGTGCCTGACAATGCGTCAACGTAGAGAGCTGAAATTTTGTACACAGATTTTTCAAAAATAATCAAATTTAAATTTGAGAATGGGACGAATCGGGGAACTCCTTCGTATTGCTGCCATACAAAACTTTCGTTTTTCACTATTTATACGACGTACAGAGCTGAAACTTTGTATACTGTGTTTTCATAAAAATATTAAATAATGCATCAAAAGTGAACTAAATAGGGCAAATCTTTCTTGCTGTTGACATATACCAATTTAGGTTTTTTACGTTTACTGTAATATTGATCAGTCCTAGACGTTTTTATTGTACTGAAAAGCTCTTCAGAATATGAAATCCTATGAAATTGGTTATAATCATTTTTGTTGTCAGACGAAACATTGTAGAAATGTATGCGAAAAACCACTTCGAAAATTAAACTTGCACAGATGGGTGACCATACGAAATTATATACAGGCATTCATCTAGGGCAACGTAAGAGTTATTCTTAGACCAATTCTAGATTTTTTACTTGTTTTTTTTTTATTTTTAATTTGAAGCTAGAAATCGTATCTACCTATGAATGTACAAAAAACTATGTTGGTGATCAGCTTCGTTGAAATAAGTGGGTTTGGACCGAGATAAAGTTAAACTTAATTAGAACGTGATTTAGCGAACCATGCAATCTAATTATGTCAATTCTTCGTAAACGACTCGCAATAATGACTTGTGATTTTTCTTAAATGAAAGATAACAGATTATAGATAAATTTATGAGTTGAAAATAGCTTAAATATTGCAAAATTTAGCAGAAAGATGGCGTTGAAAGTAATATTATGGCAGATGAAGCGTAGTTTGTGACGAAAATCATTTTAGATCCGGTAATTAGAAGCCGATCGAGGTTCAGTGAAAAGAATTATTTTCAAGATAAATAGGGGTTGTAATAAACACCCCTATTTATCCCTCTTAGTTAACCTCTGAACTTAAAAATTGATTGATACAATTTTGCTTTCTTTATCTCCACCTTCCCACCCTGCTGGGCCCACCCCGTTAATTTACATATTGCTGTATATTTTATCTATATCCTTAACGAAGAATTATTGAAATCCATCGAGCATTTACATCGAAATATCGATTTTGATGTATTAAGATAATGTGAGGTTACCTGAAAAAAGCTCAGCACAAAAGAGATTTTATTAATTTTTTAAATATAAACGTTAAAGCTTGTAGAATGAAATCGCATCTAAATTTTGTCCCTTAATCATTACATACCTATCTAATTCGTATTAAAATCCAATAAATAGTTTCGGAGATAACTCGAAAAGAACATGGCCGTTTTTGGCTTCAAAATTGGCTTTATTATAATCTCGTATTTGCGAAGAGCTGTTAGGCCGGCGAAATATGTCACCTACAGAAAAAACGTTTACATCAGACCACTAATTCATACGAAAGTAAGAATGGGTAAAATATATGCAAAATAAAGGAAGGTGGGTGTGTAGGATCCAAGGGCCAAGAAAACATTTTTAAAGGTAAATCGTCCCTATGAAGTTTAGAGGATCCATTAACGAACCCATCCCTCGATCACATTAACTTGCCTATGTAATTTGACACCCCACGCCCTATTTTGACAATCCCTATTTAAGGTGGTCTATCACCCTCTGCCTTCTAACCATCAAGCCAATTTTTTATTCTTCTCCTGAATAGAACAAAACGTACTAAAACAACGGCACTACTCTACGCCCCTCCCACGCAAAGTTATTTTTTGAAATAAATTTATAAAATCATCGTATACCGTAATTAGACGAAATATTATTATCAACAAAACTTTTGTTCGTTCGGTGTTTTTTTATGAAAAAAATAAAGTACTAGGCTTCATTTGGCATTTGAATCAGAAATCGGTTGCTCCGTTCTCGAGATATGATTATTTGAAAATGACGTTTCATCATAAAATCGTAAAATTCCTACAATTTTTGCTTATATTGAGTTGAAATAATTTTTTTTTTCAATTAATATACGTTAAATTTCCTTTATTTAGGTACCAGCCAACGTGAACGTGTTAAACGGAAAACGGAACCTAAACGAAAATAATAAATGTGCGAAAAATTTCGCCAAAAACCGATAGGTTTCCTTGAGGCCATACTGAAGTCGCAAAATAACCTCAATATCAACTTCGTTCATAGCCTGCTTTGTGACAGTTATCCTTTCCGCACCTTTTCTGGCAATTCCTAAATGGAAACAAGCTTCAAGAAATAGTTGCTACAAGCACTGTCGCCAATGAAAAATGACCTTACCATTGCAATTTTGTGCCATATTACCATGCAGTTATGTTTCTCCAGGTATTCGTTGCGTAATCGCTTCTTCATCCTGGCAACGATATAACCAAGTCACATATAGCTCAAATAATATCTTCATAATGCTGAAAAATGGATGGACCAACTGACATAATCGCTTCATCAAGTCCATTAAATTCTGCAAGGCCTTGAAGATATAGAACCTATGAATCAGAGTTTCATCACTTCTATATACCGTGAGCGTTGTCTGGGCCCGGTGACCGATATGCGACAAATGGATTGGATACACAAAACTGTGCCACCTCAACTTCCAAGCTATCAGGGTGCGTATTAATATACGCAAACAGGTTGTACAGCCCCACATTTCCATCCAAAAAAAGTGTGGTGGCTGATTCTACCCAAACGCATCTTCCAGCTTAACAGCATCTACGAACTCGGTGAAATTTCTCCAAAAAGAACCAAGTTACGCAGGACCTATATAATTGATTGAATCCCACAGTTGCAGATAATATTAATAACATTACCGAGAGTAGTATGAGGGTCAATCTTAAATAAACGATTCTTTAAATTCAAGATTAAAATCCACTTGAACTTTCTTAAAATCTTCGCAAAAGATGGAATTCTATTTTAGATGGAATTCCAGCCTCAATCTGCTCCAGATCTGATTTGTGGATATCATATCCTAGGACCAATCAGTAGAATAAGACTCGAGGATGGAGATCGAAGATCAACCAGGCTGGTAGCCTGGTACTTTGAATAACATTTTCAACCCATCTGGATTGCTACATAGATCATTGCATTGGAGTCTCAGTTTTCTCGTGAAATACAAAACATATATTCTATAATTGCGGTGTTCCCGTTGATCCCAACGAGATCCACCGATACTGTTTCAGGTGTAGAATGGAAATAATCATTCAACGGAGTATTAACTCTAATGATTTTAAGACGATTTTATAGTTCGTACTAAAAAAGGTTACTAAGACCTCCAAATTTCTATCTCTCTCATGACTACCTTTTTTGTTATTTGATGCATGACGGACCTACTTAAACTAGAAGTGAGGTCTGTATGTGGCAACACCGCTGAACTGAAAACTACCAGAAATTCAGTAATCAAAAATGAAGAGCTCTGATGGAGTCAAGCCATCATGACCAGACAATTTTCCATGCCTTAAATATTCAGTTGCATATCATCGAGTGTAACATCCCTGCATCTTTCGTCAGAAACATGCTGGAGAAATATACACATAAACTGATGAATGCTATATCATAATTCGTCTTCGAATTGTCTAAAAGAACTATTCGATTCGGGATTCTTCTTCTCTTAACCAGCGCACGCGACTGATGCTACAGCCTAAATTCAAAACTATACTTGGTAATTTTATACCACTAGACGTTCATTTGCCCCATTAAATCCATGATACAGAGAATACAAGTATTCTCATTAAATTTGACACATATTATGTGACGTAATTTGGTGACGAATGTATATACATTTCTATAGGAAAAACAGAGAGAGAACAGAAATTATTGTGTTCTCTGTACCGTGCTTTCCTATACATTTTCACGATATTTCGTCGCTAATGGTGTAACGTGGATCGTAATGAGAATAGCTTGTATGCTCTGTACAACCTCTGTGCAACCATCTTTGGCTTATTGTGCACCGCTTGCATTGCAGTTCTTCTATCACTCCCACTTTTCCTAGGAAGAACAGTATTTTTTTGGAAGAAATTTGTTCGAAGTCGGCAGGCTTTAAGAATTTAAGAAGTATGAGCCAAAGGCCTGGAATCATCATTGTGCAATGGCCTCGCATTCACACAGGACATGCTCACTCCTCTTCGAAACATAGCTTACAAAAATCAGTAGATGAATGCAACACTACTAAGTTTCGTTTAGTTTTAGATGCTTCTCGACAAACATGCAGTGAAAGCCTTTGAATGATATACTTTCAATGAACTCACTGTTGTTGTTCACAATTCTTCCATACATATAAACGACATTTTCTATTGAGAATAAATTCCAATCGAGTATACAATATTTTACCCGTATTAAGGGAAACTTTTAAGCTCCTGGTGCCAACTAAGGTTAGGCTAGGTTAGAGTGTCAGCTATGATCAGCCAACTATTTAACGTAAGAGATTTCTTAAACACGTGGATTTTAAACTCGCAAGCTACTTACACATTTTTTGTACTCAGCTAATTAATACCAATAGCTCAAATAACCGGAAAAGTAAATTTGTATTACCAATTAATTATTTTGCCGAAATACTAAACTGAAAACAATAATTATATCAATATCAAGGCTAAGTAGGTGAATAGAAATCAATTCATTCTTAAAGATCATTATACCTATTACTTAAAGATGAACACTTAAAATTGTCGAAATCAGTTCTGTCAAAATCTTAAAGCCCAACTTCCGGGAATGGAAAGTTTAGAACTTTATCAAGGACTTTGAATAAATTTTTGCAGACCTGACCACACATGGCTTATTTTATTTGCTAATAAAAAATTTTGTAAACAATTTTATATCCATTGTTCCCAATTATGTTGGCATCTTGTTGTGGCACCGACGACGTCATCATCTAAACCTCTGTTGCTCTTTTACACTTCCGTCATTTCATCGGCTGTTAAAATGATGTATTACTTGTGGGGAAAATTTTGAGTTTTATTGATTTTGTGGTAAATCAAGTAATCGGCAACTATATTATATCAAGATGGTCCATTTTTATAGAATAGTTATTTTGCTTACATGTGTAAGGGGTATTTTTTTGAAACGATGATGGAGGAATCTCTGCCACATGAATTGCTAGAAAAATTATCATTTGCTTAGTTTACATTCAAAAATTCCGAGTTACTGCAGCCTAAAATTAAAAGAGCTTAAGTCATCAGAAAGAAAAATTAAGAAATATTTCTACCTGAATTGTTTTCTGTTGACATGTGTCCTTCACGCATGTTTCTTAAGTCTGAATCACTTCTTACTAACGCTAACGAATATATTTCGCTATTTTACGTTCGGCTCGTATTGCATTCACAATAGTCCAGTTAAACTCCTTGTATTCGAATTCTACCGTCTGTTAAACATATATCACTACAGTAAAAATTTTAGGATTTATAAAAATCCTGAATTTGTTGCCTGTTGTCTACAGATATAGGATACGCCATCTAGCCCGTTTCTTACCATGCACTCTATTATTACAAAAATACAACTGAAACTTCTTGACAACTGACAAACAACTAGCAAAAATAGAGCACTGGAAGTCGTGAAGATTCACTTTAGAAAATTGTGAAAATTTTGTGAAGATTTTTCGCATAATTCGTATTTCTTTCGGTTGTAATGGAGCAGATTTTCCTCCGCAATTGTGATCTTAATTAATGCATTTGAACGATATGGAGAAGTTCAAGTTACAAAGACTCCAACTCTCTGTTCTCAGTAAACCAGATCAAATGAAAGCATTATAGGATATGGTTGAAAGTCTTTCTGAAACCAAGTTTTGTTTAATCCAAGACGTTCACAGCAATTAGAAATCTTACAAATTCGAATTAACACAAGAACTTAAGTCTGAAGACCAGTAGCATATCCAGCGGCATTTTTAATATTTCTGTCTAAATTATTTAAAAATAAGAATTATTAACATAATAATGTTTAATCCACAGAACCATTTATTGAAATAATTATTTAAATTTAACAAAAATGCGTGCTGACCCCGGCAATCCTTGTCGAGGTGGTTGAGATTTTTAAGCTTAACCACAGAGCACCCATCAGTGGTGGACATCGCCAATGCAGAAGAGGAACGCATTTGTATCCTAATGGTGGTTGCAGCAAAGTTACCTTAAGAACAAGTTAGGAAGTAAGAAAGATTTCCTTAACACTAGATTGCTTTTTAATTTCGTTTAGCAAAAAAATTATGTCTACAATTTTTAAGAATTTGGAGACTTTGTATAAATGATATAAATGCATTTATTTATAGTTGTATTAGCCCCCCCCCCCCCTCCTCTCAACCCATTTGTTTTAGATATAAGATATAATGTATGTGTTATACCAATGTATTTGCCCAAAAGCAGTCATTTTGACTGCTTGGGTAATTTAAATTAATTAAATGAATTTTATTATTGAATTTGGTAAATTTTTTATATGATTGAACCACCCCTGTATTGCAATTTAATGAGCAATGAGACGAGCAATAAACATGTGGTGGACTGGAGTTATTTTTAGTCAAATTTTGCAAAAAAAAAAAAAAAAAAACAATCATCAAATTTTGCAAAATTTGATTAATTTGTTTGTTTGTTTTTTTGCTAAATTTGATTGATTGTTTTGCAAAATTTGATAGTTTCTGTCACTGGTCAAGATGTTGAGCGCACTGTAAAAACTTGTTGGAACACAAGAGGAGATGCGGTGACTGTTGTAAAAAAAAAAATTTATTAAGCATTTTCAGTGCTTTGGAAAAATTGATATCTAAGGAAGAAAATATTGAAACGAGAATATTACTCAACTCAATGCAATCTTTTTTTTTTCAATTCCGGCAAACAAAAGGATTAAATATCTATCAATAGCTGCGTCTTTTTATATTGATCCGCATCATTGGACATTTCAAATTGATTTGGTTTGCTGTAGGTAGCTATGATTATACATATGAGGAGAATTATCACATAACGTCAAAATTTAACCTGAATAAAATTTGGTTCAAATTTTGAAGTTTTTACCTTACAAAACCCTGGCAATGTGATGATTTCTTATGAAATTAGAAAATCATGTAAATTTATATAAATTTATAAATTTTGAAACCGACGTCAATCGATAATCTCCTTTGATCCGGATCACATAAAAGAACGCGGCTAATGTGACTTAAAACTGAATTCTTTACAAAGGTATATCATTGTACAAAGGGACATCCTAGTGCAAAAAGCAGTAACAACAGCCAAAAGGATATGTGAAGGTTGCAGATATCCACCGAATGTCGAAAAAAATTATGAGTAGTGAAGATTCGCGAGATGTGGGGGCTATCTTTAGAAGAAGAAATACAAAAAGAAATGTTATCCAGGAAATAAAAGTTTGGTTTGAGCAACTATATATCCTAGCAGCGTAGAATTCGTCCCTAATACTTTAAATGAAAATTTTGTATGTCAAGTAAATAACTTTGTTAACATTGATGAGGAACAGTTTCATATTGAAAGGAAAACGATCCAGAGTTTTATGTCTCTAACTGATGTATAAGAGCAAACAAAAGGTTGGAAAAATGGGGAAGGCCTCTTGAACTTTTAATATTTATCCAAAAATGTAGGTTGGAAAACTTTGTTCCCAACATATTAATATTATTAAGAGTCTTTTTTTAACAACAGCCATCAGTGTCGCTTGTTGTGAACGGAACTTTTCCAAATTAAAATTAATTAAAAATTATCTTCGTTCCACAATGAGTGATTTAAGACAATGAAATCTAGCGATACTGTCTTTAGAAGGAGAACAAACAGATAATATAAATTTTGATAATCAGCTCTACCAGGGAATTCGAATCGATTTAGATTCGATCGAATCACAGTTTTTCATATAGCATTTTTTACAAGTAAAATTATACACGTCGAATATTCTTCAGCGCCAAATAAAAACAACCGGCAATTACCTTTTATTGAATTTGGAAAATCGTCGATTCAATTGTATTAAAGAGTAGAAAATGCCACTTGAAAAAATTCGATTCGATATAGATTTGATCGAATCGAATTCCCCAGTAGGTCTGAATGTCATGAAGACTTTTGTAATATAAATGCAAGGAAAATAAATATATAAATCGGCATACGTTTTATCATTATGTGTACAATCTGTTTAAACAAAATAAATAAATGGTTTTACCCATTTATTTATTTATGTTCAATGATTGTTAATAACCACTCTTGATTATGATTAAGTTAGAAAGGGCGGCAAATTCAGGACCGCCCCAGGCGACAAAAGCTCTATCTACGCCACTGCTGAAGACTATGATGTGTAGTACGCCATACGTTCGTTAATTGTGTATTGGAAATTCTAGAAGGTGATGTCAAATTTTTCAAACAGTCATTGTGAGCGATGAAGCGCATTTCTACTTTCAATGCTATGTCAAAGCAAAAACTTTCGAGACTAGTGGTCGGAAAACCCAAGTGATTTTTCATCAACCTCCCCATCTGTAGAACGATTGGTAGTATTTGTGCTGGTGTTTGGCCCTATGTTTTCGAAAATGAATACAGTGCAACCAGGTACAGTGAATAAATTTCATTACTCCATAATTCCGACTAACTTTTCTGGGCCTCAGGTTTGAAGCTTTGAATCTTGTTGATATTTATTTTCAGAAAGATGGCGCTACGGTGCTACGCAAGCCATGAAAGAATCGTGAGAAGTTTCTTGGTCGCATGATTTTTATATATATATATGTAAGTTGGCTGCATAGATCCTGAAAATTGATGCAGCTATTCGCTATTAATGAATGTTTGTAGATAGTTCGAGACAGCCATTTATATCAGAAGTTTGTAGTTTATAATGGAATTGATGTACCGATTAGAATCTCGTAGAACTATTTATATGGACTATAAACATCCAAATTTTGCTATGTTTATCATAAAATAGACGTCTTCGCTAGTTGAGGCTGGTTGCAGAAACATATTATCCATGTTGGTATGGAAAGTGCAGGTGAAAATAAAAAGCACAGGGAAAAGAGACTAAAGGAAGATAGCGGACAGAGAGTGGAAAAGATTTAAAAAAAAATAAAAGTAGAACGAATGCAGCAATGACAATAACCAGCAGAGTAGATAGAGCAACCGGATTAACTGAGAACGTTCTGTGTCAAGTAGGTACTATGTGCATCTACTTTGAATTTCGTTATGCTTTTTTTCCTGATTGTTTCCGAAATATTTACTGAAACTTCAATGGCTTGTCATAGTTTTCTTATTATTTTGCTATTTTTTTCGTTAGATAGCGGGTATGTATTTGAAAGCTTGACAAGAGTTCTTGGACTCGAATTAACTAAATGTTTAATTTATGCAAGCTTAGATTGAGCATATTATGCAATTGTATATTTCTAAAATGTTTTTTTTTCTTTGTAAACAAAAGCAAGTTTTCTTTTTGCCAACGTTTCCCGTTGTATTTCAATAACAATAATTTTTGGTTAAACAAGTCCTTCTATACATGGAAAATTTATTTAGTCAATATGAGATAAATTCCTAGAATGTCAATATCAAATTACCCCGGATTGCTGCTAAGTCTGCAGCTCGAGAATCGAGTGAAAAAAACTCTTCACAAAAGAAAATTTTTAAAAAAATGAAATTTCTTAAAAAAAGAAGCCGTTTCGTATCAGCAGGAACCATGTAAATATTCATTCAGTACGACTTGGCTTCCGCTTGCTGTAAACGCCAAAGAAAAACCAGGCTGACCCCATTTATGCACTTAAAAAGATTCTCTAAGAATTTATGCCAGACCTGCATAGGGCTAACCTTGCTAAGCATTCAAGTAAATACTTATTCTTTAGCCTTATATTAATATGATTTTATAATAATTATGATTTTCACTTAAAGATTTTCTAATTTTTCTTTGGCGTCTACAGCAGGAAGGAGCGTACTGAAGAGTTACGTTCTTGCTGCTGATACGAAACGCCCTCTTGTTTGAAGAATATTACATAAATATAGGTAAGAACGAGAGAACTAAACGCAAAGGGAGGTGGAAGGTGCATACTGCTCAGTACTCCTAGTGTGATGTTCTCTCGTATAAGGAAAGAGGGTGAGAGATTGTTGTGTTATAGTGTGTGTATGCAAGTGAGAGTGATAATGCTCAGATGCGTAAGATTATTGTATTGTATTTCTTTAGATTCAAGGTTAGGTAGGCGAGAGAGTGAATTGCGCAGTGCATATCTGGCCTCAACCATCTATTGCGGGCTTCATTGATTTGCCAGGGTCAAATACTATTTTGTACATATATACATAAAAACACTTAGCCGCATCATTAAATTATCATGGCGGACATAAGTGTGTGAGGGAGGCTCACTATACAACACCATTGGCTATGATTACGGCAAATGTATACCTGCAGCTAATCCTCTTCTTTCTTTCTCTTTGCTAGGGTATAACAGTTGTAGGGATAGGAGAGAAATATAATGATCCTTACTGAACGTTTCGTTCATATATATATTTTTTTTCAATTCCAGAAATCCGGTAAGCTGAGGGATAGGCAAATAACACGCCAAATCATGGCATTATACCTGCGACCGGCGAGTATCAATAAAATTTAATTTTTTTCACTGGCGTATTTTATTTAAAATATAAACTTTCTTAAAATCAACCTTATTAAGTAATTTATTTTTCCAAAAAATTTTCATTATACAAAAGTCTTTACATATTTTCGATTGTAATAATCATTTGTATAATCCCATAATAATTCGACGAGTTGAAAGTTTGTAATTTCATACTTAAGCAAATGCATAAAAATTGCAAAGGTAATCCTTTTGAGGAATGAATGCTTTAAAACTTTTGAAACTTGATGAACATTTGCAAGGTGTTTTGATGAATCTTCTAAAGTTATACGTTGCCATTTTTGTTCCATTCTCCATTGTAATAAATTACTTATTAAGTTTTTTAATTGAGGCACTCAAAAATTGATCCAAATGCAATAGAAGATGATTCATCAATCCTAGGAGATTTACGGCTAACTCAAATTTATGTCATCGAAAATAATTTTGCTCATCTTATTTACCACCAAATCATTTTAGACGAAACAAAAGTGTTCAATTACGAATTACTTTTACGGGGTCAACGATTTAAAGACAAGGCGTTTATGCAGCTAGTCATACGGAGCCATTCTTAATTCTTGAACTTCTACAATATCACGATCGTTTAATGTTCTGAAGTTGTCCTCTAAAAGGGCGGTATGCTAGAGCCAAGGAATTAGGTCAAGGAATTTATGCACTTATTTCTTGAAGAAAAATTGACATTTGATCAAGAAATTTTTGACAATTTCTATTTTACAATTGTGTGTAGATAGCTCAAAATAAATATAAAAATAATAAAGAAAATAACGAAATGAATTATTCCCAATTGTATATAATTTGCTCATTGCGGTATAAATTATTTCGGAAAACTGCAATTGGTAATAAGTGCATCAAATCTAGTGCAAAATCGCCGTTCCTTCGTTCAATTTTTCAATTATTCCACCAACGTCGAAATTTCTTACAGAAATAAGTGTATCGGTACTTATTTCTTCAAGAAATATTGACATAAATGGATTTTTCGACAAGAACGACATCTTTTTGTCAATGGAGAAGTAGAGTTTTTCTGTTCGAATTTCTTGTATTTAGCACACTACTTACTTCAAGGAATCGGCATGACTTTTTTTTACATAGTTTTTGTATAGGAACAAAAATTTCTTGGCTCTAGCATACCGAGCTTTACTCTCTCAAATAATAAAAAATAAAGTGCAGAGTAAGTAAAAATGTTCAAGTAAATAACACTACATAGGAGAGATTTATGGATTTAGGGACTTTTTGAAGTACTTTCCAGTTGTTATTTGTTTTTGAGAAATTAAACGGAGCTATAAATCTTCACACTTCACAGTATTACACCCACTTGTAAAAATAGCTTCAACTTTTCTTGGGTGTATAGAATGTCAGAATATCCCACATGTAATTAGCTAGTACGCATTAAATCATTGGAAATATTCCACAAAGACGAAATACAAAATATTTCTGAAAATGAAAATGTTTTATAAGTAAACAGGAAACTAATTAAAAATAATAATTGGGGAACAAACAATCAATTAGACTGATTTTTGTTGTATATATACAGAAATAAAGTCTTTTATGTAAATATGTGGGCAGGTAATACGACAAACTTAGATTGTTTGAAATCTAAGCAATTTCTTTCATCAATCCACCCATAAAGTTCTTTTTATTGTAAAAGGAAGCTCTAATTGTAATAAATTTGCTGCTACATATTTTCAGAATTAATTTAATGTTTTAGTTGTTTTTTTTATGGCGATATGTTCATAATTATAAATATCTTAAAATATAGCTTAATCTATTATATAACAATTGTTATGCTTGAATGAATAGCATAGAATAAAAAAGAATTTATGTAAATTTACGATAAATTTTTTATTCACAGGTACTCATTAAAGGTTAGTAATTACATGTTCAACAAAATTTTAGATTATATCATTGGGTAAAGTAATGTCTAAGTCATTTCAAATTAATGTTCGAATCGGATCTATAACAATCCAAAACAGATAAATAAACCAAAGTATACGTAGAAGATACATCAACATTTTGATGAGTTATGAATACTCAAATTAGGTAAAAAACAAACCTTATCGGAAATTTATATGAATTTATACGTCAATGGCAACGAAGAGTCTCTTCGTATACATGATTAACACCGGGTAGACCCTTGATAAACCACAAATCCACATAGCAGTCAGTCGAATATGAACAATTAATATTTTGCAGAGGGTGCCAACATTGAAAATTTTCACTACCTCGCTGTAATCAGCTTTAACCTAATGACGGAAAGAGTAGTAAATATGGAACACAAGATTTCTAACCGTAAGAGGTATTGTCAATATTTTTACAGACACCATGTTAAGCAATATTATGGTATTTGTTAAGAAGCTGCGCCAACATCTAGAGAAAATATATTTTCAGGAAGATGCCGACTTATATTTGACTTGTAATGGGGACTACAGTCAATTAGCATAAAAAAATAGATTACGCTGAAAAAAGAAAAATTCGGAAAAAGCGAGATAGGACACTTAAAACATCTGCTGAGATACGAATATTTTGAACGTTGCATTTGAGATGGAAAATGGAAAATTAGCGAGCTTGCATCAAAATCGGAAAGTACAGCAAACAGCGAAATATTATCGAATTTAAATAACAAGAGTGTGGAAAATTTTCTCTGAATTGACTCGATTTGATCAGAATAAGAAGTATAAAACGGATTCCACACTTGACATGAGTATTCAAGGAGTAAAAAGAGTAATATAAGAATCGGAGCAATTAAGGGACCTGCATGTACGAAAAATAAACTTGATTAACATAAACGCTTTGAAAGTTCTGGCTGTAATATGGGAGGCAAATGTAAGCTTTGAATCAAATATAACCCCCAAATCATTTATTTCATTCACACAAAAGATGTTAATGTTAATGTTAAGAGTATGGGCGACTATGCCTCCAGGACCTTGCCGACACCGCGACCATAGTTGGTCTATTGTGCCTTCCCCTAAAGTGGTTGGGCAAAATCTTGTCTTTTAACGAGCTCGATTATTGCTTTTGGAGTTAGATTGGAGACATTATCTGGAGAGATAATTGTTCTTCCAGTGATTTGCAGTGCTGGACACTCACATATGACGTGCATCGAGCTTTCGTCTTCCTCTTCGCACAGTCGACACAGTTCACTGTCCGATTTTCTTATCATCATCAGGAAGTGACGGAAGGGGCCATGACCAGTGACTGGGGTTAGCAAATAGTCTGAGCGACTGTCTGCTAAGTCCAATAAGTTGGTGCGTCTGGAAATGATAGGGGTTGAAGAATTTCCTTGCCTGTCTCATACCGGACGCGCTACGCCAAAGGAGATCCGGTTGCCTGTTTTCCCACCTATGCTGTTCCCTCTCTTGGCCAGGTCGCTAATGTTGATCTGCTCCAAGATACTGAAATGACCCACCCTGGAAGAGCTGCGCTCATCTGGCCTTTCCTTTCGAAGCGTACTAGCCGCTGCTTCCCTCTGAATAATGAGGTAGAGAGGCTGTAAGCAGAAAATGGCTTCAAGTGCACGTTGAGGATACGAGGTAAAGGCGCCAGTGGCGCCTAAACATGCCATCCTTTGAACCTAATCAAGGGTACTCCTAGTAGTTTCCTGCAATGTTTTGGACGCCACACACCGATGAATTCAAAGCCCCCAAAAATTTCGGAGAATTTACCGTGCCTTATAAACAGTCAAAAGCAAAAAAAAATCTGGAGTTGTGGAGAGACTCCATATAAATAAGCTTAAGTCTATCAAGATACGGAGGCAGTGGGAGAAGATCAGTCCAGAGTAGACCACGAAGGCCAAATCGTACAAATCTATGCTGAATAGTCACGATACGGTTAATATGAACTATAAAGAAAGGAGACCAAACAGGACTAGCGTACTCCACAATATGTCGAACAAATGTAGAAAATAAAAGCTTCGTCATATGCAGGTCATTAAAGTCTTTCAACCTAAAGATATGTTAGCCTTATTTTTAACTGCATCGATCGATATAATCATTGAATGAAGAGTTAGATTTGAGCTTAACCCACAAGTCTTTGTTTTTTTTAACCCGAATTAATGAGCTTCCGTCAATAAGGAAATTGAATTGAAGAGGATTTCTTCGGCGAGAAAAGAAGGAAGTTTAGCGAGCACCCTTTATAGAAGGTGACGAAGTCCGAGCTTAAATGTAATGATTCTAAGCAGTTTCCCTGAGAGACACCTGAGGTATTGTAAATTTCATTGGAAAGCCTACGGCCTCACAAATAAAAATAAATCCAGTTGACAAATACAGCAGGAAACCAAAGGACAGAGAGCTTATCGAATAGAACCCTATAATTAATTTTATTGAAAGGCTTGCAAAAATTAATAAAAATCCAGTCGACTTGCTTAACACCTTCAATTTCGTAAATACACAAATTGGAGAGTTACCCTTCATAAAGCGATACTGAAAAGAGGCCAGAAAAGGTTTACACTGAAAGTAGAGGACATCAGAACCCAAGGCTTCGAAAATCTTAGGTCGATAATTCGAACTAGCACATTATTGCATTCATTATAATGATAAATAATCACAGATAGTTTTTCATGGTTTCGGAAATACATCACAAGAAATAGATAGACTAAATAGGTGATAAAGAACAGAAACAATAGATAAGCAACAATTTTGCAGAAAGTATGCAGGAATGCAATCAAAGCCAAAAACTATCAGCCAAATTCGAAATATACTTAAAAACATCAGTTTCGTCAAACAAAAGGTCTTTGGATTCAACGGAACTCGGCGGTACCCTCGTTGAATGGGTAAAATCCTTAATATTAATATCACAGTCAGTATCCAAAAACGCAGTCCTGAAGAAATCACCTAAGAGATTAGCAGTTGTTTGGAATTGTAATTCAAAACGTAGAAGGGTAACATTGAGAGAAGAATATAATCAGGTTAAGCTTTTGGCATTTTCTGTGTTGCAGTACCTTCATAGGATGAGAATTGATTACGTTTACGTGGACAGTCTACACAAAATGCAAGAGCTGGCTTGCTTTAGAATCTTGTTGTCACAAATCAAAATCAGAGTCAACACCTTATATAAAATTGTTATAAATTTGCTATATATGTGATATTGAGTTCTCAAATTCCTCGTCATTATTGCATTTAAATCTGTCATTTTAAGAACCAATTAAAAACTCAGTCGATGGATTACTTGACTTGAAAATCGCCAGGACATAAAAGAAAGGAAAATTAGTGAGAAAAATTGTTGAGGTCTGTAACACTTTTGATCGTGCGGGTCCGGTTTTATTGAATACAAAATAAGCCGGATATGTACTAAAAACAAGGTGGACTAATAGAAAGATGCACTAAGTCCTTTATATCATTGAAATGAATTTTATTTTATTTTTTAAATATACAGCTTATAATTAATTATTTCATGTATTTGAGTGAAAGTCTTTGAAATAGGTCTTGTTTTTAAAAACACATAAATATACGTCTCACATTTCTCAGAACGCACCTTAGAACGACTTGTACAGGTCTCCATTGTACATATTCGAGGATTTTTAATATTATTCATAACTGGAAAATGTTCGTAGAAGTCGTATCTTTTTATAATTTTTATAATTGTGGGATTTCTCACCGGAGGATTATAAAATTTCGAGTGTTTTACTACTGGAGGAATGCTTTCTCTAACCCTGCTTCTGTGGGGTCGAGTAGCAATCATAACCTCGGCAAGCTCTACCCTAAATTTCAGATCATTTCGGCCCTTATTTGGAACGTTATTGGCTTTAACATCTCGATTATATTGCACCCATGAATTCACTACTGCAAAATTAAGAAAATTAAGAATTCATTTCCATGCCTACTTTCGCGTCTTGAACCATGTACCTTAGCACTCTATTATTTGATCGGATATGTCCACTCCAGCCACATATTGATGAAATTTGCGTACCTCAGATGGACATGCGACTTCGAACACCAGAGCACGTTGAGCCATTAAAACCTTATTGTTGTTCTTTCATTCGACAACACCACGCTTCAATTTACAGTTGTCTCTAAGAATTGTACCATGATTGTACCTTTGTTCCTTCAATTTATAGTATACTTAACCTTTCCAATAAGGGAATAGTGGTAAAATATCGGTCAAAGTAAACAAATCCGCGGTGTGGAAAAATCTGAACTAATCTCAAAACTATCCGACAGTTCACTCAAATCCGAGCTCTCAGCTAACATACTAAAAATTGCTTCTTTTGAAAGTTGTGGTTTCATTCTTGATATGATATTCTAAAAAAATTGTTAAGTAATTAATATAGTTTACACATAATGCTTTTCTCAAACTTTGCTAATAATGCTTATGACAGACATGGGCTATCGATATCTATATATTCGGAGTATCCCGTTTATACACATGTGTGTCATCAGATACTCCTAATATACCCAGAACAACTAGTGGGTATAGGCTAGATATCTAGATATCAATATCCTCAAAAATTACTGGGTATACCCTGATCATCGGCACTTCTTACTTTACGCAGCGCCATCTTGTTGATAATAATATGATAATGTGTTTAATTAAGCAAAAATGTGTCTGTGCTTACCCAGAAATGAAGAAGAAGAACCAAATATTTTCCCGGAAAAGTAATAAAAGAAGGCAAATATTAAACTCGACAGAGTTAATAAATTATTCCATTAGAATTTTGTTATTTTTAAATGAACCGTCGACCACAGTTTTCTTCGTTTTACACAAATTTGTGAATTGAGACACTACATCCACCGATACATTTTACACCTCAACCAGGATCTTAGTGAAAAATAATGCAATTTCTTGAATTTGTCGTATATTTACAATTAATTGTTACCGTTTAGCCTGCGTTAAAGCTCATATATTTGTAACTTCCTTTTCCAAATTTGTTACGCATAAAGATCTGTGAACTAAATTGAAATGTCAAGTATGGTTTGTCACATCAATCCCCTTTTATGTCTGTCAGAGGTGCTTTGATATCTAGATATGAATATCTAGATATTGATACCACATGTCTGTCATAAGCATAACCAATACGCAGTAGTTTTGGAAGTCCCTTAAAAATACCTCCAGCGTGCTCGATTTTTATTAACACGTATGTTAAATTAGTAGTAGATGACAAAAGAATTAGATACCGAAATTAGTTTCGCAATGCTAACTCGAGTATTACTATAAAATTTTCCTTTTACCCTCAATTATACTTCAATGCATCGAAACACTAAATAAAATGATCTGAGCGTCGTAAAAGGTAAAAATCATATATTCCAGAAAAATTTTGCATCATATTCTATTTTTTCCGAAAAAATTATCCGGAATTTTCCGACATTTCCGGAAAATTTTCCAGGAAAAAAGTTTTCTAAATTATGCAGGATCAAGTTCCATATCAACTGGCATCATTACTTTCTCTCCGACAATGGTGAAAACTTGCAGAAAAAATCGAGGAAAATTGATGTAAAACGCTTTTCCAGAGTTTTTCCGACCAAGGAAGCGTTTGAGCGTTTTGCAATCTAAGACAAAGTTGTAGAGCGAAATCAGTTGTATAAAGTTGCTTTTGTGGAAAACTCCGTGAAAAACTCGAAAAAGCGGGAAAATCATAGGACAAATATTCATCGATCTGATCAGTGATAAATCTGTTTCAGGAAAAATGCAGAATTTTCCAATTTTTCTGGAAAATTTTCCGAAAATTTCCGGAAAATTTTCCGACAAAAAAGTTTTTTAAGCTATGCAGAATCATTTTTTTCCGTCCTTCAATACTTTCTCTTCAACAATCATGAAAACTTGCATGAAAAATCGAGGAAAATTCATGTCAATTTTTAGAAAAATTTCATAGTAATAGGAAAAGTCTATGGAAAACAGGGGAAATCGGGAAAATTCATGTTATATGGGATCAAGTTGGAATGCAGCTAAAAAGCGCTGTTTAAAACATAATTTGAATTCCAGAAAACCGTTGCAGTACTTCAACGATTTGATACTCGAAAAATTGTTGTTTTCGGATCGGCACAAACATGACTTAAAAATTGTTTTAAAAAATCTCCATGCAGCACGTAATAACAATTTAGTTAACGTGAAAAAGGCAGAAAATAAAATAAGTAAAAAACGAGTTTTCAAACAAAACTGAGGCCAAGCCGCATGAAAAAGTAAAAAATAAACTTTTCTTCACACACAGAGGTGGACTCAGATTTTATTCGCTGACAATCACCGATATATTTCAGTATGATCAATCATAGGTAATAAGTGATTTGATTCATGAAGAGAAAGAATATTCAAGAGAAATCTCCCAATCAAAAAATCTGAGTCCACCTCTGTGTGTGAAGAAAAGTTTATTTTCTACTTTTTCATGCGGCTTGGCCTCAGTTTTGTTTGAATACTCGTTTTTTACTTATTTTATTTAATATTTCCTTGATGCGATCTGGAGCCATAAGTTTTATTATCATTGTGAATGAAAATGTTTTGTTGTTGTAAATAAAACCGAACCCGCATGATCGTGCGGGTCGTTACTTTTCAGTCTATACACGCATGCAGCATTGTTAAAAACTCAATAACTAAGACTCCAATTTACTATATGTTAGTATTTTTCGCAATAATTTAAGCTATTGCAATAACCAATAAATATTTAACCAAAAAACTTTCGACAGTATCTCCCTTTGCACGATTTATACAAATTTCTAACAATGCAAATAATTCACACACACATTACTGAACATAATTAGTTTTTGTCGGTCAAATGTGTCACTACAATTCACCTAGAAACCTTAACAATCATTAATTTCTGACCAGTATCCAACCATGACACGTTATTGAAGGAAATATGTATTAATAGCTAACCCGCACTGTCGTGAGGGTCAGGGCTTAAAGGGATAGACTACATCACCGCAAACGGCGAACCTCTGCCTACGCAAACCAGGGGCCGAAATGGCATACATGTAGGACATACGACAGCGAATAATAAAAGAAAAATTAATCCACTTTATAGTTCCTGTATCAAGGGGCGCATTTACCATTAGGAAGAGGCAGAGCATGGCGGAAAATTCTCAGTACAAAGACGTGGTTCTGCTCACAAGAACTTGAGTAAAAAGTTTGACTTTCTCATAAAGCTACATTGCTTGGAATCTCAAGATATCCGCGAGGGCGCACGGAACTTCAAAGTCTTCTATCTAGGAGATTTAAACAGGACTTTGGGAAAATAATGTCTGCACCTGCGAGCTCATTTGTCGTCCACTGAGGCTACACGGAGAAAACAATTATGCGCCCTAGAGTTCTACAAGCACATCCTTGAACAAGGCATTTTTGGACATTTATCCAAATGTGGAATTAGTAGATGTTGTTATTTACACCAGTGTCAAACGGCTCGGCTGAACGATCGTTTTTAGCACGAAAGCGACTGAAAAACTATTTAAGATCCATCACAAATAACATCAGGCTCAATTCATTATCTATGTATATAAAAGGAAAATAACGCTAACATTTTTGCTTTATTCAATTATTAAAAAAAACTCTGCACATAGGGGTCCTGGGACTTCATGTCCGGGCCTCTTCACCCGCTAAAAGGTTGAGGATTCGTGAATGTATATCTTGTTCGTTTAACCGAGTTTCACAAATAACAGTGACTTCTACCGTTATTGAGAAAAAACAATCTTCCGTTGATCGTTATATGTACATCAATAACTACTAGAACCGACAATACATATATACTCGTAGGTAATTATAGCATCAATACAGTACTGGTGAAATCACTAGCAGTTTTTTAGTCGCTGAAACAAATGTGGCCCTAAGTAGGGCAGTTGCCTATTTCACAACTTTTAGTTTGTGGAGCGTTACTATCTAATAAATTTTACATCAATAAAAGATGCACGAGACAATAGTTATGTTTACCAATGACAATAGAAAATCTATGTCGATATAACAGTACTTTACAGATTCTAACTAGTTTACGCAAAACGTTTTGGAAATATTTTCTGTTCAAACAAAATCCTACTTTGGAGTGAATTACACATTTGGACTGCTAATTGATCTTAGAAATGGAGCCAAATCAATAACCCGTCTCTTTTTTTTTTGTGTCTCACTGCTAAGAGATTGCAGGTGGAAATTCTAAGTCAAGTGACTTATCTTCGGACACTTTTATTATCATCTGCTTAAAAAGACTTCTTGCAAGGAGGAGCATTCCATCTATCACCTTATAAATAGAAAAAAACACACTACAACTTTCGTAGGAGCAACTAAAAATTGTGTGTGAACTATACTGTAAAAAAAAACGTGTAATTTTACTACAATATTCATTGGCACAAACTTCTCCAACGTTTCTTGTAGGCTGTTATTTACACATAATTTGAATGGTTCAAATGGATTAAGTACAAAAGCGATTCCAGTTTAAGTTTAAGATAACAAATTGAACTTTTCACCTTATAAAAAAGAACTACTGGATTTAAGATCAACCTATAGAAGTCGGCTAATTAACCAGATCAAAGAGTCTTGACCATGAATAATGAAATTTTTAATTATTCTTTTCGGTCGGATAGTCGTCGTTTCAGTTTTAAGCCGCCACGAACTAATTCAAACGTCGAGTCCTATTGTCATAAAAACTGCATATGACGGTGCAGACTTGTAGTCAAGTCATTTATAGAAACTCCGATTTTTCACTCAGCTGTCAATATAAAATTATTAAGCGTTCTGGTGTTTACAAGTATGCTCATCGTCATAAATCTTTAATTTGTTATTACCATTTGTCTCGAGTAACACTTGCCGCAGAATTGATTTATAAAGCAAAAATCTATTTTTAAATAATTTGAGTAATTCTCACAAATCCAAAGAAGACCAAAGAGATTTTCACTTCCTGATTATATCTGACACAGTTCCCATCGATGCGACGATACATAAGTAAAAATCGAATAGATGCCGTCTAGATGGACAGTCATGGTCAAGTTTATTTAGGTGTTGGATGATAGTTAATTTAACCGGAGAGTTGTTGACAAAGCAGCTGTTCGCCTTCAACTCGAAATCGGTAAATGCCTATCTGAAGTTGCATAGTGTTTATGCTCGCACGGATTCCTCACTTAATTTTGCTAGCGGGCATCATTAATATTAATGCTTGGCTTTGGAGCTGTTGATTTCTTCAGTCTGTCGCACGTGCCTTAGTATTAGAGTTTCTTACCTTGTTAACACTGTTTTGTTTTTTTTTTTCTATAGTAGCTTTTGGGTGGCGATTGATACATAGGTCTACGTTAATGTAGATATATCGCGGTATGACAAATGATTTTTGTTAATAATAACAAGCATTTCATTATGAATCAGGCAGGTTTCAAATATAAAAAACAAATATAATAATAATAATGTGTCTGAGCTTCTGATTTATTTGGAATATCTGTTGCTTATAGCGAGTATTTGACATTTTATATTTTGAATTATAGCATAACTTACACCTTTCAGGTGATAATTATATTCTTTAGATGATTTTTAAAAGAGAGTGTTGATTAGTTGTGCAGTTTTTAAGGACTTTGTTCTTATTTCACCTTGTTGTCGTCTTATGACTTATAAAATATTATTAAAGAAATCCTGTTTTTAGCCTGAAAACAATTTTTTTTTGGAGGCTGCTTACTTTACAAGAAAAATATTTTGTTCAGTTGTTTTGTATGAAATAGAGGGTGCAGTCTTTTATACCAAATTAATACTTAGGAAATGCCCAAACTGCTATAATTACGAATGCATCTATATTATAACAATTAGGTATGTGGCATCAGTACACAGCACAATTTTTTAATATTGAACTCTCAGTAATACTGTACAGAATATAATTACCGTGTAACAATAGAAACAAACTGAAATATTCAGTTATGCACAGAGACATTGCCTTCTTTACTACAGGCCATGACGTTATAAAATACATGTTTGAAAGCTTTTTGCATTGCGCATTTATTAATTTCCCTTCAGTTACATTTCATTTATTTGTTAGACTTTATAAAAACATAAATTTAATGTTTTTGACCATTACTTTGACATTCTCTAATTTTGAATAATAAAACAGAGTAATCTTCGAATTGCAGCAAACGGTTTTTTTTCTTTTGTTTTTTGCTGCTAAACAACTTTTCAAAATTAGAGAATCACAAATTGGAGGTCACAAAAACGTGAAAATTATTGTTTTCTGAAGTCCAACATACAAATGTCGTGCAATTGAAAGGACTTTAATTATTATATTAAACTCGTATGAGTAATTATTATGCATTTGAATTTGTCATTAATTAGAAAATAATATTCATGATTTTCAGGGGAAAGAGACTTTCAAGCTTACAAAAGAGCGTTCGTCTTCAGCGAAAGCTGTACTCTCATTTCACAGCGAATTGGGTAGAGTTTAATAAAATGCCTAAATTCTACGTAATTTTCTTGAAAGACTCACAATTATTTTTTACCCCTAAAAGTAAACATTTTGACCCATAAATAAGCGTTAGAATTATCGTCACCAGAAGCGTTGTTTATTTTATATAAATTTTTGAACATGAAACGTGTTTGTTTTTCCATAATACGTAATAGTAGAAGCTTTCAAATAATATGTTTCTCATACATATGCAAGTAAAGAAAAGTCTTAGCGTCGCGGCCTGTAGTAAAGAGGGCAATGACCGAGATCATATAAACACCACTAACTTAATATATAATATGGACTGCTCGATATGATTCGTGTGGGTGCAATTTTGTGTGTCAAAAATAATTAAATGAGAAATATAAAATATAAAAAAAAAAAATTTAAAAAAAGACTACTTCTAAATCGGCAGTAAAATTTAGAAAATAATTTCTCCCTTCGCTTGATGTGTATATCACAAAAGTTCTGTAGAGTTTTCCTCCATTTTGCATTTATTCAAATTTTGAAATTATATTACATTTGTGTATAAATTTTAAAATTTTCAATATACACAAAGACAGCAAAGTTTGGGCAGTTGAAATCTTAGCACTAACTACAGTGAATAACAATATCAGAAAATTGAAATTTGAAGCTCCTAATGTTTATCAAAATACTTAATTAAATTTTTTTTCTTCACATTGGCTTTCTTAGTGTACCTTGAAATTTAAAATTTAAAACTTTTGTGTTGTAGGTACTCATTAAATGAAGATAGAAATTATTTTCTATTTTTTAGTGCAGATTTTGATGCAAAATTGTTTTTTAAAAGTTATTTTTTATTTTTTAATCTTAAATTGTTCTCAAAAAATTTAAAATTATATCATTAAGTCATGTTCATTGCAAGAAAATGGTTTGTATTTTTTTTTTTTTTTTGTGATCGAAAGTTTATAAATGCCGGGGTATTTTGAAGGATTGCATTTGGGACTTGATACAATCATCATAGCCGGAGTAATCAATGTTAGATTAAATTTTCTTGCAAATATTTAATTTAACATAAATATATATATATATATATTAACCCTACCTAATAGCATTCCTCGAAAATTTCTTTCACAAAGTCGATTTGAAATGAAATGATTGAAAACAAAAATTTTAAACCTGCTAAAGAGACCATCATTTGTAAGGAATAAAGATAGCTTGCATCAGAAATGTTTTTAAAGAAGTTTGCAGTTTTATAATATTGTGTCCCTCCCATCCATCGAGAACGGAGCATTTTCCAGTGTTAGCAACAAAACACTGAATTTTTTATCCCAATGAAAAAGACGTTAAACACTTCCTCGGATCCAATTGTATATTTCTAGACTTTTATTGTTTCCCTCATTAGAAATGTTTTAAATTTAAGGGGGTACTTAGTGGGGGGAGGGGGGGGGGATTATAAAATTTGCATAAATAACAACAATTTAGATTAGGAATCTTGAAAATCAACAGCACTAGTAATTCTACAAATTAATAATATTGTCATGTTAGCGGAAAGATATTTCACAATACCATACATATTGAGATATAAGAAATAATAATAACATTAAATCAGATTTCTATTCAAGAAATCAAAAATAATAATAAATTTTCGGTTCATTTGATTAATTCAATTCAAGTGATAGTGAATATGAAAGAGATGTTGAAAACATCTGTCGGTGTCCACGAAAATTTAAGGAAAAAATCAGAAAAAGTTCTTTTTTCCTGTCTGATTTGAAGCTTACAGAAATATTTCATGTCAGTAAAGAGACAGCCGAAGATATTTGAAGTAAAAGAAAAATTTGCTTCTACCAGAGAATCAAGTTCTTCGTACTCTACATTGGCTTGGAAGTGAAGCCCAATATTATAGAATTGCAGATGTTCTAACTTAATTGTAGAACACTTTCTTGGAGAAGAAATGGATTACTGTTGAGGAAAACTTTCTGAGTAAAATTTCTTCAATATTATTTTATCTATATATATTACATATAACAAGTATGAATCCGTTACATAAATATGAGACAAAGTGACAAGTTTTCTTCAATTACTATGGCAACTTTGTTATATTTATTACCAAAATTTTGTCATTTTTATTTCACAAAAAACTTGTCCCTAAATCGAATTCATACCTACATATGGAACCAACGAGTAAGTAATTAAAGGAGAAGCCCATCATCAACAATTTTCATGTCAATCTCAAAGATGTTTAACTTTATACGTACATTATAAAAAAAAGCGCATTGCAGGCGCGAATGGAAAAAAATTCAAGCAAGTGATTTTGGCGCGGTTCTTGAAAGTATGAGGCAAAATTGTATACCAGCAGCGGCATAATGAGCGCTAGTAATATAATACAGCCATATGAGACTTCCCCAGGAAGCCTATTTCCATCTTCGGTTGCCCAAAAATTTACCTTAAAATTTCATTTTTGGTAAATCTATATCAGGAAAATATATTAAAAATTAAGTGCTTTTATCAAAATTACAACCATTTACCAATATTCTAATTCCCAGTTAATTAATAAAAAAGATACAAATACAGTATTACAAAATTTCCACATAAAAGAATTTAAATATTTTTCTATTTAATCCAATTATAATCTTACCTGCGGCTTTTCTGCTAAGGTATATTTTCTTATAGAACATAATCAAAATTGACATGTAGGGTATGTTTAGTCAGAGATGCAACCATATGTTAGAAAGTCAGAAAAATCATCACGTTCGGCACGCAAATTTGCACATAGGTATATATATATCGCAATGACATCTCCTTTAGTTTCTTACTAATAGTGTGAAACACATTATTGATAGTAATTGTAGTAATTTGACAAGATTGTATAACTGTCAAAGTACCGCCGCATTTGTCAAGTTATATGAAACAGACCACTGGAGAACAATTCTGATCTTTCGTCGTACTCTTCGCACAATCGTAACTTGCTCGAAATTCATTCGACCTCGAAACTGTTTTTTGCATTTGATTCAGCTGGTAAATGAGGACTAACCCGGGGATTACTCCAGTCAGTAGAACTGACACTGACAGCGTTTGACACTTAGACAAGCTTCTGTAAACTGTCAAATTAAAATTAAGATGGCGGAAATTAAAAATAAAAGTTAGATGCTAGTGAAAATTTATGTTTATATTTCTAATCTTCTCTCTTTTGAGTGGGAAATGACTGAAAAGAATTTAACACATTTTAATCTTTATTTTGTAGAGAAACACGGATTAAGGAGGAAGTCGTTAGATATGCATATTAAAGAGTAATGTCTGTTGTACTAGACAACTGATCGAACGCAAATCGTCAGTAAAATTGAGAGACAAAATCACAACTGTCCGTTAACTCTATTGACTAGTGTAATCGCCGCGTTACCTTTAGATGGCATGTATTTTGTTCACATATTGGGCGGAAGATAGCTCACGTACACTTCCCACTAGTTTTTATGGCAAAAATCGCAAACTGTCAAACAGTCAAATTGTCAAAATGAAATATCTGTTTCCAAATCAGTTGAAATGACGTTTCGAAAAAGACCACTGCAACGAATTTGTGGAAGCGCTGCTTCTATAGAAAAAAAAATATTTAAAAACTTTCAAATTCACAATATTTAAATACAAATTAAAAACGTATTTTTATTTTCTTTCATTTTGACAGATAATTTAATAAGTATTTGCTATAAAATTATAGTAAAACGTGTTGCTAGCACTGACATATATATAAATGGACTGCTCGTTGAACCAAAAATACATGAAAGCAAATGCCACCATTTTCATATTCCTGTCTCTTTCTGTGAGAGCATGCTTTCCCACTGAACTTTAACGATTGGGAACGAGAAATTGCTTGACTTTCAGCAGTATTTCCCACCAAAACGGCCTTGTAAAGAACACTTCCTTCGACTCATAATTAAAATTTAACAATACAAATAGTCCCAAATACTTTTGTGGAAAATTCGGTAAATTCCACTGACATACATATAAGTAAATTCCCAAATAATGTCATTATAGCGCCAGTTTACGACAGTGAAAGCATACTTTATGAAATCAAAATTGGTGCCACATGAAACAGGAAATCAGTCAGTCCATTTATATATATTTCAGTGGTTGCTAGTAGTCAAAATTGACAGATTAGTTGTGTCAATAAAAATGTTTTAGTTCCAGCCCCCATAAAAACTTTGTACGCTTGAGAAGTTTTTATGGGAATAAAGCCTTCCGGACACGCACACATTGACAAAGCGAGGTCTGGAAAAAATGCAGAAGGCGTTGACTCCTCTCGTCAGTAATAAATAAGTTTCCATATACGATGTACATATTATCTCCCTCATAATATCTGGAAAAAATGTATGCCATCATAATGTAAATCCTTTTTTATCCACCATAATTCGTGGAAAACCCTTTTCTCCTAATGATGGGCCTTGGGTGGCGCAGGTTGTAAGGCGCCGAATTTTCTTCAATTTTTGCTGTTCTTCTCACAACTTGAAATATTTTTCAATATTTTCAGGTTTTGAGATTCATGAATTAAAAATATAATCTTACTACCTTAAAAATTCATAAAAATATTTATCAACAGCTGGCCACTAGTTGATATGGCTAATTAATCACTGCTGCTTTAAATTAAACAAAATCCACCTGTACATATTGTTTGATGGATCTGCCATAACGTCTTTGAATACGAGCCGACTGATTAGACGATTCTTTTATTTGTCAATAAACAAGATAAGAATTACCAGCGAATTGTATGGAGGGAGAATCAACTTAACACTGTCACATTGTGAGAGCCAGCACTATTTACAAGGCCATTCGATGCCAACAGTATAATATCAGAAATATTGAATTTACTTAGGAGTAGATATTTACATTGAAAGAGAGCATTGCCCTCGATAAGTTTGTCAAACTTCACTTAAATATGTAAATATTATTTTTTCAATTTGTCATATTACAAAATGTTATAATGTAATTCATTCTTCATTCACACCAGTCTTGCTGGTATGGAATACACCACAGAGAAAGAAGTAGAACAGTTCAAATACTTTGCCGTATATTCTGACATTTATTTACAACAAAAGAAATTGTTGGAAAAAGGTATAAAATATTCGCCAACTTGTGAAATACAATTTAAAGATTATATTAATTTAGCAGTGGATGCTGAAATAGGTACAAATAAATCTAATTTTTTGGTTAAAGCAGAATGCGCCAAAGAAATTAAAAAGTAGTTTAGACAGTTTTAGATATACAATTTCACATAATAGAGAAAAAACAATTCTTAAATCATTAAAACAAAAAATAGAATCGAATAAATTAATCACAAGAAAAGCAGATAAAGGTAACACCTTAATAATTCTACATGAAACAGAATATATAGAAATAATGTATGAGTTCAGAAAGTGGCGCTGTACATTTGATTACAGACCTTACTTCGAAATTTCAAGCAGCGATTAGAAAGACCATTAAGAAATGTAGTAATATTTTAGAAAATCAAAGGCTTATTAACATGAATCCTAAGGCACCGATAATATATGGTCTATTAAAATTAGATAATAATCCGATCCGTCCAGTAGTTTCCTATAAATCAGCACCAGCAATGCAAATTTTTCAATAAATTGGTGGTAGAATTTACGGATTTTAGTTCTAAACATGCTATAAGAAATAGTGTTGAATTGATAGAAAAAATTGAACAACTTGAAATCCTTAAGAACGCTATGTTAGTGTCATTCGATGTAAAAAGCCTATTCCCTTCTATACCGATAACAGAGTTACGTGAAATAGTTTACCAACATATAGAGACCAAAGTGAATGATAACACAATAAGATGGGAATTGAAGCATTTACTAGAAATAATAATAGACCAGCATTATTTCAGATTCAGCAATAAATATTATAAACTAGAAGATGGATTAGTGATGGGATCACCATAATCACCCCTTTTAGCTGAAATATATATGAACAATTTCGAGAATAAGATTTTCAACAACAACTGTCGGTTCAAATCTAAAGTAAAATTTTGGTATAGATATGTATGTGGATGACGTTTTAGCCTTATGGCTAGGTACAGATGCAGAGTTAAACGATTTCCTTAATTGGCTCAATAAACGTAATAGCAGAATTCAATTTACCATAGAAACATAATAGAATGGTTCATTAAATTTTTTAAACCTTGTAATTAATAAGTTAGACAGCAAATTTACATTTGATATTTTTAGAAAACCTTCTTTTACAGACTCAATTATACCAATAGACTCTAATCACTCGTGTAATATAAAAATGTAATCTTTCAATACTTTAATCAATAGACTATTTAGTACAGCACTTTCTCAATTAGCATTTAATAAAGAAGTTAAGGTGATTAAGAAAATAGCCAACAACAATGGATATTCTCCAAAGGTAATAGAAAGATTAATAAAGCAGAAGGAACAGAAATTAGTGATGAAAAAACTTTGTAACTGGATACCTTCTTATGTTAATACTAATAATTATATAAGGTTACCATTTATAGGAAAAATTAGTTATACCACAGCAAAAATATTAAAGAACAAGTGAAAAAGCTAGAATTGGTCTAAGACCAATTCTTATGATACCCTAGATGAATGCCCGTATGAAATTTCGTATGGTCTCTCATTTGAGAAATTTTGATTTTTTGCATTGGTTTCTCGCATATATTTCTAGAACGGCTCGTCGGAGAGAAAAAATGATTATAATCAATTTAATAGGATTTCTTATTCTGAAGAAGTTTTTAGTACAATAAAAATGTCTAGGACTGATTGTTTTCAAAGTATACGTAAAAAACCAAAAAATTTAAATGGCAACACCAAGAAGGGGTTGCCCGATTTAGTCCATTTTTGAAATTTTATTTGCTATTACTATTAAATCACAATATACCAAATTTCAGCTTTCTATGTCGACGTGTTCTCAGGTACTGTCCAAATATATAGTGGAAAACGAAATTTTTGTATGACAACCCCACGAAGGAGTTGCCCGATTTGTCTCATTTTCGAACTTAATTTTATTTTATTTTTAATGTCCGTGTACAATATTTCAGCTTTCTAAGTGAACGTGTTCTCGAGTTATCGTGCGCACGGACGGACGGACAGACGGACATGCAAAAATCAAAATAACTTTTAATTTTATGCGGGGGTGTCCAAACCATTTTGCTCTACCATCATTATTTCTGTGCGTTACAAATGGAATGGCAAACTTAGTATACCCTGTAGATTTTATCTAGGGTATAAAAAATTGCAATATTAATTTCGCTTTTTACAATAAGAGCACACTCAGAAATAAGTTAATAAACTGCAAAGAAAAAGATGATTTGTTGAGAAATTCAGGTATGTACCAGATCAGATGTGATGTGTGTGAATGCATGTACATAGGTCAAACAAGACGTGAGATTAAAATAAGATTTCGAGAACATATTACATCCTTTAAAAATAATAAAGACGATTCAGCGGTAGCCATACATTTAAGAGAGCAAAATCATTATTGTAGCATAGAAAATGTAAAAGTATTGCACGTTGAGAAGAAAGGCAAAAGATTAGATCTATTAGAAAATATAGAAATAGAAAGAGGAAAAAATAAAAATATTGTACATGTACTTAATGAGCAACTACAGTCTGCTCTGTCCCCCATAATACGACAAGTGTGTTGACCAATGTAAATGAGTTCACATAGTAGTAGATTCAGTAGCTTGGTAAAATCCTCTGAAGATGATCGAATGAGACCGAAACAATTGTTAAACAAACAATTATTTTTTTGTGAAACTTAAGTAAATAAATAAATTAGCTGCTCAAACTCAGTTTGCATTTTATAAAAAATGTTCACAAACCAAAGTCATTAAACAGCTTAAAATATACAAAATATCAGGTCGATCCCACCTATATTATCCAGTGTCATTTGCCTTTTCTGATTTGCCAAGAAAAAAAAATGATAGGAGTATTTCATTATATGTTCGTAAGCGAGTCAAACTAATTTAGATCAGGGTTCGTAAATAACAATTATTTTCTAAAATCTCATTAAAAAAATCACTTACATAGGGTTTCAGTCCTTGCGAAATGTTCATGAAAGATTTTCATTCTTTTAAGTCATCAATAATCGTTATGAGATGATTAATATTTTTTTCATAAGGAATAAAAATCATTTCCTGATTTTTATTTTTTCTGATCACATATAAAAATCGCATCGAGATTTTTTTTATTCTTGATCACGAATAATAATACTCATCAAGTGATTTTTATTTTTCTGGTTTACAAATAAAAATCACCAAGTAATTTTTATTATTCTAATCATGAACTAATTTATGGCGCTATGTAAAATAATAGGTACTAGTGTACATATGATTAAATGAAATATGATGTCTAAATGATAAGTAACGAAAAATTTAACATCTGAACATCAGCACGTACCTACTATGTATTTTGTAAAAATTATCACAGTGTATTTTTATTTTGTATTGACTAATAACTTTATCGTTCAAAAATAATTATTATATGTCAACTGGTCGACCAGAAAAAATAAAACTCACTTCATGATTTTTGTGACTTTTATTCGTGATGGGAAAAATATTAATCATCTCATAACGATTTATTGATGACTTGAAAAATAAAAATATTTCATAAGCATTTTGCAAGGACGGAAACCCTTTGTAAGTAAAGTTTAACCGTTTCGTTGGGACCTTTAAAGTAAAAATTATATATAAACTCAATGAACAATGAGTTTTACGATAGAACTTAAAACCGGTATGATCCCTGCTTTAGATTGTCGAAGGTTATTTTATGAAATAAACACAAACAACAAACAAAATCACAGTTAATGAGAAGGTTTATAAATAGGTAGCGATAAGCCCAGATATCATTTTAAGAAATCCTGTATATTTATGTATTGTTGCTCGACTTACAATGAAATAAAATATTTTGAGTTCTTAGCATTACCTTTGATATCAGTCTTTTGCTGTTCTAAGTGGAACAACTCTAATAGCCATCAGCCATACTTCTCTTAATCTTTTGACGGCCCGATTATTATTAATTAAACTTCGCAACCAAACTTTCCGTTTATCTTTAAACACACGCTTTTTTCTGACGCACATCAAACAAAAAATTAAAAAAAAATAAAAAATTACCACTAATGCGATTTCCATAGTAAATTTCGTTATTTTAAATTTTCTTTAATTAGACCTAGAATTATGTTACCGTTCGTCTTTCGAATAGTTTTTGACCTTCATTTAATATTTAAAACTTTCTTAATCTAATATTCGCAGTTTCCTTGACATTTAAAGCAGTCGGCGATAATCTCCTCTTTCATCTAAAAAATTACAATATAAAATGAAGAGCAATCAAAGATTTTGAACATTTCCATGCTATTGCCCTTAGAGTAAAAAAACAACACTTACCTACCTTTGATTACGTTAAAATCGAGGAATTTCTGTCAGTAAAAACAGAACTGACCGGAAAAAGAATAAATTATCGTGCACTACTTAATATAGGTGTATAGAAAAAAGCCAATGAAAACGTGTTTATAAGGGCTTTTCAAATGCGTATCAAAGACAAAGTTGCGAGCGCTACATTACCGCCAGCATAATAATTTATGAAACCAGTCTGGATTTAATATTGAATTCTTGAGCTGAGATAAATTAAATTACATTAAATGACAATATTTTACGCTTTAGGTGGTCTTAGGTTCTGGCTGTTCAAGTTTTTGGTTCACGGCAGTTAAATCCTACCTAATGAAGATACATTTTCAGTTTCTATTTACTTATAAGGGTCGAATGGTTTTCTAAAATACAGCTTAAGAAGATGGAAAAAATGTGTGATGAAAGTCTTGGGGTAGGTTTCTATTGGGAGATGAGTAAATTTAGCTTCATTTTCCTTCAGATATACTGTACCGCCCATGAAATGTCCGACGTGGGCATCCTTTTTAACAATCTTTATTATTAAAAAAACAAAAAAAAACAAAAAAAAACGGAAAGAAAAGGGCAAATATTTTAGGAGAGATGAAAGATTTGTAACGGGTTTCGAGATAATGAGACTCAAAATTTCCTGTGGAGTTCTTTTTTTTTCAGAGAAAAAGATGCAACTTCTTCATTGTGTGAAGATAAATATATTAATTAATATAATGCACAAGATATATGAAAAGTTGTGCACTATATTTGCTTTGTGCGTATTTAGATCGAACACGCGAAGTGAATTCAGTATGATTTGAACATGTTCTTTAAAACTAAAAACAATATTCAATAAATGCTAAAAGAGTAAAACTAAAATTAACTTGGAATCATTGATAGAAATAATTTTGTTATATATGACAACTCACTCACCAGCTCAATATTTGACACTTGATCAAATTGGCTTCCTATTTTATTGAGGTTTGGGATGGGGATATTCTTGTTTCAATCGATACCTAAAACAAAACGAAGTTAGTTATTTTGACTGCAGTCGATATCCACATAGAGAAATTTTATTTTAGTCGATACCCAAAATAAAGTCTTGGTTAGTAAAATTCTTAAGGCGCTCGATACCCACATTAAGAAACTGTATCTCAGTCAATACCGGAACGTAGATTTCTTATTGCAATCGATATCCATAATAAGAAATTTTATTTCAATTTATACCCGAAATAAAGTGGTTTTGTTAGTAAGTTTTTTGTTGGAGTTGATACAGCTACAATAAGAATCTTTATTTCAGTCGTTGCCCGAATTAAAGTGATCTTTTTATTATACAGGGTGTCCCGTACGTACCGCATTTCCTTTATACCACGGATTCCTCACTCAATTTCGAGAAATAAATTGTATGGGAGGAGAGCCGGAAAATGCACGGTGTAGACGGCAGGGGTTTTTTTTTTGATTTTGGGTTCTTTTTATCCTAATACCATGTAATTTTCTTGTTATATACCTTATAAAGGTGACTTGCATCTCAGGTGATAGTAATCCCTCTACGGTTTCTAACAAATGCCCAACGACCTCTCTACCCCCTTTCCGTCGGCAGTTATAGGACGTCAAAGGCAAAAAATTGGAAAATTTTGCAATTTTTTTTTCAATTTTATAGACTTTCCCGCTAAAAGGCAAGATAAGGATAGCATTTTCTTGCAAGATTTCGAGACCTCCGAATGTTACCTTTCATCTGATCATGCACATGTACCTACCTAAATGCTACCGTTTTTTATATATTCCCGTTTTTATGATGCATAATTTCATGAATTTTGCTAATTTGCGTGGAATTGCATAAAATTAGGCGCGATTTCTGTTATTTTTAGCAAAATTAATGAAAATATGCACCATAAAAACGGGAACATCTCAATAACGGTAGCATTTAGGTAGGTACATGTGCATAGTCAAATTAAAGGTAACATTCCGGGGTATTTAAATCTTTTCATGAAATAGTATAGCTATCATGCATTTTGGCGGGAAAATCGTTAAAATTGAAAAAGAAATTGCAAAATTTTCCAATTTTTTTAATTTGACGTCCTATAACTGCCGACGGAAAGGGGGTAGAGAGGTGGTTGGGCATTTGTTGGAAACCGTAGTGGGCTTACTATCACCTGAGATGCAAGTCACCTTCATAGGGTGTATAACAAGAAAGTTACATGGTATTAGGATAAAAAGAACCCAAAATCAAAAAACCCCCTTACCGTCCACACCGTGCATTTTCCGGCTCTCCTCCCATACAATTTATTTCTCGAAATTGAGTGAGGAATTCAGGGTATAAAGGAAATGCGGTACGTATGGGAAACCGTGTATATCTGACTGCAGTTGATACCCACAGCAAGAATGTTTATTTTAGTCGATACCCGAAATAAAGTGCAATTTGTTAATATGAAATAATGCAAAAGGAAATAGGAATAACCAAGTGGATCGTTGTGCTGCCAAAGTGGAAAGGTATCAGATTGTGGTTTGTATAGCCGATAATTTACGCACTGCTCCAAAGAATGGTTTGTCTTATAAATTTTATCCTAAATTAGAATAAATAATAAATATTAAATATTCTTTTAGCTTAAGCTTAGTTCCAAAAAAAAATAAGCAATTTTTTTTAAAGCAGTTCCTGACAAAGTTTCATTTGCAAAAAAAATTCCCAGTACACGTTTAGTGGCTATATCCACTGCATATATATGTTTATACATGTTTTTTCTATATGTTTAAATAAATATGATTCCTTGTGAAAACTAAACATATTTTTCTGTTTTATTGCTACTTCAAATTATAGACACTTTCAGTATTTTCATCCCACACTCCTCAATTATTATGCATTAATTTAGTACTGCCTATGAACAGTTGTTTCTGTTTGGCTCGTCTCAATACGGAGCTGTTCCAATTTAGGCCTTTGGTAAATTTTTGTCATTGGTCGGCACAGTTGCGTTGAAATTCAAATGTTTTATTGGTTTCGTTAATATTAGGATTTCACGAATCCTGAACAATATTCTCTGCTCGGAAATCATTAAAATAGTTATTCATAACTTTTTCGAAAATTTAAAGTGGTGACTATAAATTCAATAGATTTAATATTGAAAAAAATTTCTAGTTGTATACGGGATTATGAAAAGACCTTTGACTCAGTTGAAAGGACACATATATGAAAGGCCGTACAAAGACGCGGAAACGCCATAAAAATAATAGAATTAATAAATGGTATCTAGTCCAATTCACATTGGCAAACTATCAGACACCTTCAATGTAAATACCGAAGTCTATCAAGGATATACATATGTATACTTTTGCCGTACCCATTTTACGTTGTTCTTAACGAAGCTTAGAACCGTAATAAAAAATCTTCAGGCATGAAGTAGACCATTTGGTTTAAGACTCAATCCAAATATTAAAGAAATTCGAATTAATACAAGCTCCACCTCCGAAACGCTCATAAATCAGGAGAGAGTTGTAGTAGTGCAGAGCTTCTGTTATCTCTGTAGCATAATTACAAAACATAGCTGTCCCGAATGTGTCACTCCAGTGAGATCTTCGTTAAAATAATGTTAAAGTTCTTCAACTATAATGTGAAAATAGTTAGTTATATAGTCTGTTATATGGCTGCGAGTAGTGGAAACTTACCCAATTCAAAAAAATTCGTTGAAGAGCCCGAGTTTCCGATGAAGCACTTTGGAGGTGCCCATGCTTGAGCTAGGATCAACGAAGAAATGTAAAGAAGAAAATAGAACTGGATTGACCACATGCTGCAATGTGACAACAATCACATTGCAAAGCTAGCCCTCGAACCCGCTAGGAACTGGTCTTATAGGCAGACCAAAAAATACACGGAGAATAACTATTCTCACAGAAGCAGAAGCAGCATCAATCGGAAGGTCATGGAATGAACTAAAAGCTGTGTCGGACGAAATAGAGTCCCTCAAGAGAGCAACCATTTCTACCTTAAGTCCCTGCAGGGATTAAAGGAGGCTGACGGTAATGATACATTAACTATTTTCTCTGGAGAGGTAAAAGGTCAAAGTTTTTGTAGTGCAACCCATAATTTGCAAAAATCAGAGATCACTCTTATCATCATGAAGGTGAATTTAAAATAAAATTAAATTAAACAAAAAAAAAATAAGACTCATTTCATCACAAAATAAAAATTGCGATCGTTAACGAAATTAAGAAGGGTAGAATTAATTAAAAATGAAAAAATTGCTAGTAATTAATAATTAGTAAAACAAAATGAAAATTTCCTATTAATTACAATTATATGTAATTTGGAAGTTATTGTAATTATCATTGTAATTAATTATTTTACAGCTCTGTAATGAAAATAAACAAAATTTTTCCAGCATTACTCGAATTTTGACTTCATTGGGAAAAACTACGTGAATAGATATCATCTTTACACGGCAAATAACAGATAATGAGCAAATTTTAATTACTATGTAGTTATTCGAACACAAATCAACTAAATACTCGATTTACTTTTAATTTATTTTTTTATTTATCTATTCTTTTATGATTGTTTACAATTTTTTCTGTTATGTATAAAACTAGTTTTAAAATAAATAAAAAACAGCAACAAGTTAGAACATAGTACATAAAACAATAAAGATGTACACACGTAATTTCTGCAGTCTTTATAATAATAAATATTATATTCCGGTCACTAATTCTATTCCTTTTCAAAATCTTGAAAAAACTTTAACTTAAGCAAACGGATACAGGAAGCGTATAGTTATACATATATGATCAAGCTATTTCTCTAAAGAAAAAAAAATAAATAAATAAAATTTCGTTACCTTAACATGAAGTAAAATACTCAGAATGATTAATACTTAATAAAACAACCATAAAATCTAATCCAGTTTTAAAAAGTTATCACGCGATCTACACAGATCAATACAGAAATCTAAGCGTGTTTTAATATGGCATAGGTCTTCTAAATATGTTCACTAAAACTGGTTTCCATCTAATAATTCAATTTTTCGATAATTTGTCATACTTTTGTCTTGTGATTTTAGCACAATTTTATGGATTTTAAAGCTGCAATTTTACTGGGTGTGACAGTGGCACAATTGAAACACCGGGCCGTAAAAGTTTTACGACCCTCATATTTTGTTGACTAATCTTCTAGGTACCTGTCTGATGGCATCTAATAAAATCTTATTTTACATTTATATCGACTATCTTTTTAACATTCATTATAACTTTAATATGGCTTTGTGTTAGTTATTTATGTATATATATGTATGTATATGTATATGTACTTAAATAATTTTCTACTTTTATACAGTTTTTACCATTTTACTTTTAATTTTATTTTTGTTTTTATTTTTATTTTTTTTCATTGTTTATCACATTTATTCTTTACTTGTGGATACCTGACAGTCCTGTTGCTCAAATTTTCTACAAAAGTAAACAGCTGCAGCTACAATAATAATTACACAAGAATATAATCATTTTGTAATTTTTATTTTTTCAATTTTCTTGTAATTCTCACATATTTTATTGTTGGATTTTCTATAATTATTCTACACTAATTTTTACCTTTCTTTTGTGTTTTTATTTTTTATTTATTTTATTTTTTTTTTTTTTTTTGAAGAAATCTCTCTATAAAAGTTCATGTACAAATTTTATTTTGGGGAAAAAAATTGTTTTTTACATTTTTTTTTAGTAAAATTTCCAAATAGATTTCGCACAGTATACAAATAGGCCATTGAATGATATGTATTGGTAATTAGCACAATATTTCATAAGAAACTTTCCCTTTATGTGTCTTTTTTCCTCAAGGAGATTTACTTTACTCCTTAAACACATTATTATCAATTGTCATAGCGTCTAATATTTTCTTTGAAAAAATTATTATAAGTAGTAAAAATAAGTATGTGTATTTTACGCAGATATTACGGTAATTTGAAGGAATCATGCTTCAGTTTTATATTCTTCTATATTTTTTTAAACCTTTCTAGTTATTATTGTAATGATTTTTCATACTATGCAATTTTACAGAGCATGACCATTGAATTTTATTTAACTAGCCTAGTTTAAGTTAAACAGTTACAGTTAGGCAAACATAGTTTTTGGAAGGAACCGATCTTAACCCACCACATCGGCGCAGCCCTACTTTGAGACAATTTCAATGTTAGAATTCTAGTAGATTATTAAATTGAACCAGCCATAATATAATTGATGAATTTTGTTAGATCTTTAAACTGTTGTCTACCAATTATTATCAATAAATAATTTCAACGTTTTTTTCTTCTTCATTTAACTAGGTTATGGAATTTTTATAACAAATGTGTTCTTCACTTTCTATGTCCTTAAATATGGTCTGTATGTGGTGCATACACCTTCCAAGGGGGTAGTGATTACACCAGATTCAAATTTATTAACAATGAATTAAAAACAAAGCTTATATAGTTAATAAAAAGAAAAATTATTTTCAAATTACTAAATAAGAAAGATTACAATTAAAATTAAGACTAAAATACAAACGGAATATAAAAAGAAAAAAGAAAATATATACGATCACTAACTAAATGAAATAAAAGCAAATGTGGAACAGTTTGCCATCCTCTGTTCTCCCCTTCAGCTATAAGCTGCAAACATTTAAGCGTAATGCACACCGTCACCAACTCGGCTCAACCCAGTAATCTTCAATTCCCTACCTCTTCTTTCAAGCCTGTGCTACGGCACCATGGGGGGTAAACCCCGAGCTTTGGCAACATTATAAAAAAAATAAAATAAAATAAAATAATGGACTTGGAATATTAAAATAAAAAACAAAAACTTGATAACAAATAATGTGTGAGCAATATTTTAAATATCTTGACTGAACTTACACGTAGTATTGTCACAAGAAGATTTTTCAAAGGCTCCACGCTAACTAAATGAGAGCAATCATAAACGATATATCTAAAACGTGGAATATGTAGTTTTAAATGGGTACTAGAAGAGAGAAATCCCAAGTCCTGGAAAATGTATGCACAATCTTGTAAACGAAAGCTAAATCCTTATAGGCCACATATCTATTAAAAAAGCGATCCATACTAGACATCCGGTAGAAAGATATACATATGCAGTACAATATTTTATATATGGCGGTGTACAACAGGACCTAAAAACAGATCTTTTCAGCTTGTACAATAAAAATATATTACTTGAATTGTCAAATAAATATAACTACACATTATTAAATGAGCTTAAAATTAATATTAATAAGTAATACTCATAAAATGAAAACTTATAAAAATAAAATAAAAAAATAGCGAATAAAAGACAATAATAAAGAAAAGAAACAAAAATCTGCAGAACCTACATAGAAAATAAAAGTCTAGTGGACACAAACCTGCGAAGAGTCATTAAAATTGAAATACACGCCTCCTGAACACACCAACCGAGCTCGAACGCTGAAAATCAGCGCAGCAGCAATACGGAGTGAAACGATGGTGAAAAAATGGTTGAACGATGGCTTTCACTAGGCTTTCACTAGCCTTGTTAAGGTAGGGAGAAGCGCGGCAAACAGCCAAAACCTTCTAAGTGTACCATAAACTGTTTGCAGGATAACGTTGGTGAGATCGCAGCAAGTAATAACACTGTTAAGCATAATTACCAATTTATTAATTTTGTATACTCGAACCAGAGGGTTATTCTTGAGAGCGATGGTAGAAAAATCAAATATATCGACTCCAATTCGCGCAACTGTCATGTAATTTGATTTTGTCACATTTTAATAAAAATGGTCACTTATAACCCATTGGTGAACGCGGTACAAGTCATCATTTAGTCTAGAGGTCCAGTCCTCAATGAGACTGACCAGGCCTAGTTATATACAATTGCACGTCATCTACATACTTCTGAATGCTCGAGCTTTACTTTACTTTCGGCAAGTCATTGATAAATGCACAATATAAGAGTCTCAAAATTTAGCCCTGTGGCACACCACATTTTACAGTGGCAGTTTAACCTGTTGCTTGCATTCCGAAAGGAAGCTACATATTAGTTTAATCACAAACCTACTGATCTCCTAGAGAGTTTATCTAAAAGAAGCTTATGCTGAAGTCTGTCGAAAGCCTTTGAAATTCAAACAGAGACTAGTAGCAAATTTCGTATCTATCAAGTGCCAAACGTAGGTCCGCTATAATTCTCGATAGAGCTGTTGCACAGCTGTGTTTTTTTTATATCTAGATTGTCACTGCGTATGAAGCGAATAGCTCACGAAGTATTACCCTAATTAATACACTAATAGGCCGGAAATCAGATGAAGTTTTTATGGTCGAATATTTTTAGACCAAAGACGAAACAAATGCAGTCAATAAATACCGCATTCAGTTCGATCGAATACAGAATAGAGGAAACTCCGCTGGTAAAATATGGAAGGAGTGGCTACTTTTAGCTGATTATTTGGACGGCAATATTCCGGCGCCAAATGAGCCTCACGGGTAATCGGAACAAGCATATCCTATCTAGGTTGGGCAACAACTGTAACAACTTTTCGGCACCTTGTGGAACTGCGTTTTTAATTTATTACATAACGTTTTAAAATTTTGGCCGATAAAGGGCCTTTAGGAAGGCAAAATTTCACAACTAATACATAAATACAATCCATTTCTGTTGATTTCGTCCTTTTTTGAATTTAGATCCGCAACTTTTTTATAACAAAGCCGTATACACAAGTTCGGCTCTGTAAGTCAACGCATTTCTGAGGAGCTCATCTGCATATTTGGGCACTTAAAACAAGACGCTGATTAAAGTAACTTTTAAGTGACGTGATAGTGGCGTGGTGACCATAAGATAGATTGATTGAAACAGAGGTTTGGAGACCCGAGGGGTCCCCCGAACGCAATCCAAGTCAAGGCCATTCCCGCTGATGTTGCTGTGCCCCTGCACCCACTGCACTATCACTCTGTTATTCCGAGAAAGAAGGCTGAGGGTGGTTTTACACTCCATTAGTTTGGAGGCTATAAAGGGTTTAGACAAAGCTTTGACAGCTGTTTGGCTGTCTTAGCTGAAGGTTATCTGCTTATTGTCAGTGTCTGAGTTAAGGAGGTGCCTTCCTGCTTCAAGAATGGCCTTGACTTCTGCCTGGAAAACCGTGGCATTGCTTTCAAGGTGCATGGCGAATTCAATTTCAGGCTTCTCACAGAAAACTCCCGCTCCGGTGCCTTCATCGCACTTAGAGCCATCAGTATATATTATAATTGGATTTGTTAATGATTGGAGCACGGAAATTGATTCTCATTCTGCCCTGGATGGAGTTTTAGAGTCAAAATTGCTTTCCAGCATGATCTCGCTGTCCCTGTCGATGCCAGGTGCAATAAACTGCACAAACTCATAAATGGATTCATGTTGAACTCTTATTCCCATATGAAGCCAGCTCTGCTTATATGTATTTGTACCGGGTGTATGTTGAGGACAACCTCCAGAGCCCGAGTGTTAGTTGACTTAAATGCGCCGCTTGCGCTCAGAAGGCACAGTCTTTGAATTTTCTCCAATCATCGCAAGTCCATTGCTTTCCACCATACCACCGAGCAGTAGGTTAACATGGGTCGAATGACGCTAGTGTATATCGATAGGATCAACTGCCGTTAGAGTCCCCACTTTTTCCCTACCGCTCTGCAGCACATTGCGAAAACTCTAAGAGCTTTGCTCGCTCTGTCTTCGAGGTATGGTTTCCAGTTTAATTTTTTATCTAAAATAATACCTATGTATTTCACCCTGTCCTTTAACGCGTGGAGGCAATCAAGGGCCGGTTTAAACTGGGAATATTCCTTTTCATGGTGAAAAGGCATAGGTCAGTTTTCCGTGGGTTGATGCTGAGTCCGCAGTGCGTGTCTCAGCGGATGACTAGTCAGATCGCGCCTTGCACCAGTCCACAGACAACTGGTTCATGGGTCCCGGTGACTAAAATTGCGTAACATACTGCTTTGTGCCCCATCTGGGTGAATGTTAGCAAGAGATCGTCCATGATGAGCACCCATAAAAGAGCTGATAGGATATCACCTTGATGGGTGCCCCTGTGAACCATTCTAACTCTGCCTGCCCCTCCTAGATCAAAGATAAAATAGATGTAATTATTTATAATCATGGCAACAGATTTTGCAGCAGACTTTGAACTACACTAACAGTGGTATGGTGTCTTGAAAACGACGACATGTCAGCCGATCCTCATCTTAAATAATAAATGAAGCGTAGAATGGCAGTGTTTTTTTTATTGAATTGTGTTTATTTCATGTGAAAATAGTGTCACTACGTAGATATAATGACTTTCGAAGACATACGAAATAACTAAGAATTTTGTAAGCGTTTTGAGATGCACATCAAGTTCACATGCAAGCTTGCATATAAACTTCGGAGAAGATTGGAGAAGGAGATTTATTATATTGTCTTGGTAATGCAGATAGTTTCCGTAATTCTAAATTGCCAGATAATCATTGTCTAAAGACTTTTTCTTTCAATACCCTATACTGTCGCTATTTCGACCGAACTCACCAGCATCAATTACCAAGAAATGTTCATTTGCATGTGATACAGGCATTAAAAAACTGAAGAAGTAAGTAGCCCTTGTAACAACCTGATTTTGATAAAGACTAGATTCTGATTACTTCCCATTCAAACTCCCTACATTGATTGATGGATTCCATAGGTCCCTGTAACTCGCTCTGGGAGCAATTAGAAGATAATCTGGTTGTACAATTTCCGGATGAGTTCTTGAGTTTTCGCAACTACACATAAGTCGTACTTAGTACAAAGTTAAATAAGTTTAAACTTCTTGTCATCAAAAGATTGAAACCATATTTATAAACATTATAATTTTCGTAACTTGTATTTCTATGATATTTCTATGCTATTTTCCACATTGTCGTTGAGGTTTGCATTAGACAAATTTCAAAATATATTCGTCGTCGATTCGTAACGATAATTCAATTCGCGATAAACCGCGCTTTGAAACTACCGCACCGTCATTTCATTCTCACATAATATTTTCTCCTCTCTTATGCCACTTACCTTGCCATTCCAAAATCTTCGCCACTACTATACTACTTCGATTTTAGTGCGCACCTTGCTTAAAGCGCATCAATTTGTTGAAGCGCTACCTCTGGCAAATATGAGATAACATCTTTACGAAGAATCAAGATGTTATTAAAATTTTTGACTCTCAAATGGACTGCAGTCATATTTAATTGCAATCTTTCCTCAAATTCATTCACTACAAAATGAATTAGCTTATCTGAATTAAGTCGAATTGGCTGTTATAAGGATGAAACTACTCTAGACATTGACCTTGATGACATATCCAAATTTGTGAGATGGACCCCTGCATTTCAGGGGCTCGAGTTACAAATCATATCTAAAGTTTTTCTTTTTTAATTTGCCATTCAAAATGCGTCATTTTAAGTTATTTTAAGGCACCACGTCAGTGGAGCGGGAGCCAGGAGAACAGCTCATTCAATTTGACGTATATTTTGGAATATATAAAAAGTTATGGCAAACGATTCAAGAATCAACAACACACCTGGTTGCATTTGTAAACTTCTTAACTACCAATCTCTATCCCTTATATGTAAATAAATTTCTGGAATTTCCGTTAAAAAACACGTCAGGTCACAAAATCTTGAACCATGAGCATAAGAGCTTTTTTCTTTTATTTTTTCTTCCCATACTCTGGTACTAAGCGACACGTGCGCATTTTCATTTCCATTCTACTTAATTGGTCGTAATTTGTTAACAAAGTCAAATTTAAATGAAAAAATAAACAATGTGAAGATAAAAAATAACAAATTTTTAATTATTTTGTATTTTACAATCACAAGGTAAGTGGATGGTGGTGCTGATCTGTAAAAATACCAAAATAGTCTTTTCATCATGCGCAAATGTTTACATTTAAAAATTCGACTGTAATTTATTGCTATGGAAGGATTCATTTCAACGGATAATATGCACACAATAAACAGAGCAATAAACGCCTTCGTATCCACCTGGAATATATTTCTGAAAAGCAGTTTGATATGCAAATTCTTACAGATTTCACCTGATCTGACTGTTTAGGGTTACTAGCACTATACCAACTCTTTAAGAAAGTTTCATCGGGTTAACGTTTTCGAATGCATTTACCAAAACTATATTTGATTTTTTTTTTTTTAGTTTTTTATTTAGGTCGTTTGGGAATGGAATTATTGAAATTTGGGTGACAAAACGACCATAAAACTATAATTTGTGTTTACATTTTGAACTGTGAAATTTATGTCTATCAAAGATGAAACGCCTACACTACCTACTAATAAATATCACCTGTTTTGACCCATCCATGGAAAAATCAACCTGGCGCCAGAACTTTAATTATTAGTTCATAACAAACACATTTTTTTGTATTTTATTTTCAGTCCCTTTAAGGCTAGTGCACAAAAAATTTATCTTTATCTGATCAACAACAGATAAATTACAGAAAACGTCACATATAACGTATCGGATATTTTCTAGTGGGTTGATTTTCAGTAAGTCCAGAACAATGGTTTCTCTGTAGTTGTCAATGTGAACGTAAACATATTTTTAGTGTTTCTTTAGCTCTTGGGGCGTGCGTAACTAAGTAAGTATGTGCGAGATGATTTTTTTACGAAGATCTATTTTAGACAAAAAATCTTACCTTTGCGTAGCAAAATTAAATACGAAGGTCACAAATTTCCACATATAAATTGCCTTATTTAAGAGGAATTTTTATATTTACGTACGTATATATATGGCTAGACACCTTATGGGAATATTTTCAACGATTTTATGAGGTGAAGTATTGCGGCTTTTGTAGAACTTGAAAATAATTTTAAATTTGCCAAGTTTGCTTAGTGGATTTTATAAAAGGTTAATAACTGAATACGAGGTAAATATCCAATTCTGGGTATTTTTGTGTATGTATGTAAATATAGAAATACTCAGATATGAAATTACGACTTCGGTGACTAATGGTTAAAATATCTTATCTACGCGAAAAAAAATAAAAGAAGAAATGCATTGACAGTCCCCCACCCCCCACTTTACTGGTGTCTATTTCCCAGTTCAAAGGTCAGTTCACTTGTGTGACCAGTAGTGATGCAGAAAATTAGGCCACCAGTGAAGAACTAACTGCAGAGTTACCTACTATGTATAGGTAGCCAATCGACATTGAAAGCCATTTCATCACCTGAGATCAAAACGAAATTAATCTGGGAATGCATTCAAGCATTAAAAAACCTTGGCACAAAGAACCACCTTAGGCTTCAATGGGTGACAGGACAATCAAGAAGTGATAACGCAGACGTACTGTCCAAAAGAATGGCATCCATGCACCATGCCCCTCATAGGACCGGAAGAACAATGTGAAGATTGCAATTCAAAACTGGATCCAAGACCAAATGGACCAGTTATGGATTTCAATAACAGACTCCAAACAAGCCAAAAGATTCATTAAAGGACCTTCAACAAAGAAGAGCCTAGATCTTTTAAAGCTATCTAGGAATCAACTCAGAATCATTATAGGAGTCCTAACCGAACACTGCGAACTACCCAAATGCATGCCTCGGATAGGTATATCACCCACTGATGTATGTCGGCTATGTCTCGAAGAAGATGAAGAAACATCGAAGTATATCTCATGCGAATGCGAGGCAATTGCATTTTATAGATTCCAGGCTTTTGGCTCATACTTCTTAAACCCTGCCGACTTTGGAGAAACATCACACAAAAAAAATACTGCCCTTTCTAGAAAGAGTGGAATAGTCGGTTGAACTACAAAGAAAGCGGTGCACAATAAGCCAATGAATGGCCACTCGCTCCGCTTAATCCTAATCTAATCTACCACTTCGATTCAATTGGATCCAAATGGATACAATATATTTTTCAAATTATATTTTGATCCTTTATGTTCTTAATGAATCCATTTTCAGACACCTGGCTTAATTAGAGAAACATTCCCCAAATAATTGTTGTTCTTTCTTGTAAAATTTTTTATAATTAATAAACGCAACCTTGCTCCTTGGCACTGATAAAGTATATGTCATGGCAGGAGAAAAAAGTGCCTTGTTGGGCGCGACTTTAACATCTTAATCTAGATCCTTTTTTTTTAACAAAATGTAGGTATATGCCATTTACTTCACCTGTGCTCAATCTACACGTGTAAAAAACTACCCATCTTTATAGACCAGCTTATAAAATATATTTGTAACTTTTTTTTTTATTTTGTGAATTTGAGACGAAAGTGTACATTGTCTGAACAAATGGACAAACATGGAACTGAAATATATTTCTCCTCTCATTTGTTGCGGTCTCAAGTCTTGAGAATAAACTGCTTACATCCTATTATGGAAAGTAATTTAAAGATTACATATTACTAGTAATTTTCTTCAAATTCGTCCTTTTGATGTTGAAGTAACCGAAATTGATTTTCTGAATAGTGCCAATTATTCATCATTGAATGATATCCTTATGGGAAGTACTAAGCCACTGAATTTACTTTAAAGAACAAAACTGACAATAAGAAATTAAAAGAAGGACAGCAAAATATTTTCAAATTTTATATTGAGTTAGCAACTCCATATCGGATTTTCAGAATACCCTTTTTAAAATGCTTACATTATTATAGACCCAAAAGTATGTTTGAAGCCAGATTCAAGTGTATTGTTACTTTTCAATGTTTTTTTAATATGGTTTCATAAGACAGAAAGGAATTAATTAATACAGAGCAACCCTTATGTGACCATAAAAGTATTAGCCTGCTAGCACCCGAGTAAGGTACCGGATGTTCAAACTCACAACTTTCCAGCGGGAAAACATTCAAGCGCTTCCTAGGTCTTTGGCAGTACTGTTGCTGTCAAGTATGCATTATTAATCGGATGTACGTGATAATGCTGCACAAAAACCGCCCTGGTAGCCAACGCTCATCAGTTTACAAAATTTTAGTACCAGTGCGAGCAGGGGCTTTTATGTTCACTAACATAACTTTTTAGTCAAGTGATTTATACTGAGCGCCTCTCGATGAGTTTCTACGCCAACTCATCTATCAGCTCATCAATTAATCATCAATTAATGGGTATGGCTGTACGGCTAGTGCATCTAATGTACGAGTGAAATAGATTTAAATGGTGTAGAGCAATCATTGAATTGCAAAGTATATAACCAAGGCCGAGATAATACACTTCCATATCGAAATAAAGTCAGGTGTAGACACAATGGACTAGTTGCTAAGAACATACACCACCAAACGTAGAACCAATAGATGGACGTTAGCATTTTTTGTTCAACATAATAGACGTTGTATGTTTATCAACTTTTATGAAATATTAGCAAATTGATAGATTCAATTGTCACGCGACATGAACTTATGTGCCAAATTTCAGCTCGCTGTGATGACGAAAAGTGGGTCTTCGAGAGTGTCGAAAATAGTAAAAAAGAAATATACAGACAGACAAATTCGTGTACGAGTTAAAGGGAATGGCCTAAAAAAGAAAAAAACACCCAAAAAGGATTATTCAAATGTTATAGTAAGCTTACCGTGATTAACGCCAAACTGAGAAGCATACAGAGAATAACCTGCCCAAATATAACAGGTGTAGTACTGAACCTCACACCTCTGTACATGGGATGGAGGGCACGACAGCCAATACTGCATACAGGATGCATCCTGGGATGATCCTTGGTAAAGGGAACACTACAACCATAATAGCTCTCGAGGAAAATTCCAGAGCTGGCTATGGCAGCAAACCATATGCCGGCGAAACTTTCATCGTTTCATTCACTCAATACAGTCGTGAAGAAGGGCCGAGAAGCCTGGAGCTTTCTGATTATTCCCAACGGAGGTCTCATCTGGTATAGCGATGGGTCCAAAATTGATATGGGTGTCGGCACCCCGGCTTGGAGCACTACACCTAGTCCTGTGGTTATGAAAATTTAAAGAAAGCTCATCTTCCGCTGTGTACCTTTATTAATTTCTCTCAAGGTTTTCTTTTCCGCCATCTTGAAAACTGTATAATGTCAAATTACTATCACCTCAGCTGCCAAGATTTTTCATCATGTAAGTTCGCTGAAAGCTGAGCTGCCTGGATGGCAGTAGGGATTACACGTACAAGAAGTATGGAAATGCAAGTTGCATGCAAGTTGTACTATCTCATGTAACCCCCGGGTCACAACGAGATAGCTGATGAGCATGATAGACAAGACTTAACTACACCTCTAATCGACCCAGAGCCAGTGTGTGGGTTACCCTGTGCACAGCAATGGAGAACATTCGTAAACGCACGATATCTTTAAGATAGCAATAATAATAACAATAATAATAATTTATTAATTTTGGTTACGTACACAAGATTTACAATCTTTTATCGTACTAAAAAGAGTGAGAAAAAGAAACATAACTAGAAGAGTGATTAATACAAGTAAATTCCATAATTGACTGAAAGCAAGTAACACAAGTAACAAAAGTAAAAGAAATTCAATGTTATAATAATGAAATAAACTTACATCCAGTAAATATTGATTCTGAATTGGTAAATATTCTTATTTAAAACTATACTAATAATAAAATTTAGAAAAGGAAAAGATATAGGGAGAGAAATAGAAAATAGACAGATTAGTAAGTAGTGATGCTATACATTCTTTCGTTCATTCTATAACGCGACGAACTTAATACTCTCTTTGAAAGCACTGACAGAGCTGAATACGAGCAGGAAGTGAATTCCACAACCGCACACTTTGGACAAGATAAGAATTACCATCACTGTTTTGTGAAAACGCGGAATAATTAAGTTTAAATTTCGCTGTGAGGTTGTTAACCCCAAATTTTCTTTCGCGGAATCAGGTTTGCCTTTGTAAATCAAGCTATGCATAAATTTAAGAGCATTACGTTTTAAATAAGTATCGATGGAGCAACCCAATAGTCTAAATTTAAGAGGTGAAACACAATCGTATCTGCGTAGATTAAAGATGAATCTAATGCAACCGTTAAAAGCTACTTCAACCCTACGCTTACAGTTACTGTCCAGGTTCATCTATACCAGTAAGTAAAATGAGGTACTATGAGTGCCCTGACCACTTTCATATCAAGTGACATAATACTAGCAAAAAGCTATAATCTTCGAAGACCAGAATAGAATTTGCTTAAGAACAGGTTGACATTTTCACAACACTTCATATCTTCGGTTATCACCACTCCAAGAATTGAGACTTTGCTTTGTACAGCACCATTAAGATATATTGGTGGAATTACACAAAGGAACGCTGTAAAACGAAATACACTGGGACGTGGACGAGTTAAGTAATAATCCATTGGTTGCAGACCACTCATGAATTCTATGCACATCCCTATTTACTCGTTCAATGCAATCCTCCAGAAGTCCTATGGGTCTACTTAAATATATCTCTACGCCATCAGCATACAGTTGTACCTTTACATCCTTTACCACTACTGCAAGGCTATTAATAAATAAACTAAAAAACAATGGGCCTAAAACTGACCCTTGTGGTATATCATTTGATAGATTTAATGCATCAGATAATCTACTGTCGATTTTGACAACTTGGGAGCAATCAGAGAGGAAACTTCCTTCTAGAGTGATTGCGGATTGGCTGAAATTAAAAACAGTGGAGTGCTTAACGCAATCAAAAGCTTTAGAAAAATCCAACAGGAGAAGAACACTAAAGAGATTTTTGTCTAATGTAGCTCTTAAATCAGTAGTTATCTTAAGCAAGATAGTTTCACAACTGTGGTAAGGCCTAAAACCTGATTGCCATTTAGTTAAAAGCATATTGTCGTCTAAAAAGCACACAAGCTGGTTATACATTAGCTTTTCCAGGATATTGCTCAGGAAACAGATAAGACTTATTAGTCGGTAATCGTAGAGTTCTTCAGGCTGTATACATTAGTGTACCTACATTAGTTTTTCAACCACTTAAGATAGAATGCATAATTGGTCGGATATCAGCTGGAGTTTCTAAAGAAGATTTCTTCAGAATTCGGAGAATATTAGCAACTTTCCAGTTGGTAGGAAATAAGGATAATGAGAGGCATGAATTAACTACATGAAGAATAACTGTACCGACTTGACTAAAAAACCATCAAGATTGAAGGCTCAAATCAAGCTGTGGTATAACATATTTGAAAAAAAAAATTTACAATAGCTTCATACCAAAATTACACTCGAAGCGTAACAAAATTATTATCTCCTATCACCTATAATTTATTAAAAATATTTTAAGTGTTTCCTTCCAGTGACCGTCAGTGAAAAATTATTTTCTACCTATTTCTAATTAAATGGAGTGGCCTTGCCTTTATAATTACCAAATAAATAATGCTATATGTATGGATCACGGTTCCAAATTCAAATATATCAAAATAATTCAGAAATTTTAGACTTCTTTCAAAACCAAGGCCAAAGGGTGTTTTACGTATTTAAAATCTTAAATAGGCTAGAAATAAAAATCATGGAAGAACGTCATATATTTGGATCTCGCTTAATTTCTGGACGTTCTGTATTATAAATAAAATTCATTACATCACTCACATTAATTCCAGAAGAGAGAGAACCTTGTATAAAATGAATCCAGCATTTTAACTTTCTTCTTTTTGTAAATTCTCTTCAATCAAATCACAAAATATTATTTAATTAACATTCTAAGTCATATTTTCCTGAAGCATGTTTCAATAGATATAATATGTTTGTAACACATTCATTTGTTTACAGTTTTATAAATTGATTGACTACAAGTAAAAGCCGGTTTCTATAGACAATTTCCAAATCATTTCAATTTTTACTCCAATTAATTATAAGATCATGACATCAAATGCATTTTACCTATATATATAAATATTTTTGTTTTTGATTTTTTAAATTTTTATTTGTTTCTTTGCTTTGTTTTACAATATTTATAACGAAAGCATTTCGACATAATAGGCGGGTATAAAGCACATTCAATAGAACACATACATACATACGCCTACAATGCTTATTAATTGCAGAAACAAAAACTTATTTTCTTTTTCTAAAGTGATTGTTTTATGTATCCCTGGTGTTTTTTTTCCAACTAATATTTTTTCATATTATTTTAAATGTATTTTCTAATACTTCACTTTTATTTTTAGAATTTCATTTTTGTTATTAAATATTAATTTTATTTATTTTTAAATAAAGCATGTTTTCAGCGCCTGTAGTTATATATTACTACACATCAGTTTACTATGATGATTTTTTTTTGTCATACAGGTAAAAAATTGTATTTTTTATTACGATAATATAAATATATTTTAAGCTTTCGTGTATTTTAAGCACATTCTTACAATGTAAAGTGTTTGTGATATGTATGCTTGCATTTGTTAGTTATATTCAATATTTTTATTGTAATACTTTTGTAAAGAATCATAGAGGCTTGTCTATGAAATTATAAATGGAAATTATTACAGAAATGAAAAGATTCTGTTACTGTTGTCATTTTTGAGATTTAAAACATTTCTTATTTTCTATATTATTTTTAAAAATAATCGTTGGCCAAAATAGGAATTGGTGACTTAATTCAAAATTATAACAGAAAGAATTTAGTTCAATTAATAGTGAATGTGAAAGCAAAATCAATTACCCTTTATATATGTACATATGTATGTCTCCATCTAAATTATATATTGAACTAAGGGTTATCCGTTTTGTTATATGAGAGCAGCTCCGTAACTAAAAAGTACTGATGAGCAATATGATTTCTGTTTCGATAACTAATCCACATTATTGCTGGGCGGCACTGAGCTGGCTTAAGTTTAGACCAGCGTTTCTCCAACTGTGTGCCACGGCACACAAATGTGCCGCGAGATTCTCCGACGTATTCTCTCGTATAATATGAAAAATTCTCGTACACTAAGTTTACCACGAAATTAATGAGAAAATGAGTCTAAATTAAAACGAGGCAATTTAATAACATTTTATTTTACTTTTTTATAACACAATTTATGTATATCTTTCGCAAAGTTATATGTGAAACAATTTTTAATACCATTTTTGAATTCAAATGTAGTATAGTCTTGTTTAAGGGTTACTGTTACAGAAATAAAAGATATTTAGATATCTTAATACAGAATGTAAATTTAGGACTATCTGCCCCTGAGTCAAAATGTTGTTCAAAATTTTCATCATCAAGTCGCACTGCAGTAGCAGGTTTATTCGGCTACAGCAGAGCCAACGTGCTGCGACTGATCATTTGGGTGGTATGTTTGAAAACCCAAAGACGCGATCTTTAAATTGTGTTTTGTATATTAAGCTGAACAAGTTACCTATTCGCTGACCTCATTGATGAAACCACGACGCGTTCTACCTATTTTTCTTTTATATATTTTACTGCTCTTTCTTCGTAGTGTTGTATGGAAAATATTTGACGCCAAAATTCTGAATATCTCTCGTACTTTCGCGTTTTGCCTCGAACATTGTACCTGAGTACATGTACCACAATTATCGTACTTCTAGCAACACCATCTGACAGGAATTTATTAAATTCAAGCGAGCGAAAGGAAACACAGAATAAATGACAGATTTTATCTGAAATAATTCTAACAATTATGCGAGAATTGTCGATAAGAAAAAGCAAGTGACAAAAGTCGAGAGCTCACCGCACATTTCTCTGTGTTTTCACTGATGCTGTTGTCGAATTTTATTTCATTTGTTAAGTATTCTAGGAATTTTACACAGTTGTGTCGAAGTGAGGTGACAATCATAATAAGGGTGATTATTTGAATAAAACAGCGAACGACCAGCTTATTGATTTGAGAAACAATAAGTTTTACCGTTTAACATTTTACGAGGAAAATTTGGATGAGTTTTCGCTTTTAGTCCAAAATTAGTACCCTCAAATCAGCTTTAAAACCAATAAAATTCTTCTGCCTTTTATGTCTTCATGGTTTCTTGAATTTGGATTTTCAGCATTGACAGAATTCAAGTCCAAAAAACGGGAATGACTTTTAAAAGTTGACGATGAAATGCGAACTTTTCTGGCGATCTATGGAACCTCGTTTTGATTTAATTTGTTTAAAAAATAATGGCTGAGCCCTCTCATTGAATCATTTTCGAAAAAAAAAATTGTTTTTTTTTTATATATTTTATTATCAAGTATGCCGCAAAGAATTCCAAATGTTTTAGTGTGCCATCAATAAAAAAAAAAGGTTGAGAAACACTGGTTTAGACCTTTCCATTTACGACTAGCTTTACGTAAGTCGACTTACGTAGAAAGAACTATAGTATGAAGTCTTCTAAATATGCCGTACTACGAAAAATTTAGTCGGGCATCTGATGCGATATTGAGCTGGTTTCGACCGTGCCATTTAGGACTAGTTTTACGTAAGTAGACTTACGTAATTCATGTGAGACCAATTATTTTGGTAGGGTTGTGACAATTAACTTAATTTCAAGTTTAATTTTTCGCTTTAATATTACAAGTTCAAAAAATTTGAAATACATGCCAAATTATTACTTTCATTGAAATCTTATATCTTATAACATCAAATATATTTCTTAAACTGGATTTTTAAGGAAATCAAATTAAGCAATTTTTGTTTACCCAACCCTAAAGGTGGGTATGAGGGATAGAGAAAAGATTACCATTATTGTATTACCATCAATTTCTATTCTATATATTTATTTGGAAAATCCACTGAATTATGGTGGATTTTGCATACACCTTATTAAGTTGAAGTTCAGTGGAATACAGTACTTAAACCAAAAAGATAAAACTATAGAAAAGTGATGCAATGTTATTAGAAGCAATTTCCCCACTTTCAGTGGTTCATCTTATACATCTGAGTGCTATACGGATACGGTACTGACAGTAAAAGGAAAATCATACATACAAAATAAATGTTTTATAAAGTTATCTAGAGTTCAGCAATTAGCATAGCAATTAGTCAGAAGCCCAGTACCTATTCTAGTTCTGTTAATAATTTTGTCACAAAAATAAATTCAACATTTAAATATTTGCTAGGTTGTGTATATATTACGCTTTTTATTCTAAACAAAAGAACAACTAAACTGAATTAACATAGGCTTAAGTCTCATTATCAAAACAGAAAACGTATAAATCAAATCATATCAAATCATATTTATATCGCAATAAATTATGGCTATTAGCAGCTTTTCTTTTCAGTTTTTATTTATCTTTTTTTATACAATGTTCGCTTGCTGTTATTGATTTGTGGCTTTCAACTATTAATTATCGGATTGGTTAGTATTGTTAAAAAAATTAGCTAGATATGGAATTATTTTTTTAATTATTCTATTTCATGCTGAATATGGTGATCTGATTTATTGACGAATTTTTACAATAAGTACTCATAAATGCATTATCAGAGCGCAATGTTCGAATTAATCATGGTCGATTTGATAGTAGATTTAAAACAAAAGCTAACAATCGACATTGTTTTCATTGCATACGACTTCGAACAAGAATTATTATTGAAAGGGTTAATAATAGCCAGTACAATGACGAAGAATATTTATGGAAAAATTTTCGAGGGCAAAATTGAAAACAAAATCTTTTGTACATATTCACTGATAAAACTAAAATATTATGTCATATCAAAATCATATCCTGAATTCGGTTGAATATTAGAAATGGGAGCATTTCATACAATTATCATAATGTCAATGTTAATTTCCACAAAATTATTTCGAAATAAGATGATTTCGAAAATATCTCAATATATATGAAATTAAATGATTTTGAAGGTGATTTCCACAAATCTTTCAATATCACGTCCAGATTGAAATTTATGAAAATTTAAATGTTCTGAAATGAACAGTGAAATAACGTTCTGAAGAGAAAAAATCTAATTTAGGTGAACCGGATGGCTTAAATAAAGTACTGTTGGTATAATTTATGAAAATTTTAAGTTTCCATAAGTCACTATTTCGGTTGCGAAACAGTGATGTTTTAAGCAGCTTTTGGTCACTTTGAAAAGACCCCTGTTTGTTTGATATCAACAAAAATGAAGTCAACAGATACATAAGCCTTTTATAAGACGTTTTACGCCGAGTCATTTTGGAAGGATTCATCAAAAGTCACTGAGCAATGGCTTTGAAATAAATAAATTTTCGAAAATTATTGAAGATGATTTCTATTACATTCTTCCCGGATAATAATTAAACAAAAACGAAAGTCCAAACTGAATCCTGTTTTACAAAAAAAAGCAGCAAAATCTAAAAATAAACTTTACAAAATGTGTGCGGAACTATGAAAGTTTCGTTCACTGCCTGCTAAAATAACAAAATATTTTGTGACATCTTCAGTATCTGCTTTATATTTACGATAGATCTACACCATTCTTCACTCGAAATTTTTAACTTAATAAACCCCGTTATATTGAAGCAAATGATTTTAACTTGAATCCTGATCCAGATGATATCTTGATTATTTTTTATAAAAAGTGCATTACTTGAATAACGGGCTACGCCATAGGAGAGCCAGTCACATTTCTTTCCACTTTTGTAGTAAGCTCATAAAATGCCTTTTAGGTAGACCAAATGTTGGGTAGAGATCAGTACACGGACTGAAATTGATATCCTGTCTGAATATATTATTTTAATTAAGAAACCCCTATACTAGTTAGCAAGTATCCTATAATATCCATTTCAAGCAGTTTAGTAGTAATATATTAAAACAAGAATATAATCAACTGTTTCTCCAATATGCAAGATTATTAACAAATCTCAGGCTAATTTTTTCCTGACCGCTTTTAACCACGTCAAATCTTTTCTTTGTAATCCGCAGTAACGCGTTATATAAGAATAGGCAAATAGATACTATATGTATGTACATATGTACATACATACATATTCGAGAACTCGGTTCGATAAAAAAAAGCTTGTCGATATCAGCAATTTTAGATTACAGAACTCGATATCGACCCTTCCTAATCGACAATTCCCTCGATAACATTTGGTCGATCAACTACCTCTTTTAACCGCTTTTATGAGGTGAAGCTGCTTTAAAAAAAATACAAAGATGGGTATAATTCCTAATACAGTCTTCAAAAAGAAATCTCATCAATTTTTCTTAAACTATTACATATTGTTAGCTAATGAAATATTTGGGCCCAATTACCACACAAAAGCAGTATGGCTTAGCACACGCATTTAAGAAAATGGAACGTACGTATGGATATTTAAATTACTTACGAAAAAACATTAATGAAAATTAAGTAAGTCATTTAAATATTGTAAATTTTGGCAAAGGCGCACGATAGTTACCTTATAGATAAGACCACCTAAAGACGCGGAGAGTTCACCCACGAAACGTTGTGACATATTTTAAATAAAAAATTTGGATACTATTCTTGCGGTTTTTTGTCTACAACAGAGGCCGATACCTCGAGCATCCATCCATACATCTTCATCTTCTAGACGGTCAAGGCTTTACTCAACATTTAGAAGATTGAACCTTAATAAAGCCAGAGTCAAATAAATGGAAACGTCTTATAGTAAGAAAAAAACGCCTTAGAACACGTGGCAATCCACATAAGCATTGGGAGGAAAATGTAATTGAGCTCGTAGAAGAGATGAAAAACGTTCAATCTTAGGTTTCATCTTCAAGGATAGAAATCCTCAATCCTCTACCACATTTAATGATTTAGTGATTACAGCACCCAGGCAGAGTTTAGTTTGAAAGTAATTTTCCTAAATTGAATAAGTAACATATTTTCATGCACTCAATCGAGTTCAAGAATAACAAAATCAAACCAAATCGGCAATCAGTATCGAATCGAGTTCTGGAATAAGACCCCTGACTTTGTTCAATAGAACTAATTTTTATGTTTCGAAACATTTGTATATGCAGCCAAGAAGATTTTCTTTCAAAATAAATAATTTAAAATTTGGAAAATGTACGGTTGCTGTTCATTTTTCAATATGAATGAAAGGTTTGGAGTTGACTTGATACCTATATAAATTTCAGGTAGGTAATTAGGATATGAAATGACAATTCAAAATTTACTATTACTAATGTATATAATTAAAATCATATAATAAATATAATTTTCATTGATATAACTAAGAAAAAGTTTAGCTAAATTAATATTTTCAGCTAACAAATTATAACGATAAATGGTTTTGTAAATTGTGCACAAAAAATAAAAATAAAGAACTAATAATGCCACTCATTTAAAAAAAAAACGCTGGCTCAGTATTGAACAAATATATTGAATAAGTGAAAAAAACAATTACCAGCGTAATTCAAAGGCAACGTGAACATTATCAAGATTTTAATAGTATAATTATGTATGCATATATCATTGAAAGAAATTTGCACAATTTTTACTAATGGACCCATTACCAAATCATTTCAAAGCAACAAACAATTCCTGATTTGAAAATTGCGAAAATAGCTTTAATTGAAGATGAACAAAAGCGCGTATAAAATTGCTTCTAAATTGCTTGGCAGTTCAGATTTTAATAAAGTCATTGAAGAAATTAAAAGTTCTCTTAAATTCTCGATTATTATTGTTGAAACCACAGACGTGACCACAAAAAAAAAAAGATTAGTGATCTTAATCAGATAAATTGAAAAGGAAACTTTTCACGAAAAATTTTTTTTTTTCTGTTTGACAGAAACAGCCAAGTGTGATTGAGAAAATATTTTCAAGGCTTCCATCAATTATTTAAATACTTACATATAAAATCTTATAGGCATCGCTACTGATAACGTGAATGTAATTTGACTGAGCATTTGAAGTTATATGACAAAAATGCAAAACGTTTGCATAAGATCTCTTCTTCATGCGTGGAATATAACATCCGCTATCTTTTTGCAAGTAAAGCACGTTCAAAATAAGCATGTTGTATTAAAATGCAGAGTTACCTACTCTTATTTATAAATGTTTGTGCATATTTCAAAGCAGATTAATGAGCTCTGAGAATTTTAGGAATTCTTTGGATGAAAGCTGCACAAAATTTTTCTGGTATCGTAGACTCATTGGCTCTTTTAGTCCATGGTAGAAAGAATATTTGTCTAAAAGGGTAGAAAGTCCCACAAATAAGCATTACAAAAATTTTATTATATATCGTGAAATTAATGAACATAAAAATCCATAAAATTCTTAAATTAAAGAAATTCAATTCAGAACTATTCTACATGATAAGATAACTTGGACCCTGATTATGTAAGCTCTGAGAGAAAGAAGATAACCCTGCAAAACATTTTATCGAAGAGCTCGCTTTCTCGAAGTAATCTCGAATTTAAGCAAAAAATTAGAATTTCGAACTTCCCCCGACATTCTTGAGAGGAAAATAAAAAGATCACCACGACAATAACTCTTTTTGCCCCCGAGATTTCTTCATTTCACTGATTTCGGAATTACAATGAAATGGAGACAGCAGGCGTTATGCTTTGAATTTACTGCGAGATTTCTTCGTTTCTCTGAGTAAGATTTAAATGGCTCTACACTTACATATAATGCTCAAAACAAAAATAATTAATCTGTTTATTGACCTATGGTGACATGTCTAGTGCTTTAAATTTTTTTAAGTGAGACACAATAAAACGAGGCGAAAACTACCTATATGAACTGAAAATATGGATAAAATACATAAAAGAAAATACTAAATTTTTTCCACCTTATTTTTCACTTATTTATATTTATTTGTATTTAAACCAGCCAGAAAAAGGTGTAATCAAGGGACCAAGACAATAATTTCGACAGAACTTATTTCGCATTTAAAATGAATTAATCTCCATTTCTATGGCTCTAATTAAATATCCATAAAAACTCACTTTGTCCTAATCGCTTAAGATACGAGAATAGCTAGCTTCTCTTAATTAATAAGAAAAAAGACCACTAATACAAAAACGTTGTTCGCATTTACTTCGTTTTTAACATCAATTTTGGTTCGCCTTCAGCTCTAAAGTAATTCGGTATCTTGAGAGTATCTCGAATTGATAAATCGAGAATCATGTTCCTTTAACCATATTCTGAAAACTCGTTTTCCTTTCGGTTCATTCTCGAAGTTTTAACCAGAGATTACGATTTATTCGCAAATTATTTTCGAATCATGATGTTTGCAGGGAACATGCAACATGTACAAAATATTTCAGTTGATTTGAATATGTAAAAAAAAACAACACTGAATGCACTTAGTAAACTAGAAATTGTATCTTATCTATTTTGACTTACTCATAGCAGCGAATTAAAAGCGATTCAATAAATTGATTTGAAATCGATATAATCAATTCTTAAATAATTTGAATGGAAATCATTGAATAAACTGAGGGAAAAAAATTTTTGTTTAATACCTTTTTTAGACTTTTTGTTTTTCTTCTTACATTTTTTATTACTAAATGCAAAGTGAAATAATTTTTTGAAAAGTATGTTTTTTACTCATTATTATTATGTTTTTATTCCTTAGAACTATTCTGAGTTATATAGAAGTTGTACAATTTATTTTTATTAAATTTTCCGAAAACTCTTCAACAATTTGTTGACTTTATTTTATTTTTTTTTAAATCTATTAGAAATTTTCAGAAATAAGCAGGAGATTATGTTTCATTTGAAAATTAGACACGTCAAAATTAAGTTTCTTGTGCAATATAACTAAATTTAATTATTTAAATTCAGATCTCCTTAAAATGTCTTTACATATTCTGAATTATTTTTATTTATTACTTTTATGTACATGCGGAGTGGAACAAAGAAAAACCATTCTCTATTAAATTTGGAAAAGTATTTTTAAATCTAAAAAATGACAGCAATAAGACAACAAAAAGAAAGAAAAAAAGACCTGTTGTAGGTACTTTTACTTCATATTCATAAACTCTGTGTGTTGTAAATAAAACTGCCAAAAATGTTGGTCCTTAATATTTATTTGTTTTTTAAAAATAAAATATATTTATTTAACTATGCTTTTTTTTACATTGTATCAAACTTACTTTACTATAAAATACTATTTTTCACTTATAACTCTACATCACGTCAACAATTTGAACGAAGCATTCACTTTCTTATTATTAGTTGATAAATATATATGTATATATATGTATCTGTACGTGTATGCATTTATGCCATATGTATATGAAATTCCTTAGATTCTATATCATTACTTAAAAAAATAATTATCATTTGGGTATTATGCTTTTCATATTAGATTTATATTGATAAAAAAATAAATATGTATTAATATTTTGAGGAATGTGATTCTTTGTTACTTTTGTTACTCTTAGTTTTGTTTTTTTTTTTACTTTTTTTTATGTAGTATAAATGGAAAGGCCTTTGCAAATGTTTTTATAAATGCAAATATTTTATGTGTTTTATTGAAGATTATCTATTTATTTTTTATTTTTATTATTACATATATTGAATAGTGATATTTAATGAAGTCACAGATAACATCGCTTTTACACTATATTTTATATTGTATATTATTATGTACTATATAGTATAATGTAATTTATGAAAGAAAATGTATTCATTGAAAAACTACAGAATTAAAATAATAACTAATACTGTAGGGGCATGTGTTTGATATTAAGAAATTAATTTAAAGTTAAATGTGTTATAATAATGTGTTAAAATAGCGAAATAAAAATATAAGGTTGAGTGTGTACATTGTTTATAATGATCGCGGAAAGCGTACTTCACACATTTTAATGTAGTATAACTAAAACAAACGAAATATTTTACAAACCCGTAATTATCGACGTTTTGATATTTATTTTATTGTCAAACACTTGATAATATCTGTGACACACAGATATTATAGGTGCCATAGTACACGCATAAACTACGTGTGCGTCTTTGCATACTAGCTGAGCAAACTGGTAACAAATTTGTATCAATAATAGGGTCTTTTTCCCATGGTATACAGACCTTTTTAATGATTTCAGTATCACCTTCTAGTAGTATCAAAATATCTTGTTTATGACATACATCAAATTGACATTCTTTTATAAACGCAAGCATCCTTCGAAGCGAGATGTACCCAGCCATATTAGAAAATTCAATTGTAATTCAAATTACGTTTGTCCAAAAATGTCTGTTTTTTTTTTTGTTGTTTTTATTTCCAATAAATTTCTGACTCTTGCCTTTACTGCTAGGATCTTAGAAAAATCTTCCATTTTATATTTTATTATTTGATTTTAAAATTAATAGAAATGACCACACTTATGAGATCCACGCAAGGTATAATTTACTCGTGAATTCATTAATTTTCTTCAATTTCTTGTTCGAGCAAACGATTACGAACTGCATCCATTATTGGACGCACTTTGATGAGTCAATCGCTTTCATCAAGAATTCAACGATTATGAGTACCGTAGCGCATAAAACATGTTGCTGATCATATGATTCATAAAAAATAGAATAGCAGTCGTAGAAGTCCTATACATTTCGATTCCCTCAATACTAGCTTGTTGTTGTTGTCTACTATCACTCAAACGAACTCCAACACCCGCTCAACCCGTTTCCGCCAAGGAAAATATATCTCGAACTCACCATCTCTTAACATATTAGTCATTGAAATATCGAACAATCTTAGTTAGTCTGATCACATTTTTTATTTTGCCAAGAACGCGATGAAATGCCTGGGCTTCTTGTTAAGTTGCAAGAAATATATTACTCCATCAAACTTAGCGCAAATCTACAAGTCTCATATTAGGCCTAGGTTATAACATAATTCCCATATTTGGGTAAAGGCTGAACGCACTGCGTTAGACAAAGTTCAAAAGAAGGTCTTTTGGCTTATTATCGATAACATATCTATAGCTAGCAACTATTGACTCCCTAAAGTACCGGCGTAATGTCGGACGTCGATCCCTTGTTTATCTATACTTCTGTGGCTATTGCTCTGATGAAATCCCTAGTCTGATTATAGAATTCTTTCTATGCGCACGACACGAGCTGTAACCCAAAATCACCCTCATACCCTTGAAGTCAAATTCGGCCGTACCGTAAAATTCCGCTAATCTTTCATAACAAGAGCAGTACGAATGTGGAACAGTTTGCTATATTTTGTTTTCCGTCATCTATGAGTCGCAACACTTCAAGCGTAATGCACTTCATTACCTCTTCCTGGCCTAAACTCAATAATCTTCAATTCCTTACCCTAAGCCGAAATTCTGTGTGGCAACAACAAGAAGGAGTTGCGCGATTTAGTTCATTTTTAAAATTGTGTTGAAAACGCGACGTACAAGATTTCAGCATTCTACTTTGACGCATTCTCAGGCAGTGTCAAAATATATAGTGAAAAACCAAAGTTTTGTATGGCAACACCAAAACAGGGTTACTCGATTTCGTCCACTTTTGATTCTTCATTTGCAATTTTTATGAAAATGCCGTGTACATAATTTGAGCACTCCACCACGACCCGTTCTCAGGCAATGCAAATATAGTGCAAAACGAATTTTTTTTATGACAACTATACGAAGGAGCTGCCCGATTTGTCCCATTTTCGAAATTAAATAAATGTGTTTTTTTAAACCCGTGCACAAAATTTCAGCACTCTAAGTGAATGCGTTCTCGAGTTATCGTACGGAAGGATGGACAGACGAACAAACAGACGGACATGCAAAAACCAAAATAACTTTTAATATTATGCATGGGTATTCAACCCCATTCCATCCTCTGTTATTATTATTTCTATTACAAAACAGTATGACAGACTTCATCTAAGGTATAAAAACATCAACATTATGGGAGCTTCACTAATTTATTCGACCAATTGGCTGACATTCTAAAAACAATATTTTACTAACTAAAATCAAAAACTACATCCGATCAGCGATGGGTGAAATTTTTCAAATATTTCTGGAATCGTGTATTTATACGGCAGTAAAAAAATATTGCGCGTACCTCGCACCGTGGTGACAATGTGCAGTATATATTCGGTTTGTCAGCAGCGTCTGTTATTGTTAAAAGAGTTTTCACGTGAACGCTTATACAGACTCTTAAGCCTGTGCAGACCTTTTCGTTTTCCAAACAAGCAAAAAATTCAAAAACAATTAACGTATCGATCGGAAACCTCATGATATCCTCAACTAAATATGTCTACAATGAAAAACAAGTCGAAATTCCGAATTTGCGAAAGTGGGAGTTGCCAGACAAAAAGGTCTGTTTAGACCAGATCTATTGTAATTCAATTTGTACGGAAAAATGATTCAAATGGAAAAAAAATGTCGTTACCTTCTAGCTTTTTCGCGGGGTTTGAGAGAAAGCGCTTACAACATATGGTATAATAAATGAACTATCAATACCTTTCTTACTTGCATAGGTAACCTTTTATGAGTAGGTCATTAAAGACCCATTGGGTCTTTCAGAAGCTATTGAACTAAGTGTCTGAACAAGGTTTAATAAATAAAATATAGCTGAAATAGAAAACTCAACACGAAATTAATAATTTAAAGTTAATGTTGCTGTGCTGAGTTTTACAACCATCTAAAGTCTTCTCCAAAGCTCTTTAAAAAAATTTAAAACAAGACGAATACTGTTTTAAAACTATAGAATCGGAGAATATTTGTGACAAATCTGGAAATTTTATTCAATGTTTATAAAACGAATAAAGTTAAATATAATTATAAAAAAAAAATTATTCTTAAAAATTATTCTTAAAAATTATTCTTAAAAATTATTCTTAAGAATTTATCATATTACCGGTGATTGTTTAAAACAAAATGTATTTCTTCCACAAAAAATTCCTTTTGTTTGTTTGACTATGATCATTTCAATAGACATACGAAAAATTTTCGGACTTCTTCTAAAGACCGATTAAATTTAGTTAAAATAAGAACAAATAATTCCCATCGGACGTGAAAGTATGTTTCACTCGAGCGATTAAAAATCTCCACCGGAACGATAAAAGATACAGAACTCCTTGAATCACTCAAACTTTAAATGTTCAGAAGTGCTCGAAGTAATTTCTTCAATAATGAATTTAGTCCAAGTGAAAGCGAAACCATGAGTAAGCCTAGTAGCGACTTTTTTTGGTATGTAGTTATAAAATTACTATAATTTTAATCTATATCATAGCAATATGTTTTTAGATTTGCATACATATAAGAATTTTGGCCAATTTTTCAATATTGTGCCCCTTTATATGGTATGAAAGTTGATGTTGGAACAAAACTATTATGACATGTTAAAGAATGCTAAATGTACGGTTTCTCTTGAACTTTGAACAAAAATTGAACAATATCTTACCTCATATCTCAATTAGTATAACGTGCACATGTTATAATGAAAATCTCTTATTGCGATACACATTGAAATCTAAATCATTTCAAAAACTTATATTTATCTCATTTCAATTTGCTTATTACTACTGCTATTGAGATAGGCGCCTATAAACGATTCCGTTTATGTTTTTCACGAACAAATGCTTCGCTCGTATTGGAGGCAAGTTAGTACACTAATATAATGATTTTCATATGTTTTACAGTTAGCGCAATTATAGGATTTGTATTTTAAATAATATCATCAACAAATATCGAATCAACTAAGGAAGAAACTATTTGTATATAACTAGTAAAACAAAAAGCGCGTTATCCATAAACTTGGTTCTACACTGAAAAGCAACTCTATATTTGAATTTATCTATGCAATAGGCAAATTGTATTCGTTTAATGTAAAGATTTCTCTTATACTATACGATATTTAGTCTAATAATAATTATGATGATCTATCTGGAAGTAATATCGTCCGAATACTTCATTTAAATTACAATTATTGTTTCATAGCTTTTAGTCTAGTCATCATTTGTACAGATTTCCTATAAAACTACAGTTATTGTATATTTTTTGTAAGATATGTATGGGGCTCCATTTGGTAGAATTATGTTTTATTTTTTATATATATCTTTATTTTACTAAGTAATTTATTTGCATTTCCATTTAAAAGGTTTTCGTTAGATTTGTTCTATAAATACGATTTCTAAGAAATTGTATAAAATTGTTTGAATTTATACTCTGTTTTTTTTTTTTTTGCTTTATGTTTTCTTCAAAATTGTTATTCTAATAATTTCTCTGAATATTTGATATGTCAAGCACGCAAGATATACGTGGATATATGTCCTTAAAAACTTCTCCCAAATTTTTTACATAAAAATTTATAGAAATTTGCATTGCTATTCATTTGAACGATTTTCGTAAAAATGTGTAAAAATAAACATCTTTCCTATAAGACAAGTTTCAAAAGCTTCTAAAATTTACAAATGTGTATGTAGATATGTATGCAGTGTGTGTGTAAACATTTCATTTGTGATCATACTGAAGATAGACAAGTGGGGTAGGATCAATTTGGTTTCCTACAATAATTGTGCCAAATTTTTTATCTTCTAATTTTGTTTAGTTTAGGTCATTTGGAAATACTTGTTTATTTCTTCTTTTACTCCTATAAAATTGTTTTACATTTTTTTATATATATATATGTATATATATATAATTGTATATATTTATATTTATTCTTCTAAAATTTGTTATTTTATAAAAATTTATTTATCATTAATTTTTTGCAAAAATATGATATGTATGTGTATTTTTTGGGGGATAGTCAACTTTCCTTAATTGAAAGTTTAATTGACTTTGGGTTAATTTTTTTAAATATAATTACAATAATTTGTTAAATACTATTATAATAAGCGTATTTACTGTGATGCCAGTAGCTTTTAGACCACTTGATGATGACATTCTGCTGCTTCTTTCAAGATCGTTACATGGAATATACGGGGCTGAAAAATATTTTTAAAAATTAGTTAATTAGCTCATAGATAATAAAAATGATTTTTTTTAATTTTTTTAATTTATATGTATTTATACATAACAATATGAGAGTGGTTGTAGGAATTTTTCAATTGGACAGAAAATAAACAAGCAATACCTGGTTTGGCGTGTAAATATAACATTGTGGTCCAAAGGAGACGAGCAATTGTATTTTATTATATTGTTACGTGGCACAAAGTGACGCAAGCGACATCTCTTGGAAGCAACTTTAGTGACATCTTAGTAAACTATGGGTTCGGAGAACGGAATATTCAGGAAGGTTCTAGGATAATTTGTAGAGTATAAATACGGCGCTACTCACATCCAGGAGGCGAGTCTTATTTCAGACAGTGAAATGAACGAAGTAAACTATTGCGATAATTAGATGTACAGTACTAGCTTTAACAATAAAGAGTTGATTTTATAATTGTTTGTAAATGTTATAAAACTAAATAGTGAATTTAAATGAAAGAAAGAACTTGTTTATGATATCTGAAATATTCTGTTTTAAATAACGAACTAAGGCCACGCTCGTAACAACATTGTATTAGCGAAATTTACATACTTCGTATGAAATGACTAATTAAGTACGAACATAATAAGTTTCAGGGAATCGTATCATAGAAAAGGGCAAGCGACATCTATAAAGTACGAACATAAACAAGTTTAGGTTCACAGAATCGACGTTTCGAAAACGTAATATTTGGGGAGGTTCTAGGACAATTTGTAGAGCATAAATACAGTGCTTGTTACTGCCAGGTAGTGAGTCTAACGTATTTGGATTGCGATAATTTGGAAGTGCAGCACTAGCGATATTAAAGTGATTGTTTTTGAGTTTGTAAAAGTAAACAGTATATTTAAATAAATAAAGAACTTGTGAGTTATATCTGAAATATTGTATTTTGAATAACGAACAAATGCCACGCTCGTAACAATATTGTAAATGCGGGTAAAGCAGATTGTGACGTCAGTATCAATTGCTCGGTCGAAAGTTGACACTGAGTAGCTTCAATGGAGTACGGGGTCCAAATGGCAACAGCTGATTGAATTCACGTTACTGCTTACTTTTATTGCTTACGTCCGTGTTATAAATTTAAAATGTGTAGATATTGGTCTTCAAATGCTTATATTGCTTAAATCTAGTTGAGAGGTGTGATGGAAGGGCTTTCCGTTGCACACGTACTAACTAGTGGATTCCGTTGTTCACGTACTACCACTAGTCCTCTGTTGTTCACGTACCGACTATAGGATGGCTTTCCATTGTAGACGTACCAATAAAGACTTCCGTTCGATACACGGACAACTAATAGTCTTCCGTTGTTCACATACAGGCTTCCAGAGAGGACTTGTAGACAGAGACGGAGTTTCTAGTTTTCCCGGACAGGCCAATTCAAGTTTCTAGAAATTTTGACAGGATAATCGTCTGGGAAGGTGCCTATTGAATCTATATTGTTCTACTTATAATATCGATTCAAAAAGTAACTATGAATTATAAGCGAAGGAAAATTTCATATGAAAAAACTTCATAAACCGTTCTACAAATGTATAGCTATATACAAGAAGGAAGACTAATACATAATTAACTAGAAGGATTTTTTTAGAAGATTATTTTGAGGAATACACCGATCGTTTTGTTGAAAAGTATTTAATTTTTTCTGTCATTGCTCGACGTTTCGGGTCCAAGTACGGCCCTTCTTCAGGAACTTTATATATATATATAATAATTTTACATATGTGTTAAAGTTTTTTAAAAATTCTATATACAAATATTTTAAAAACCCTTTTTCTGTTTGTCGTATAGATGTTCTTTTAAAGATAATAATAAATAACAAATAAATAAAATGAAAAGCAAATTACAATAAAAGACAAATACATTATTAATAAATTAAAAGAAAGACTTAGAACAAAAAGACAATTAACTAGCTACGAGGACGTTATGTTACTGAGCGGTTGTTGACTAGAAAGTTTTACCTAATATGACTAATATTACTAATACTACGGTTTTAATTTGTTCTGTATGTATTTGTATTCTTTATTTATTAGTTCTGTGTCCTGTCTTAATTTTATAATGTTTTTGTGGCAATCTTCTTTAAGTTCACGTTGTTTTTTATTATTTTCCATGTCAATTATTTTTGTGTTGTCGAAGAAAAATACATGCCATGTTTCTACTGCGTGGGATTCTAGTGCTGATCGTGGTGCTTGTATATGCTTTATCTTGTGATAATCTGGTTTTAAGATTTTTTGATGTTTGTCCAATGTATTCAGTGTTAAGGAGCGTTTACAAAGACAGAGTAGAGGGGAGCCACCAGATTGCATTTTCTGTCCTTTTCTCAAGCTTGCACTCTCATATAAGTTCTTCGCGCTACCCACCCGAGTGGATTTCACAGAGTAGCGTCAGATTGGAACAATTTCTAATCTCACGTTGTTAGTTTCGAAAGCTTTTAACATATGTTTCGAAATACTGGAAGGCTATTTTTATATGATTATTCTCGGTTTTAATAATTTTCGCGATTTTTAGGGTTAAAGGATATATGAACGGGATTGATATGTAAATAAGATTAGTATTATTCAATCTTATTGTGTTGGTCGGGATGTGTGTCAGATTGCTGAAATGATTGTTCCTTTTAGCGCCAGTTCTAAGTCGACATTTGTATACAATGATTCTACATCTAGTGAGATAAGAATATCGTTTGGCTTAAAAGTAATATTTGTCCTATCAATTCCTTAAGTCATCGGTATTTTTTATATTGCGCGTACTGTCGGAGATCGTTTTCTGCAAAATGTTGCAAATGTACTTAGAGGGAGGTCGTAAAGACGGAGGCAATGTACTTAGAGGGAGGTCGTAAAGACGGAGGCATGTACTTGTATCGATAGATAGTTGGTTTAGTTTCAATTTCTTGATATAGTTTTTTTTTCCATATTGAGAATGAGTCTATTACTTTTTTTTTAAGTTTTAAGGTTGGGTAATTTACTATGGACATATATGTGGTGTCGTCATTTAACAGCTGTTCTATTTTCGTTATGTAGTCTTCTTTTGTCATTACTACCGTCTTATTGCCTTTGTCAGATCTAGTTTTATATAGGTGTGGATTCTCTTTGAAAAATGTATTTGTAACTTTTTCACAGTGTTTTAGGAATGTATTTAATTTATTGTTTTTTTTTTAATGTGCCTATGGATCTCATTAGTTACTAGCTTTCGAGATTCATCTCTGTCTTCAATGTTTGGAATTTCGTCGATATCATTCTCTAAATCAAGAGCACTTTGCCTGTTATTGATGTCGATGGGCATTTTAAATTTTAGGTCGAGGCTTAGTATATATCAGACAAATTTTTAACGCAGTTTTCGTAAAAAATGAATTTTGGTTCTTGTGTTTGAGTATTTTGCACTCTTGTGATTTTATGCTTAAGTAGTGAATTAAATTAAAAAATTTAATTTTTTTCAACTGCTGTAAATTCATCTAATTGACTTGGTATACTTCAGGCCATTTCACCTTCAAGTACGTACCCAGCTACCCCTATAGCCGATTGAACAATTACAAGGCATCAATCTGGATTTGGATGAATATCTAAAAATGTAGCCACCCTTCTGTTTTGAAAATATGTAAGTTATATCTTTAAAGTTGTTTTTGCATTTTCTTATTCTCAGACTGTAAAGGAGAATTTTTGTATTCCGAAGTTCTTTAAATGTAGTGTACGTAAAAAAATGGAGTTTGTTCATGGAAATCCTATGAAAGGATTACCCAACTTAGTTTGTTTTTGAAATATACTCGAAAGTTTCATATAATCACTACACGACCTCATGTACAAAATATCAGTTCTGTCCGTTATTTGTCATGTTGTATAGTGAAAACGGAAATGTTTGTATGGCAACCCTATTTACGAAAAAAAGTCTACAATTATTATAATAAGGCCCTGTACAATATATTAACTCTCTAAGTATATGCGCTCTTTAGTTATTGTTCAGAGTTCAGACGGACGGACAGACAGATAATATATAAACGGACGAAGACGGAAAAATCAAAATGTCTTTTAATGTTATTTGTGAGCGTCCAATCCATTTTGCTATACCATCGATATTTATATGCATTCAAAATGGGATTGCATACTTAAACATATACAATAGTTATGATTTCAGCTAGGACATAAAAATTACCCTGCCCTTCAACGTGGAGCAATGAACATAATTTTGGCGCCTCATGTAAATGTATATAAATGTAACTTTAGTAGACATTTTGTACGTAGTTTTTCGATATTTTAATAATTTTATTTACCAACCGCGTCAAAGGATTCAATATGCGTAGCACCATTATACATATATGTATAAGACGGAAATACCATGAAAAAAAATTAACTGAGGATAAGTTTAAAGATATTAAAGTCATTGACCTTAATCTAAACGAAACCGAATTTTTTTCCCTACGATGAAAGGTAGAAGGGTTATTCAGGAAGCTTCGAAAGTGAAGACATGGCGAGGAGTACTATGGGAGAAGAAATTATGCAATTAAATTTATTAAATATTGAAATTATGTTCAAGAAATTGGAGAGAAGATCGAAAGAAAGTTTTTGCAAAATTTTCTTTCCCCTTTTCCCCGCCCCTAGTTCAGAACCTGGATACACTAAAGGGCACCTTCTATAGATACTGTGGAAAATATGGTTTTTGTACAACGCCTATAACTTACTGCAGGCATCTAAATTTTTCAAATTGTAGTAAATAAAATAAATCGATTACGAAAATTAGCTAAAAATATTTAGTGCTGGTACAGTTGTTGTTGAGGATTCTTCTATGGTGTCCAAAACTAGATCAATATCAGCAATTCAGTCTTTTAATTTAAGAGCTATGAACTCAATAATCTCAATAGTATTTTCAAGAATAAACTCGAGGTTCTTACGCTGTGCTGATTATGTGATGAGGCTGAGTAGTTGAAACATTTTCAGTACCACACATTTAACACATTTTGAGTAATCAGCTACTTTCGGATCGTTAGGATGTAGACTACATTTCCTGAAACCATTTTTAGGGTTCCATACCTTAAAAGGCAAAAAGGGAACCCTCCTTAAATCGCTCTTGCGTCTCTTGCGTCCGTCCGTCTGTCTGTCACAGAGGTTTTTCTCGAAAACAACGTGACGTAGGAATTCTTTTGAAATTTAGAAGAGTGTTAGATCATTATGATGCGCACATATTATTATGTGTTATGCTCTCCCAGAAAATCTCGTTTAAAATTGCTACTTTAAAGGATTCAAATTTTTTTTTCGGTATTTGTTCTTTTTTTCAAAATTTTTGGTGACTTTGTTATAAAGACATAAGCCAAAATGTGCGAATGTCGCTGGAAAACAATTTTTTGTTATAATTTCTCCATCTCTTAGAATATTAATGAAATTTGACAATACAGTAGTGTTTAAAACATATGAAATATAGAGTTAACTAAAGCTGAAACACTTCACTCTTCCTAGGTAAAGGGTAATACAAAAATCGATGACGTTTTTACCAATGTTACAGGGCAATCGGACACAATGCATTCATTATCTAGTGATCACCACAAGGAAATTTTCACTAGATTTAAATATACTTAAATTCGGTCGATCAACTGTTCGTTGATAATGTTCTGGAACGGAACTGTGATTGCACGAGCCCGACTTGCTTTTTTGATCGAATTATTTTTTGTAGTTCCATATTTATTAACGTTTAACGGAAGGCAAGTTTTTTTTTAGGTTTTTTATGAATACTGTGAATACGATCAGTCCTAGACATTTTTATTGTACTAAAAACTTCTTGAGAATATAAAATCTTATAAAATTGGTTATAATCATTTTTTCTGTCCGACGAACCTTTCTAGAAATATATTCGAAAAACCACTGTAAAAATCAAAATCGCTCAATACGAAATTTTATACGTGCATTCATCTCGGGTCTTAGACCAATTCTCGCTATTTTACTTATTTTAAATATATTTTCACTACCAGCTCATACAATTTTTAATGTACACATTGTAAGTACAAAGAGGAATAACGTTGTATACCTTAAGATACTTTGATCCGGAACACCCTGTATAAAATACAATCTACGGCCTGTTCTTCCAACTTTCGTTATGAACGCTTCATCTCTGCTTTAGGTCAGCAACTTCTCACACTTGCTTCCCATTTAAATTCATATGATGCATCATCTGCTTCCCTCGCGAGATGCTCTCCCCAATCTTCTAACTCCCAGTAAATTCAATATTTTATCCCTCAACAGTCGTTCCACACTAAAAAATATCTTCGAAATAAGGCACACTGCTATTCGGACTGGAGCTAGTGCTCTTCTCGAATGTGAAACCTGAACCAAGCCTTTTCACTCAGCCAAGATGCCTGATGCTCTTCAGGCCGATATTACTGGCTGGGATTGGTCTTTTATCGATAACGCTGCTGATCTTGAGGAGGCAGCTCTTAATTTTTCGCATTTAATCACTGCAGTTTATCACAACAATGTCCCCCTCACAACAGCCACAATCAGACGCACTGAAGATTTAATTCTTCGCAGGCGAGATGTCGCTTTCTTATGCCAGGTTCGTGACATCGCCTACACTTATTGGAAGAGGTATAGATCTCCTGCTAACCTCAAGGCTTTTCGGCGTGCTGGCAGGGCAGTAGAACATCGTGTCAAAGCTCTTATCAGAGAAAACACCTTAAGAGACTTTGAGGGTGGCATTGACTGGCGCAAAATCAGTCAAATGGGGCTTGGAGCTAAAGCCAAAACCCATTCCAGCATCAACCCCGAAAAAAAAATTTACGGATCATCTATGTTCAATTCAACCACTCACCTCCCCCTCAGTAACCGCGACACATGAAATGGCTCAACGGACCACGGTAGCCAGACAACCGGGCGCAGCTTGTCAAGGTAGGCTTGAATCATCGAATGCTGAGCTTTCCTTTCGCAACTTTAGTGAGGCTGAATTTTTAGAAGCATTCAATCGTATTAAATCTAATGCAGCTAGTCATGATGAGATCCCTATCAAGTTTCTCAAACTTATTCTCCCATTCATTTTATCACCGGTCACCCATCTCTTTAATAGATTAGTCACTAGCGCTATCTTCCCCAAGTGCTGGAAGATGGGCATTGTCACTCCTATTCCCAAAACATCGTCACCTACGTGCCCGAATGAATGGCGCCCTATAGCGATTCTTCCATCAATTTCCAAAGTCTTTGAGGTGCTCAGTGCTGATCAAATTTCTGAATTCGTCTGTCCAAGTATCAATCTAGTTTTCGTCATAAACATTCCACCATCACTGCACTTGTAAAAAAAATCACGACCGATATTCGCCGTCTGTGTGATGAGGGTAACAGTGTGATACATGTTTTGCTAATTGCTAGGCTTGGCACTTCTTTTCGCTTTACCTTCTCTGCAAGTTCTCTAATAGCCAGCTATCTTGCTGATAGGACTCTGGTTGTTGCCAGCGAGTACCGTCGCTCAAACACTCGGCCCACCCCCGCAGGAGTTCCACAGGGAGCTGTTCTTGCTCCGGTTTTGTTCTCCGTCTACATAAATGACATCGTCACAGTGCTTGGTGACGTGAAATTCACCTGTATGCTAATGATCTTCAGATTTATGAGGCAGCCAATGTCAGTAACCTCCCATCGCTGATACGCAAGCTCAATCTTACTCTCAACAATATCTGTGGCTGGTGCTTTACCAATGGTCTGGCCTTCAATCCTGCTAAAACTCAAGCTATTAAATACTCGAGCAAAGCCAGTGTTCCTAGAATTGATGATGCTCTCCCGACCTTACGTCTTCATGATATAACCATTCCCATGTCTAGCAGTCATATCAAGAATCTTGGCCTCCTCATGGACTCACAACTTACATGGCGGCCTCACGTGAGCAAAATTCGCTCAAGAATCTACTACGGTCTCCGGTCTCCATATGCGGTCTCATACCACCTGTCACAAAACATTAGACAGTCCTTGGTGATCGCTTTTATCATGTAGCATTTTTTCTATGCTAACGCTGCTTTCTATCCCCTGAGGGTCTCTGAAATAACTAAGCTCAACAGAGCTCTCAAGTCCTGCGTACGATATATCTTCCGTCTCAAAAGGTATTCCCATGTGTCTCAGCTGTTACAGCTTTTCATGTCTGGCCCTCTTACCAAACTCTTTGTGCTTAGAGCTTTATGTTTAATTCACAAAGGAAGATGGAATGTGGTTCCAAGATACATCTGCGAGATGTTCTCATGGAGCAATCTTAACACCTCCAGGCTGGTATAACAAGGCACGCTTACTAGGTTTGGATCCAATGATCTAATTGGTCATGGAACCTCCCTTTGGAGCTCCTTGCCTGAACCTATTAGAAATATGCGCTCCGTAAAACAGTTCAAGGAATTGGCTTTAATGCATCTTCTAGACAGCACCTAAGTCCTGTTCCTATCCTATCAGGAGAAAATCAATTTAAAAAAAAAAAAAAAATTGAACTCAGTTATTTTAGTTATTTTTGTCTAGTTGATTTTATTCTGGTCGCTACATTGTGTTACATTGTTTTATTTTACTTTATTTTATTGTATATTATATAATTTTATTTTAGTCTATTTTACTCATCTATGTTCATTTTATTTATCTTATTTTACTTGTTGCATTACGTTCATTCGATTCATTTATTTATTCAGTTAATTTTATATGTTAACATATTCCTTTCTCTTTGTATTTTGTTTTTCTTTACTTTGTTAATCTTAATGTCAACTTTAATTTCATTTCAACTCAATTTTAATCAATTTCAATTTCATTTTAAATATTATTATAAGTCCTCTAATTATACCACCTCGTTTGTAATTCTATTACTTGCTAGTTTCTGTTGTTTTTCTTGACTTTGTACTCAACTTGTAATATACTCATATCTATTTTATACTCGATGTACCTAACGTTGTAACGCTGCTTATTCTTTAATAAATGCTTTTTCTATTCTATTCTATTCCTAAAACATAAATATTTATTACAGGCTGCGGGGATTGTTATGTAAGGAAAAAATTGTAGAGATTACAATACTTTGTACTGTGAGAACAAAATACACAGCCATTTTCGTTTGTAATATTATTGAAAATGATCCAAAGGATAAAAACTATAAACCTATATTGACTAAAACAATGAGAGCTTGTGACCCAACCTTTCGTACTTCGAAATAGTAGTCAGGGCAGTTCGAAAAGTAATTACGTAACAATATATTTACCACGAAAATCTGAATGCACTAGATCAGATACTACATACATATGTAGCCAGCCTGTAGGTACATATTAAAGATATTATACACCCAATAAATCCTGAGTGAATTCTAAAAGGAAAATATTTTTAAATTCAATTGAAATTAAATCAATTAACACAATCTCTCACCCATAGGATTCAAGGGAAAACCTGCTTATGTAACTAAAAGTTCGTCAAAACATTTTCCTGTTTAACAAAATTCACAAAAATTAAAAATTAACACCTAGAAATCATTAAATTTTAATTAATTGCTATCATGTTCAAGCTCATTTACAACTTCGGAGAAAAGACGTGTCGTTGGAAGTCAAAACATTAGGTTCATAAAATGTTTACTATCAATTTGACCGAATGACCAAATGCGCCTCTTTGGTTTCTTGAATTCGCTTCGCACATACAACGCCTCCGTATTTAACCTATTATCACTACTCTGTTGACAATGACTTCATATTTTCAAGTAGGTACGCTATAAGCAAGTCAACTAGCGAAAAAATTACTACGTGGTCCAAGATCTCTGGCATCTTCTGTTCAGCATCCATTCACAAGTGCAAATAAAATACGTATCTTCAAGATTTTGTCAGAAATTTAATTTGCATATATTTTGTGGAGTAGGCAAAAAAACTAAGCAGTAAAAGACAAGAAATACCATAATTCCTACGATGAGGGTAAAGAAAAAAACTCAAACTCTTCTCAGCAGAGATTCAAAGCGCCTGGTTGTCTGTGATTTTTAGAAATTCTCATAGCAACAGACTGATACACCATCCAAACAGTGTCATCGTCTTACTGTTTTGGCATTTGTTTTATTTTACGTAGAATTTTAGTAGAATACTAATAAAACTTCAATCGTTGTCAGTATACGTAAGGTGATACTTTGGCATCCAGCTGTAAAGCAGAATTTTTAAATAATGTGATCTTAAGTATATAGGAAAAACGAAATACTTTTATCCACGTTTTGATTCATTGGAATTGAGTTTTTATGACTTATGATGAATGCTTAAAAATATGCTTAATTGGCTGCGCGAATCTATAGGCGATAAAAAAATTCTGAATTTTTAGAGTTCAATATCTCTTCGTCTTTTGTGATTAAAATTTCTGAACAATCGAAGAAGCTCGTCAGCACCTGTAATTTTTCGAAGTTCTAAACTTTATGATGAAAGTCGTTAGAATGCCATTTGAGAAAATGGGCTACCGTCCTGGTTTTTGACACTTCTGGTTGCAGTAATAAGTTTTATAAGGCACATGTCGAATGAGTGTACCAATCATAATCATAAATTTTAACAACAGAAATATTTACGAATTTTTACTCCACATTTGAATAGTCTCTCTACAACATCAAAAATCGATATTTTATGATATTCCTGAATTCAGAACGTACCAATGAGATCAACCCTAACATTCTTGAGTTCTCAAAAAATCTGTTATCTAAAGTAAAAGACAGATAGCACTTTTTAGCTCCCCTTGGGAGCATAGGCCTTCCACATTCTGTTATTACTTTGTATTCCAAACTCTGTTTAAATTTCTTGAATTGTGTTTTGTTTTGCTCACTATGCTAGTCTGCAATAGCCATACCAATTACATGTGACTTCCATCTGTCGCCTATTCGGAGAAGCATACCGTGTCCAAAGAAGCTTTTTTTTATGTTGTTGTCATTGATGTTTTTTTGGTTGAAGCCTCTTTTCATGGTGATAGCCTTACAAATGCTTCTCGACTTCCTTAAAACCACATTTTGCGGTGCTACTGGAAAAAAGGGGTTGTGAATTACTGATAGAATCATTGAGGAACTATATCAAATTACAATCAACTAGATATTCCCGCCCGTGATTGCAGGCGCAACGATTTAACATGGAATGTGAACTTTTAACTGATTTTTTTGCAGAAGCAGCAGACAAATTTTAATTGATCCTTTTAATGGATTTAGTAATTACTCGCACCACCTTTTTACGTTTTGTAGTAAAAACTTAGAACATTTTCATTTCCAAATGAATTTTGAAGCTAAAAACGTATCAGATACGATTTCCACTAGCAATGTGGTTTTATGGTAAAGGAGACAGGAGGATCGCATGTATTATGAGATGCGGTCTCTATCGTCTGCAAATTCTTATAGTCTACGCCACAAAAAGTAAGCTATTAAGGTCAAGTCAGGGTAATTTTAGTTAGGGGTTGTCATTTTACGAATTTGAACTGGCAAAATTTTGTAATTTGTCCATTTCAATTAAGTTATTTTGTTGATTTGCTATAAAATCAGCTAAATGTTTTATGTCGTGTTCCGTTAGAGAGTTTATTTACATATAAATTTGCTTATAATCAGACATTTGCCGATATATAGAAACACACCACAGAAATTCCATGCTCCTTTTTCTTTGCTTACCAAAAATTGATGATTCATTTTTATTCTCTGTTTTGTGTCAAAACTTCTTGGGATCTTAGTACACATTTTAGAACACAATTAAATCATATAAGGAACTAGCGCGGAGCAAAATTATTGATAACAACTCTAGTCAGAAAAGTCTAACAAAATGTGCGTGCAGTAGGCGGCAAAGTTTACGTTGGCCTTAATTTACAACCAGAATGAATATAAATTAATTTGATACGACGACTGCAGAATGAACTTCAATATGATTTTTGGCTTGTGTCTGAAATTAAATGCATAATAAATGACAGTTCAAATATCCTAAATGGCTTGTATCTTAACTAAAACACTTTCGCTTTATTGGAAAGCTTTAATTTTAAAAATGAAAATTTTTAGGTATAATTATATTCTTCAAATACTTCTATTATTTGTGGAGTTTCTTATGACCTAGAGAACTATTAATGCTTTTCTCAAAAACAAATTTTTAATCAATAAGCTTCATCAATAAAATCCCAAGAGGTTTTGGCATAGAATAGAAGATAAAGTTTAATTATTGATATTTTGTAATCAAAGACCAAGGACCTATTTTATAAAAATTTATGACATTGACATAATCTGAAAACTCCACAATTGTCAAGTTTCTGTTTCATAAAATTTTGATAATTTTGTAAAGTTGTCGGAAAAATTCAAGTAATTGTCAAATATTCGAATCATAATAAATTGTCATGCCCAATGAATTTCCCAGCAATTGTCAAGGATTTTCCGATAAACTTGTGGTTATGACAATTTTTTATGAAACAATATAAATTGACAAATTTACAATTTTGTCACAATTGTGTGATAAATTTTGACAGATGATTAAGTAAAAATATAAAAGTGACAAATCCGAATTAAATCTGTTTTGAAAGCAAAATGCAGTATATTTTTGATTCAAGTGAAGGTGATGATGAATTGCAATTTGCAGAAAATAGTTTTAGACGTCTATAAGACACTTTAAAGAAAGAATAAATATTGACTTCAATGCATTGGCAAATATGCAATTTAAAGAAATATTTCGTGTTCGCTTTCTCCAATTCTACCATAGAGTATATTACTTTGCAAAAGCAATTTCAAAACACTTATTTTTAAATCACTCATAATTTTATAGTTTCAAGACTGTGCACTAGAAATTCATTCACTTCCACCTGTTCAACTATGTCACAATGAATTTGTCAGCGATAATTGTCATTTTTCGCAATAACTTTGACAATTCTTCAAAATTTGACTACAACAAAATAGTTGTGAATTATTTCGACAATTTGTCAAAAATTTGACAATGACAAAATAGTTGTGATTATATGGATATTTTTGTTATTATATATAACTGACAATTACGTAACCTGTCAAACTTTTGTGATATGAAGATTTGTCACTTGTCACTAGTTAATTTTTATGAAATAGGGCCCTGACCAAGGAATATCTATAGCGTATTTCCAGATGTACAGTAAAAATATCGGGATATAAGTGACTGATTAGAATAAACGCATTTATTTGTAAATAAACTTTCAAACTTAAGTAATACAACATAAAACTTTTTTTCGAGGATGAAATTTATTTAACCTTGAAGAAAATTATTAAAATAACTTAATTTAAATGAAAAAATTACAAAATTTTGCTCAGGCTAAATTGGTAAAGCGGCAGCCCCAAACTGAAATTTCCCTGACTTTGATAGCTGAGTTTTATCACAGACAACATACAACTAGATAAGAAAATCTGCATATAAACATGGATTACTTTTTTAAAGCTCTTTAACTTTTTATTCAACCAAAAAAAATTATCATTTCGAAGAACTTATGTGCCATAATACAGAAAGAGAGAGAGGAGAGAGAGAGAGAGAGAGAGAGAGAGAGATAGATAGATAGAGAGAGAGATAGAGAGAGAATGTATAAAGCATTCTATTGTGGGGCCACTAGCTCGTTCTAATTCGACCGCATTTTGTGAGGTTTTATCAACTAGATGTAAGTTGTCTCAGATGATGAGCTTTCAAAGCTTTCAGAGCTTTCAGTTATAAAATTCACTCCGAAATGAAATTGTTCAAAATGGTACACATGGCGCTATTTAGGTGGCAGTGATGCATCTTTTTGGCCATTTCTCTATAGTATACTGTATAATATATGACACAATGTTGATGTGATATAAAAGAGGAGAAGCTATAGCAACGAGAAGAAAAATAGGTAAGAGGTAATGCGCAGAGCCGTGTCGAGGTGCATTTCAAACTCGCGATCTCTGTAACTGTAGTCAGCGCTAACGAACTGTATACTACCGAAGTCACTAGTTAAACGTTAGATAAATTTAAATCAACCAATCCGCTGGGATTCCAATGACGCTACTCGTATATTTGACCACGTACATCATAAAACAAATTTTTGTAAAAGTCGGTATTTCCGAATATTTCGAAGTTGCGAACTTTAATGGAAGTGAAAATCAAATTGATCTGGGGACCAGATTGATAAACTTAATGATTGCTATTCAGTTTGATTGAATACTTTTGCACCAATAATCACTACTATATATATGAATATACTATTCAGCTCAACCATAATGATGGGTGATGTGAATGCTCAAATCAATATAAAAACCCCAGACTTGGAACTGTGAAAGAAGCTTTGCGACCAACAACAAATGGTAACGGTGATCTTCTAGTATAATTTCGTACATTTGTATCTACTTTATTCATAAAGGCACATTCGAACATGTGGGTATCATCGAATCAAAGAAACCAAACACAGATAGAGCACATTGCTTTCAGTCACAGATGGAAAAATATTTAAGATGATCTCCGAAGCTTCATAGGAAAACATATTAGAACTGTCCAACACCGTGTTTGGTTCAAAAACTCCCGAACTAAGGGCAATGACAAAAAATTCGTATTTGCAGACAAATTTCGCCAAAACTTACATTAGCATATGTACATTAGTACCTATGAATATGTTTGAAAAGGAGACGACAGCAACCACACGTGGAATGGAATAAAAGCAACAGTGGCCACATTGAAATGTCGTATCAAATAACTAAACCTATCAAGGAAGAATTCTACCAAAAAGTATAAACTAAGGAGACACTATGGTAGTCTACCGATCGATGAGGATATCCAGTTCCATTGATGGCAGCAGCATTTCTTCATTATTCTAAATACAACACTAATTCACAGGATTCACAAAATATCAATACTGTGAACGTACGAACCTAATGCTTTTTCATCGGAAAAAACCACCATCACATAAGAATGCTGATAACGGAGCGAGACATATGAGTCCATATCCTGCTACCAACCGCTGAAAAGGGATAAAATACCTATACCGTAAGGCAGCCATTCTTAACAAAATGCCGAACTTACTGATTAGAGAGATCGAACGGATTTCCTCTTAAATCTACGTTTCAATCAGTTACCTCGACAAGAATCGGTTACTATGTATGTACATAATCCAGTACATGTAACAAGACATAATATTCCTATGAAAATGGTAATAATTGCCAGCAGTAAATCTGAAGGTTCACAGCTGCCATGAAATGCACGATAACTGGGCAGCAACTAGCTAATTGTCAAGTACACTAGCGTTTCGTTCGAAAATCTAACGTGCGTTTACAGCCATCAAAGATAAACATCAACATCAACCGATTATATGTCAAGCTAACTTTGGAAAAAGATTTGGTGAAGATTTGCCGCTCTGTCATCTACTCATTGTGTAAAATTTATACCAAAATGTATTCTTCGTCTCTCATTATTAGCCCGATCCACAGCATAATCTTGCTATGGAAGCCACCAACAAAAATCCGTCAAAATTTTCAGGAAATCTCCTAGAGTCAAAGATCCACAAAGCCAGTCCTAATACAACGTCTCTGTCAATCAAATACTACGGTCTTGTATGAACTCAGCGTGACAACTTTACCTGGAGTTGCCTCTATATGTTCTTCGGTGGCGCTTATTTGAAGTTATTTTCTATCATTCTACACACTCTAGTGACTCTGAAAATAGTGTCCAAATATGCGGCCTAACCTTTTGCTTGCATGTTTAAAGGATTTCATCAGCCTACAAAAATTTAAAAACTAAGGAAACGAATATTTCACCATTATCGTCCTTGGCAACCAAAGAAGATATTTCAATACTGGAGCACTCACTAGCAGGCCTATTTCTACCATACAATCTCTGTGAGCCTACATTAAAAACAAAGAGACATTTTTCTTCAAGTCCATGAAGGAAGAATCAGAGCACTCCCATTGTATTTTATATTCTATCCTTTTCAAATGACTTGATGAGAATTGTCACAATATTCAACTATGGTTAATTTCATGCTAGCACGTATTTCAGTCATTGCTATAATTATGTATGTGCCTATGCACATTATGTACAATAAATACAAGGACACGTTTATTTTAACCAAGCGAATCATATTCATAGGGTAGTTCTACCGCAATGTTTTTCGTCCGTTTCCCTTCATGGTGCGTGTTTATATCTGTTCATAAAGTAACTCGAAAACGTATAAATTTAACAAGATGAAAATGACGTCACCACAATCATTTGAATTCGAAATGAGTTATGTTGGCTGAGGAAATGGAGAAACTGAAATTTTCTAAAAAGTTATTCGAAATGTAAAATATGTGAAACTCCAACTGCAATTTTCATTTTTATGCCAAACAATTTCATCATACACCCTCCCAATTAGACGAACAGTTGTATAAATTTATCTATACTATTGCAAAAAATAATTAATCAAACCTTTCCAAACTCAAGGTCAAAGCGTTTTTTGTTCATTTTAAATCAAAAGTGCATAATAAGAACACCGTCACCCTATCCTAATGGTATTTTACATCGCGATTGTCTACATATTTAAACGATCACAGCCTTACCACAGTTGATAAAACTACATATAGATACTGGGCAGCCCGAAATATAGGAGAATTCTTTTTTCAGTTATATCTCAATAGATGGATCTTGGAGGCATACAAATTAACTGTGGTCAACTGACGACAATTTAAAATATTTTGGTCGAAAGTACGAGAAATTCTACTATGGAACTTGCCATAGTCCTACGAGTCTCATCCGAAAAGCAAAGTCCAATATAGACATACATAAATATATACCTACATGAAGGACAATATTATCCTTAGTTTCTAACAATGAAAACCCCGTAGGGATACAGCAATTATCATGAAACCGTTGTCGACATCGTTGTCCAGAATTTACATGTAGTAGTTATTGCCGTATAGGCAAAATTTCTGAAAATGAGACAGCGTTTATTCACAACTACATAACCTTCCAACCAAGGACTGACTGATAAAACATACAATCGATTTTATGGTACGTACGTCCAACGGTTTTCTCCTCGAATTTTTACATTTTCAGTGTTATTTTTTGTTGTATTACGTTTAAGCAATCTGTGATAAAATGAACATTTTGCATAAAATTGCATAAATACATGCTTATACTACAATCTACTTTGCCTTTGGATTTATGTTGTTATAGTGTTATATGTACACTTACATTTTTTTTTAGAATTAAATTTTTGTTTAACATTAACACAATTTTATTTTATTCTGCGCTCACAGACACGAATAGGTGTGGACGAAATACATAGTTAAGATTAAGACCTTGGATAAATATTGGCTGTGGTGATGGAGGTAGCTAATAGTATTTTCAGCTTTATTAAAATTCTTTTGCCATACATAATGATGCCCATCTTACATATTGTTACGTGCCACAAAGTGAATCAAGCGACATCTGTTAGGAATGGAAGCAACTTTAGGTTAGTGTCATCTTAGTAAACTTTGGGTTTGGAGAACGGAATATTTAGGAAGGTTCTAGGATAATTCGTAGAGTATAAATACGGCGCTCTGACAGCTAGGAGGCGAGTATTATTTCAGACAGCGAAGTGAACGAAGTAAACTATTGGGATTGCGATAATTAGAAGTACAGTACTAGCGATAAATAAAGAGTTGATTTGATAATTATTTGTGAATTTGTGAGAGTAAACAGTAAAGTTAAATAAAGAAAGAACTTTTGAATTATATTTAAAATATTGTGTTTTAAATAACGAACTAAGGCCACGCTCGTAACAACTGGTGTCAGAAGTAAAATAAAAATCGCGAAATAAAGTGGTGGCATTTGACTTTGAAATTCAAAGAGTGATTAATTTTGTGAAATCGCGCAAGAATGGGACGCAAACTAGAGGAGCTTCGCATACAGAAATTGAAAGTGGAGTTGGGGAAGCGGTCATTACAAACGACTGGCCTAAAGAATCTTCTAGTCGAGCGACTTAGACAAGCTTTGATAGAGGAAGAAAAGAATCCTGAGACATTCGTTTTCGAAGAAGAACCAGAAATTGAGGAAGAGCGTGCAATGAACATAGAACAGCTTTTAAGTACTTTAATGAGCAAAATGGAAGCCCGTTTTGATGAACAAAAGAATTCTCTCCAGGAACAAAAGAATTCTCTCCAGGAACAAAAGAATTCTCTCCAAGAACAAAAGAATTCTCTCCAGGAACAAAAGAATTTCCTCGAGGACCACAAGAAATCTATGGAAACCCGTTTGGACGAACAAAAGAATTCTCTCCAGGAACACAAGAAATCTATAGAAACCCGTTTGGACGAACAAAAGAATTCTCTCCAGGAACAAAAGAATTCTATGGAATCACGTTTAGATGAGCAGAAGAATGCTTTGGATGAACAAAAGAATTCTATGGATTCCCGTTTAGATGAGCAGAAGAAATCACTGGAAACGCGTTTGGATGAACAAAAGAGTTCTCTGGAGAATTGTCTAGAAAGTCGCTTAGAGGAACAAAAGAATTTCCTGAAAAACTCGTTAGACGAACAAAATTTAAAAATTGAAGGAATCGAGCAAGAAGTGGCGGAAGTTCAACAAAAAGTGACCGAACAGCTTGACAATTTCAAATCAGATTTGGAGAAGATGAAGCATCGACAACCACGGCACGAAGGAATTGAAATATCCAATGCAGGCAGAATGAAACCTCCAATATTTGATGGACAAAATTCGTGGCATATTTTCAAGAGTCAATTCGAGGCTGCTTCCGAAGTAAACGGATGGAATGATGCAGACAAAGCTACAGCTCTGGTATTAGCACTTCGAGGTTCTGCATCAGAGCTTTTACAAACTATACCGATAGAAAGGCAACGTGATTATACTTCATTAGTACAGGCGATAGAGTTACGTTATGGAGATGAACACATGCAGCAAGTATATCGCCTACAGCTACGCAACAGGATTCAAAAGCATGGCGAATCACTACAACAACTGCAGGCTGATGTGGAAAGATTAGCTTATCTTTCATACTCTAGCGTAAATGTGGATTTCCTTAATGAAGTGGCAACAGAAGCATTTGTGAACGCTATTGCAGATCAAAATTTACAACAAGCGTTGAGGCTAGCAGGAAAGAAATCAACAGCAGAAGCACTAGCTTATGCACTAGCGTATGAATCTGCCAGGCAAGCTTCTCGAAGTGCAGTACGAGTGAGAGAAATTTCGGTGGAGGAATGTACTTGTAATAGAATGCAGAGCAATTCTACACGCGGTATTCTGCGATGCTGGAATTGTAATAGACCAGGACACCTCCAAAGGGACTGCAGAAAACGCCGACGAATGGAAGCGCTAGAAGAAGGGCAGAGATATCGAGCTGGGCAAAGATATCGAGTTGGGCAGCAGACTCACAGCAGAATACCGTCATCAGAGACCACTCCTTCGCGTGGTGTCATTCGATGCTGGAAATGTAGTAGACTGGGATACCTGCAAAACGACTGTAGGAAACGAGGACGAATGAAAACAACAGAAGAAGGGAGAAGATGGCGAGGTAGAGAGCAAGCTTTCCGTGGAGAGACTAGACTGCAACCTCATGACTTTGAAATCCCATACCGCAAAGGACGTATCCACGGATATGCAGAAGCTTTTTCACAACGTCCATGCAATCATGAATGGAATCATTGCGGACGGATGGAAGAAAAAGATGACGATGACTACAATGATGATAACGAAAGTCGAAAGAAGAAAGGAAAGAAATCCAAAGATGATGATGATAACGGTGATAAAAGTAAAAAGAAGAAAGGAAAGAAATCCAAGAGCGAGGACAATGAAAGAAAGAAAAAGACGAAAAGTAAAGGGTCTAAAGATGCTGATAATGACGATGATAAGGGTATAATGAAGGTCGGAAAAGGTAAAGATAAAGTTTCTGACGATGATGATAATAAGAAGCGCAAAGGCGGCAATGAAAAGGATGACAACGGCAATCAAAAGGGCAAGAAATTTGAGGACAAAGGAATCAAAGATAAAAGACGAAAGAAAAATCAAAGCATGGAAGAGTATTTCAACAGAACATTAATCAAACATCTGAGGAAGGTCTTCAACTATAATCAACGCGATTGGTTTCGACATATTCCTATATTTCTAATGGCTTATATATCAGCTATTTACAATATGACCAGACAAAGCCCATTTAAGGTCATTTTCGGAAAGGAAATGCGCTTACCTAGCGACCTCAAGTTTGGTATACCCAAAGGCGAACAAAAGTTACCAGAAGACTACGTCACAAAGCTCAGACAACGATTAGCTGATGTGCACGAGGCCACGAGACGTTCTCCAAAGTTACCACAACACTGGGAGAGACCGTATGCAGTTGAAACTAAAATTAATAACATGCCATACAAGAATCAGCGCGGTACAAGATGCAAAAGAAAAATCGTTCATCTAGATTGCTTGGGTCAATACGGAGAGCACCACGACAGTGGACCATCTGTTGTTCGGGACGAACAAATTTTAAGAAGGGGGCAGTGTTACGTGCCACAAAGTGAATCAAGCGACATCTGTTAGGAATGGAAGCAACTTTAGGTTAGTGTCATCTTAGTAAACTTTGGGTTTGGAGAACGGAATATTTAGGAAGGTTCTAGGATAATTCGTAGAGTATAAATACGGCGCTCTGACAGCTAGGAGGCGAGTATTATTTCAGACAGCGAAGTGAACGAAGTAAACTATTGGGATTGCGATAATTAGAAGTACAGTACTAGCGATAAATAAAGAGTTGATTTGATAATTATTTGTGAATTTGTGAGAGTAAACAGTAAAGTTAAATAAAGAAAGAACTTTTGAATTATATTTAAAATATTGTGTTTTAAATAACGAACTAAGGCCACGCTCGTAACAATATCTTAAACACGTGCCTAACCACCTTAGAGTTTTCATACTCGTGGAAAATAGCAATTGTACTTACTGTGTGGCAAAAAAGAGCGCTGTTAAGGATCTGATCTTGCATCCTCTGTCAGATTATGCTATTCTGGAAAAATTGATTTTCCACAATATTACAATAATTGGAGACTAGCAATTTATTAAAACCATATCAGTCCGATTTTTGTAGATATCATAGATACGAAACTGCTCTTAGACATCTGACATTCGAAGGGCACTGGACAATAACTACATTCGTGTTATGGCTTTAATTGATTTTTTCCTAACTTTCTCAATAAGCTAACGTTAAACTCTCACTTCTATACCTTGGCCTTAGGATGACCAATAGTGTCTTATTGAATAGAATGTAACAAATCAAAGTAGGGAATCTATTATCCAAGATACTGCCTTTTAACTGCGGGGTACCCCAGGGATCCATTTTAGGTCCGTTGCTTATCGCAGCATGTATATTAATTACTTTCCTGTTGCAATCATTAGCTGCAAAATCCTGATGTATATTGACGATATCTAGGTGTATCACAGTAGACCCATTGGCCTGATAGAAGATTATGTTGATCGTCTGAGCTCACCTATTCAGTATTTCGAAATGGGCTGATGAAAATCAGTTACTGCTTAATATCCGCAAATCGCAATGCATCGTGCTTAATCGTCATTCCATTAATGCAACGGATCCCCCACCAATCATCTTAAGCAACATGACCATACCAAAAGTTGAACGCGTGCGAAATATTGGAATTCTCCGAAACTCAAAAATGAAAGTGGTTGGGAGGTTCTCCGGTGGCTTGCGTCGCCTTTAGATGCTTTCTATTATCCTCCCAACAAACACGCGTTTGTTCCTGGTAAAGTCTTTGATAATACCCTATTTCACCATCACACTTCTATTCTTGCCACATGTAGACTCTGTTTGGATCTGTATTTAAAGGCCAGGCTTCTCATTGCTCTTTATACAGTGATTTATTCGAAAAAAAATCGTACTATTTATACATACAGTCATATTTTCAAACTTCATCCAGACATTTTGATTTACTAATTCCTTGTTTTATTTAGTCTGAAATGGAAGACTCTTGTTCGCGCTATTAGAGTCTGGAATAAATTATCTTCTGACCTTATCGTTAGTCTCACTTAGTTTTCTCGGCGCGGCGGTGCAGGGTAATATAGATATGAGGTAGGACTAGTGTTGTTTTAGTTTTTAGTTGTTTTTTGACACTTTGAATTTTAACTTTCAACTTGGAATATTTCCTTTTTCTTTCCAAAATTATTTAAGCTCAGACAAAAGAATTATTCTTCTTGTACAGAATCCAAAATAAATCTGAATTTGAATTTGATGATGTTATTTTAGGTATAAAAAGTCAACTAATAATTTTAACAATTTATTATTCGTTACATGATTTTGTATCATATTTTACATTTCAAAATTGTTGCATGTCTAGATTATTCAGTAGCATTCGCAGGTACACAGGAGTTGTTACTTAAAATTTTACCTGTAAAATGGATTTCACGAATTATTTCAAATAACCTAAATAAAACCAAAACCCACGGTTAGTTTAAAAAAATGTTAATATTTAAAAAATATTTTCCTTATTTTATTCTCGAAGCATAATGTAGTAAGTAGGCGGCAAGCAATATCAACATAAATCAATATTTCTATTTTGGAAGTACATATGACAAGTTGTTGTGTTGAAATGTATGCGTATAAAATATGAGAAAAGCATGAGATATGTGGTAGATGCCCAAAGTAATCCAGTGTAGTTAAATATTTGTCATTCATATCTCGATAGTGATAAGTTTTGGCTGCTTTATTAATATGATTCATTTGTAGGTTATTACATATATTATATTGATCAGACTCTCTTTCTAGGACCTATCCTTAATCTTACGAAGCTACTTTTCTCTTAAATTGTAAAAAATCTTTATTCATTTGTGGTGAAAACTTATTTTATTCGACTTATATTCGGACTTCCATGTCAATACATATGTATAGTATCGGCCAAAACAAATGCAACTCAAATCACTCTCACAATATTGACCAGCAAAAGTCAGAAATTTTAAAATAAAGTAAATTAGTTTTATTTCATTATTGCTATACAAACTTTTTAAAAGAAAACCAAACACAATCTTCAAGCAATCTTTCATTTATACCCACAAAATAAATTAAATTTACGAAAACTTATTTCTTTGATGGGCAAAAACAAATGCAACTTCGTGGTTTACAATTTCTTTTGTTTTTTTTTGTATTAATAAGCTACTTAATATTTTGTTAAAAATCCATTTTTTTTAATGACAGCTCGGCACCTGCGAGGCATTGAGTGAATTAAATTTTCAATTATTATTTAAGGGATCTCATTCCACACTCTTTTAATTTCTTTCAACAATTCACTTTTACTAATACTTTCACCCTGTATTTTTTTTTAGAAATTTCCCATAGATTTTCTATGTGGTTCTAATCGGGCGACTGGGCTGGCCACTGTAATACCTGAATCACACTCTCGTTGTGCCATTCTTTCACAGTCTTCGACGTGTGCTTTGGGTCGTTGTCATATTGGAATGTCCATTTCAAGGGCATATTCCACTCCACATACTGAAACATAATCTCCTGCAGTATGGATTTGTATTGAAAGCGGTCTATTATACCATCATTTTTATGATCTGTCCCTACATCCTATCCTGATATGGACCCCCACACCATTACATACCCTCCGCCGTATTTAGTGGTTTCTTTGCAATGCTTTGGATCCAATCGCTTTCTTTTAGGACGCCTTACACGACATATTCCGTCCGATCCTTTCAAATTAAATTTGCATTCATCGCTAAAAAGAATGGTCTTCCATCTCTGAACAGTCCAGTTAATGTGGGAACGTGCAAAAGCCAATCTTCGTTTTCTATTTTGAATTGAAATAAAAGGTTTCTTTGCTGGCCAATAACAAGGTAATCCGAGCTCCACAGCGCGTCTTCTAACAGTTGTTTGCGATACATTTGAGTTGAGATCTTTTGTTAGAATTGTAGATGAGACAAACGGATTAATTTTGATTTTCCTGGAAAATAGATTGTCCTCTCGCTTAGTTTTTTCCTTGGCCTCCCTCCGTTATGTACAGTTTCAACTGTTTCACGGTGCGACGATATCGAGCTATTATTCTGGAAACAACCGACTTTTCCATGTTATATTTCTCGAAAATAATCTTCTGAGATACACCACTTTTAAAATCCTTTATAATTAACAATTTTTTATCCGCACTATGCTTTTCATTCGCCATTTTTAGTTTTTGAAGATTTTAGGTGGTAAAAAAACTTTACATTATGAAACGTCTCTTTATACTAGCAAATAATGCACACAACTATCAGCTAAAATCTAACTAACCTCAATAATAATCAGAGTTACATGGAAAATTTTACAAATTGATTTCGAGAAATACTGTTATAAATCCGGGTTGCCAAAGTTGCATTTGTTTTGTCCGATAAAAAAATAACAGAAGTTTTCGTAAATTTTTCTTAATTAGGTACTCGTAAAAATTATCAATTTTTTGTAGATTGATTTTTGTGTTTTTTAAATGACTGGTACAATACTAAAGAAATAAAAATAAAACACTTTGCTTTTAAAACTCGAACTCTCGTTGCCCAATATAATGGAACTAATTTGAGTTGGATTATTTGTTTTGGCCGATACGTATGTATGTAGGATCCATAATCTTTGAGAAAATATTTCGCATTTATTGCCTAAAGCCGGCGCTAGACATGGTAGCAACTAACAAGGATTAGCTGATAAGGGATCATAGTAAGTGATCCAATTATCCTAAATTGATGTCATCATAAGTAATAAAGGATTAGTAAGGCAATCAAAGAATCTTATCGAGAAAGGTACACAGAAATGCTAACTGAAGGAGCCTCTCGATCCCGAGCAAGAGCTGTATACCGGTAAAGTTTACTTTACAAGAAGAACAAAACTGGAAATTTTTCGTGTTTTCAAGATAGAAAGAAATATAGTACAATCCTTCACAAAATTATTTGCGCACAGTATTTTCGAAACTGTTGCTGTATTGATAACTGTGACTTTTAATGGATATATGTATTGTAAAACATAAAACGAAACTGATCCATATTTGTAAAGCTTTTATTTACTTGAATCAGTACAAACAATAAGCAAAATGTATCCAAATAAATAGAACAAAAATATTTCTCACAAAATAATTTGTGTCTACAATTTTCTTCACAAAATTACTTGTGCACATATAAAACCCTATTCACACAGCTTCAGAATTATGTTGAAATTATACAGGGTGTCCCGTATGTGGTGTTACACCTGAAAAAAAAAATTATTGTTGTGGTGGGGGGAAGGGAAATCCTAACGGTTTCTGAGATAACGGGACTAAAAAATATTTGGGTATGTTGTTATAGATTATCCTCCTGAACGTTACACCCTATGATAATGATTTGAAATTTGTTAGATTGATAATCGTTGAGCCTTTCCAATGGTCTATAAATTGTTCCCTCCTCCTCTCAGTTTTAAAGTTAAGGCTCAACGAAGTTAAAATTTTGGAATTTTAATTCGTTTTTTTTTCTTTATTTAACTTCTATTCTTACAATTACAATTCAATTTATACTTAACTTTCGATATCTGGGTATTATTTGCCTATAATCTTATTGTTTATAAACTTTACCATATTTTATTTTATAACACACTCTGTTGCAAAATTATAAATCCACCCAGAAATTTGAAGTTGTCCCTATTTTTCAATAGAAGTTTGAAAAACTTTCTTCTAAGAAATCTGAGGGACTTAGTCTTAGAGAAATTGGTCGAAAAATCGGTGGAAGTCATGAAGCAGTGTCTACTTTTTTATATGACCCTGCTAAATACTCAACCTCAACCAAGAGCTTGAGGAGCGATTTCCGAAGATAGGCCCCTTGAGGTCCAATTCACTTCTATTCATATGAATAGTGAGGTCTACATCACGGCTCTCCGAAGTAGCTTAGTTAATTTTCTTAAGGAATATCGACGCAAGCGCTGGGTATTCGGGCAAAACAATGCTGCTATTCATAGAAGTAGATAGTCAATGGCATAATTTCAAGCCAATTCGATAAATCTTTTAGGATGGGCAGCATGTTCTCCGGACCTAAATCCAATGGAGAATATTTGGGGAATTTTAGTTTATGCTGACCAAAGAGTATTCAGCACAGTTGAAGAACTGAAACAGGCCATCGTTTAAGAATGGGACAAATTGGATAGCGAGTTGCTAAAAACACTCATTTTAGGAATGATCGAACAGAAGAATTTAAATTATTAACAATTAAAAAAAAAGTTCGTTTTCATGTGATTTTACTATAGTGGATTTATAATTATGCAACAGATGAAAATTCGGAATTCTCAGAGAATCTAAAAGCGTTAATGTAGTCTTGCCATAATGTAAATATTTTGCTCGTTGCCGAGAATCTTTCGTAGAAAAAAGTTTTCCAAATTTCCATTGGACAAGTAAAAAAGTAAGCACCTAGATGAACGCCCATATGAAATTTCGTATGGTCACCCGTCTGTGCAAGTTTGATTTTTGAACTGGTTTTTCACATATATTTTTAGAACAGAAAAAATGATTATAACGAATTTTAAAGGATCTCTTATTCTAAAGAAGTTTTTACTACAATAAAAATGTCTAGAAATAATCGTTTTTACAGTATACGTAAAAACCCTAAGTTTTTATATGGCGAAGCATCAAGAGCGGATTGCCCGATTTATTCCAATTTTGAAACTTTATTTGCTCTTACTATGAAAACACAATGCACCAAATTTCAGCTCTCTATATCCACGCGTTCTCTGGCAGTGTCTAAATATATAGTCGAAAGCGACATTTTTGTATGGCAACCCGAAGAAGCAGTTGCCCGTTTTGTCTCATTTTCGAACTTAATTTTACTTTTTTTTTTAAATCCGTGTACAAAATTTCAGCCCTCTAAGTATAGGCGTTTTCGAGTTATCGTACACACAGACGGACATGCAAAAATCAAAAAATCAACTTTTAATATGATGCGTGGGTGTCCAATCTATTTTGCTCTACCATCATTATTTCTGTCCGTTACAAACGGAAGGACAAACTTAGTACCCTATAGATTTATAAAAATTGGAAAAACTTCGAATTTCTGAGTGGATTTATAATTTTTCAACAGAGTGTCAATGTGAATATGAAATTTTAAAATGTAAAAGAAATTATGGATGGATAATTTTATACATATCAAGATTGACTTACCTGCCCAATTTCTCAACCTTGGTAAATAATCGTTCCAAAACGCGCAAGCTGCTGCTTGTGGTCCTCGCCCTAATTTATCTGCTTTCTTATTTTCTTCGCCTTCCGCATTAAAAATATAATAAATTGGATTTTCTTTTGTATACAGAGGCCAGTGATCTCCTTCTATTGAGGGTGCTCTGAAATAATTAAATTGAGGTTAAATTTTCATCGTATACTTAAGGAGGAATTATTATACGTGTACTATAATCTACATAATTCAAAGTTCCTTGAAAACGGAACGTTCAAGAGAGCCCCTTCTGAAAATCCTAGCATAATATGCACAAATGCACAGAGGTACCCAACCTTTATGTACTATATAGGTGTACTTCTATAGTTTTGTTTGTTTTATTGTAGATGACGCCATTGGTGACATTTTGTAATTAAAAAAAAAATTAATACTAATGTGGTGACGTTAATTAAAGTTTATCTCAATATTAATAACTCTGTTATTTCTGTTTAAATAATTAATTTCTAAAAGCGACTCTTTAAGATATATGAAAAATATACATATTTTATATATAGTGTTCGGTAATCAAGTAGTATGCCTTCCTTGGAGTTTCGTGATGCACAATTTTGTTCTAGACCCACCACCTTTCCTCTAAAATCAATTGTTCTTGTATATCTTGCAAAAGGGAAACGGGATGTGGGGGGGGGGGGGCATGTAAAACACTTATAGTGTTCTGGAATTTAAACTTCTCCACTATTCAGATACCTAACATAAAAATATTAATAATTTTTTAATGGAATCAGATATTTAGGTAATTCTTCTTCGATTTTAAAGGACTATTAATGGGTAACATTTGAGAAAAGGATATATCATAGGAATAAAAATTTGACGAGATCAATAAACAACAAATTTGCATGACATTTTTGTTTTCAAGCACTCAATTGGGATCGCGCATTACGAATTTTTGGTAAAAATTAAGGAATTTAATATGGCAGACAAATTTAGATATTTATTGTCAAATTCGATAGTTTGGGGGTTTGGAGTTGGGGATTATGAATTTTTATTATTAGCTTCACTTATTGCTTGACTAGACTTGAAACTTAATCAATCGCTTTTACAAAACTTAGTATTGTCCATCAACCCTTCTTGACGGCTTCATACAGCTCGTCCCGGAGGTGTGTGCCTAGGAATCTGTAACGCTTTCCTTAGAAAGTCAGACAATGACAAAGAAAATGAGTCATAGTCTTGAATTCCTCTTCACACCCCCTTCATATAGGATCATCATCCTGTAAAGGTGACTCCTGAGAAAAAAGTTCCCAGTGCGAATCGACACTAGGGTTCTCAGGATTGACTTGATTATTCCCAGGAGTATATTTGTTAGGCTAGGGTTAGGCTTACCTCATAATTCCTTCATAGTCGATACTACCCGACGAATCATCTAACCAAAAGCGACTGTGTTGGTGGTCAACCCAAACCGTGATAATAGAGGCAATGTGTTTTGGTACAATCCCGATTATGGAGGGGGCTTCCTCCGCGGCAGCACCAAGTTGAGCAAGCTCGTGCGCCCAGTCGTTCTTGCTGATATTGCTAGAACGAGTACCTTGTTATTCCGAGAGAGGGAGTTTAGGGTGGTTTTACACTCCAGTACTAGTTTGGGGGTTGTGAAGGGTTTAGATAAAGCCTTGACAGCTGTTTGGGTATCTGAGAAGATGGCAATCTCCTCATTATCAGTGCCTGAGTTAAGGAGATACCTTCCCGCTTCAAGGATGCCCTTAACTTCCGCTATTTAGTTCTAATGACAAGACAGCATTTTTGAGATTACACATTTCCAAAAGTCTAGAAAGGACAAAATAATAAAAAAAAAACACTCCCAGATTTTTAATTAATTTGACTGTAGATAGGCTTCGAAGTAGCTGGTTCGAAGGTTCAAATAACCCGAAGTTTGGAGTCAAACCTTTTGAATCGAATTATGAACATTGAATGAATGCGTCAAAATGTTGGAAGCATTTAAATATGAATGCATTAACGAGCGAATGTCTTTGATTTAAAGTTTGTTACGTTGCCCATCCGGCTTATTTGTCTGTTCCAACACTAAGAACGATAATACTCCGCCATTTTGATTTTTTTTATATAAATTTTTAAAAGTATATTTTCATCGAAGTAGTGAGCTCAACTTTTGATCAATTGCTCAATGAGAACTAGTATTAAAAGTTTTGAGACAGATGCGCTTTACAATCATTACTATTCAAAAATAATTTCAAGCTACTTCAATTATTATAATTTAACCTTAACAACACTGCAGACACACGGAAAACTTCAATGCTTCCTGCGGAGATTTAAATTTAATGTTTTTTCTCACTATCTTTAAAGCAAAACAAAAACAATATTTGCCTACTTTTGAAATATGCAAAGAAGATAAAGTTTTATATGAAAGAAATATATAAAGTCTTAAAAACTCTTTAAAGAAATAAGTAAAACTAAACGAAATTCTTTTGTGTAGGTAACAAGAATAAAATCTTAGCAAAAAATGATTCTTTACGATAAAAATTAAAGGATGAATGAATTTAAATGCTGGAGAAAATTTTCTTAGACCTACGGTTTCCTATTACCGTGCACCTCGTCTATGCACACTTGGGTTAAATTTGAAGGTGTCTCGCATGCACAGTAAAAATTTTGCACAATTGTGGCAACAAAGCTTAGATATTTCTCCCTAAAATGTAGTGAATATTCCCTTAAATGTTAGAAATATTCCCTAAAATGTAGGGAATATTTCCCTAAAATTTCCGTAAAAAAAATCTACTATCCGAGAAAATCTAAAAAAATACCCTCAGATATTCTCTTCTCCTGAAAACAAACTAGGAGAAAAGGTCCTAGGTACGCTTGGAGTGGGAATTTGACATTATTGAATTGCGTTAGATGTGCCTAAGTACAACCATAGGAAATTCTGTGGCAAGGAATGGGATCTACCAGGGATATCCGAAACCCGGAAATTCGACAGTCCCAGGGATGTCCTAAGTTGTAAATTGGGACCGAAAAGGATTTCTCCCGGATAATTTATATATCGTAATGGGATTTCCCACTAACATACTGTTATGGCCCAATATACGGAAGATTCTTCCAGCAGCCAAGGGCGCATTCTAGCGAAATAATCAGCAATTACTAAACAATAACTTCGCATGGTATTGTTCTGCAACTGTCGGTTATTTTGCTGATTAGCCCAACAGCTGGCTGCGATGAGCTGTTAGTGAAACAATCGACGATTACGATAATAATTAACCTAGCATGGTAATTATTATGTAAGGCGATTGTTTACTACTAAGCGACTCAGGTGCTGCAACCGGTAGAACAAACGGCAAGGTTGTTGTCGTTTGTATACATCCGCGTTGCGAGTAAAAGTTTACTTCCGAATATTGGAGCATAAAAGACCAATTACTGGTCTGTCAAGTGCCTGTAATATTCTATTCTTCCAGTGAGCCGTCGCGTTGCATAGTGGTGTCAAGTTTCCGTTCGGCGCGGAGTACATAGTAATTGTTAAGATAGGTCAAGTCTTAGTAAATAAAGATTTATAACGTGCAGGAAATTCGAGCGTTGTTTTATTCGAAGAAAGTTTTATCGCGGTTAATTATTGGGTTTTATTGATTGATTGCTTTTGGGACACGACAATACCACCAGTAGCGCATTCAGGATTTGCTTTAGGGGGGACGATATGTGTCCCAAGTCAAAAGCGGTCAGAAAAATAGAGCTCTAATGTCGTGTCCTGAACCCATCTGACAACGTTGTCACTTTCATGATTTTTTCATAGCATATCTGATGGATTTCGATATGCGATAATATGTAGATCTTTCAATTTTAGCATATGGAGAGAAATTCGAATGATCATTTTATGTGCCTGTCTGCCTAGGGTATTAGATCTTCAGTTTTAGATTTAACGTATGTTTCTAGGTGTGTTGAGGGCATCTATTGATTTGTAACCATTGATCTTGATTGCCTTCGTCCGAGCAATGAATTTTTAGTAGAAGAACCACACCGATTTCTTTTTCTCATATTATTTTTGATAAGTTATCGAATGTCACTGTACCGCTGATAATTTCAATATTCAATTGATAGATGCCCGCCGGTGTTGCAATGGATAATGCAATGGTGACTCATGGTCTATTAAAGCTGGATTTAAGTCAAAGAACAATTGCGTATTCTGCTAAGAGCAAATTAATCACTATAAAGCCGTTTGGATGTTGTTGTTGTTTTTCCATCTACCCATGTCCCACTAGGGGTCAAGGGTTAATAAATGCGAGCTGAGGTGCGTAGTCAGGTAGCACTCAAGAATGCCATGTATGTGTTTGGATTCAATTGCTGTTTGCATCATATAATCTTATTTGATCTTCCAGTTTTTTTTAGATTCTCTTCGTCCTTGTTACAATAGGCCAAGACTTCGTGTCACAGCTCACAGAGCTTGTCTATTCTACGCAATTTCTACTAACTATGGCACAAATTTCGAAGTATGATTTCTTTCCCATAAGACAGAATACGAATTATAAATATTAAAACACATAACAGGGTTGCCAGTTTATATTTTAGAAATGTTTGCTGCCAATCATTTCCAACGAAAAGGAGTAAACTAAAGAATAAATATAGTAGAATATATCAGTCAATCAACTTCACCTATACACACATGAACTGAACCACTAAGTTAATAAAAAATATGGCACATGCCATAACCTTTAAGAAGAATTCCATGTGAAATATTGATGTATCTTTGCCTGTAATAGATTATATGAATATTGTTTGCATATTAACTACCTGTAATTAAATTAATGAGCAATTGATGCGGAAAAATATCGAAGTTACCTATTCAATCCTCATAAAAGAAGCAATGCATCTACATTTATACTTACTGACTATGAACTTGGGGTTGGGACTTCCGAAGATCTTTTCGGCCATTTTTTCGAATCGGTTGCCGTGGACTGCAAGGATATATTCGATTGATTCTCGTAATAGAATCATTCGTTTTATGAGAGCTCTGTAGTTTGAAATCGCTGTAGGCAACTAATGCACTACTGCTAATTTTAAGAGAATAAATTATTAACGGTTTTGCTAACAAAAAAATAAAACGGAAACAGTTAATGTGTTAAGAATTTAGCTTGGAGAAAATTATCATTCAGTAAATCACCATATCTGTAAGGGCATGGATTTTTGAATAAAGCTAAATAATAATAAAATTTCAAAATGCTGTGATATATTTGAGTACTGTATAAGAACCTTGATTATAATTTAATAGTCCTGTTATGAATAACAATTCTCCATCTTTTTTCTACCAGCCCCCTAGTTAGGCCAATCACAGTTGGGAGATAATCTGTTACAAATAATTCGTTTAACAGCGAGTCGAGCTACCGCAATGAAGGTTCCGTACGAGAGCTTTATCAACGAAGAGACGAACGCAAGATTAATTTTATAAGATTTTCTTTTATAACATTTCTTTCCAACAACTAAGAGACTGGCGAAAAAAGCGGAAGTTTTCCTGTTATTAATGGCTCAATTCCTACTAACCCCGATAATATCAAAATTCTATCTTTAGAAACACAGAAAATCAAAGGAAATGCTATTTTTCGCACATTTTGAGCTAGGTATATCTTTATAATCATCTCACCAAATATCTTGACATTTTTGTTTTGGAATCCTTGAAAGTACCCCAAAAGATACACAATAAAAATTTTGAGGGGCCCAACCCACCCTTATAAAAAATTGAAAAAAGCAATTTAATAATCTTTGATTGTTGAAATATGACCGCATTATGAAGGCTTAACATTCTGCCGAATTTCAAATTCTAGGTCGCATCGTTTTCGAGACAAATATCTGTGACAGACAGACGGACAGATGCACCACCTATATTATAATGGTGCCGTTTCTTTTTTTTTCCTTTTTTTATACAGGAGTCTTTCTGTAGAAATAAATTATACTTCTGGTGTTCCGCAGGGTACCTATCTCGCATCACTCGTTTTTATAGTTCAAAACTATTTTTCTATGATGCAAAAACTTTCCGCATTCCTTCCAATGAAAAACGGTGCGGAATAGTAAGCGTCAACTTAAGACACTTTTCATAAATAGTTTTCGATTAACTATCTTCGTCTCTGCTATGTTATTTTCTCATAAATGGAAGCCTAGAGACTTAAGGTGTATTTTAGATGGATGCTTATTAACTAGACTTGACAAAACCACTCTGGGTTTTGTAAAGAAATGGTCAAAGGAGTTTAATGACCCATTCATATAAAATCTCTTTTACTGCATATTCGTTAGACCCATCTTGGGGTATGTCAGTCCGATTTGGCCTCCTTTCTTTGCGTTCTACAGAAATCGTATCGAGGATGTGCAGTGAAGATTTCGTCGGTTTGCCCTTCATTAATCAGATATCTTACCTCCATAATATGTAGATAGGGTTGGGAATCCCGAGATCCCGGGATCCCGCAGTTTTCAGCAATTCCAAAATCTTGGGATCGAGCAACTAATCCCAGTATTTGACTTTTTAAGTCTAAAATGAAAAATAGCCTCCAGTTTCGTGAAGAATTCTTTAAAAAATCGATTGGGTTGAACATTTTCAAATTTAAATGCTTGGAATTTTTTTTAATACAAATTCTTAAAATTTATACATTTCAAAATTCCAAGCTCCTGGATTTTTTTCTTTTGTATTCAATTTCTTGAAATTTATAAATTCGAAATTTTTGGAATTTTTTTTTCCAATATTGCAATTACATTCTTAAAAATTGTTGTCGCTCAGAGATTAATTTTTAAATATTTTTTTTTATTATTTCGTAAACTGTCATCGTTTTACAGAATACTTGGCCCAAACGTTAAATAAAAACAAAATAAATCTGCAGATTGGGAAAGTCTCAATGAGTATCCTAAAGAATTTGATTGGTCGGTCTGTTTTGCTTTAGCGGATGTTGATGAATGCACATTTGAATTTAGTACAATTCTAAGTCTTAGGCATGCGTGAATACATACAGTATTCACACAGCAGATCTTAACATTAGCTAAATCGCTTTTGGTTTAACGATAAGTACAACCAAGCAATAAAAGCGAAATAGTCTGCTTTTCGCACCTATCAATTGCATCCATGTCCAGAACTGAAACACTATCCAAAGAGCAAAATTTCTTTTTGACCAGAACGTTAGAATATTGGCAAGACGCAAAGGCAGCAAAGGTTTCTCGTCCAAGGTCAAAACTATCAGGATCAATTTCAGCAGTTCCTCTATTCCTACACTACTTTACAATGAAGTGATTGTTGACTCCCTGAATAAAACTATTATTTAGACTGTTAGATTCAATTCAAACTCTCCTTTTTCACCCACTTTACATCTCCCTTGCGAGAGATATGTTCAAGGTCCTTAAGGAGATCAACGTCTCCATAGCTGCAGGTCCTGATAGTTTCAAGCCCCCGTTAAATAAAACCTGTGCCTCATTCTTGGCTAAAGCTTTGCGAAAACTATTCTACTTATCTTATTCGACAAGAAAATTTCCAATTGCTTGGAAGCTATACCTCACGTTCAGCCTATTCCCAAGAAAAGAAAGGGTAGTGATCCCTCAAATTATCGACCAATTACAATCACTTCGATTCTTAAAAAGGTTTTTGAATCTCCCATTAACTCCAAATTAATGAAGTATCTAGAAACTAATCAAACCCAGAACGATCGCCAATATGGTTTTTTTTCTGACTTTTCTTATGGAACGTTGTCTTAGCCTTAGTTATCTCAATTTTGGTGAGTTCAAAATCGTTCAAAATATTTCAAAGGCCTATCATAGTGTCTGGAGTTCAACCCTTTTAGTCAAACTTAAAGCACTTGGCCTCTCTCGTCCTCTTCTATTATGAATGTCTGGTCGCTTAATACGGATTATATTAGATGGCGTTACATCTTAATCTCAGCCAATAAATGCCGGGGTGTCTCAGGGCTCTGCTAATCTCTCCATCTCTCTTCTCAATTTTCATTAATGATCTGCTTTCCCTTACTTTCAATCCCATCTATTGTTTTGGCGATGACAGTACCCTTGGTTTCCTTACTTACTCCCTTGACACCCGTGGGAATTACAGAGGAAATGTCACATCTGTCAAAAACTAGATTGCATGATTAGATGCGTGAATAACCACCATGATAATATCCACGCTTGGAGCAAACTGAGTTGTATCGAATTCAATACATCTAAGTTCCAAAGCTGTCCCATCTCTTTAAAACAAGATCATAATTTTTCAACTCCCGTTTCTTTTGATGGAGCACTGCTTAACGATAAACCGTCTTTATGCATTCTTGACATTAATATTTGCAGTAAGTTAAGCTGAACAGATCACAACTTCTCTGTTCCCCAATAAGCAACGAAATATCTTCGATTTCTGAAAAGATGTAAGAAATATTTCAGCCCTCCTCTACAAGTCCTAAATCAGACCTTGAATGGAATACAATTTCCATATGTAGCCAGGGGCTGGTCGTAGAGCCGTAGCTTCGTTGGATATTGTCAAAAAGGGACCCTTCAGCTCATTGGCGATGTGGCTAAAACTTGTCAAATGGAGTTACACGAGCACCGCCGCAACGTTGGTTACCTTTCGTTCCTATATTTCTACATGCATGGTCAATGTTCTGATGAAATATCTAGTCTGATCCCTGATTCCTGTATGTAATACTCGCACTACAAGCCGCGCACATCCTTTTACCCTTCAAAATACTTTCGGTCGTGTGCGAACGTGGGCCAGTCTCCAATCTTCTGTCTTTTCTCTGCGAAAGTTTAAGGGTGACATACATCAGCACCTTCCCCACCCTCCTCATATTACCTTATTGCTTTCTTTATCACCTTCTTGCCATGCTGTGCTTTGCATCATAGTTCATTCAATATCTCCTGAGCTTGCCTTAATAATATAAAAAACAAAAGAAGTCACACTTTCTTAGCTTGCCGACGAAGTTATATACGTGCAAGGTGTGTATTGCATCTATTCTGTGACTGCTATTTTAAATAAATGTAAATTTTTAATTCCTGTATTTTACAAAGATACAATTTATGATGATTCGTGAATTTGAATAAAGTACGTTTCGCTAGTTTTACTAACTAAAACGGATGATTGGGAAGTTTTACACTTCCACCATTTACAAACCAAAACAAAATGAATAATCTAACATACCCTTTGACTTTTCGGAGTGGCAAAGAACCTTGAGCAACTTTCTTCGTTGCGAGTGATAACCACTTGCTAATATGTTCGACTCGTATCTTTTAATTGATAAATTAAACCATAGTTGCCCCCCACACTCACCAGAATCCTGGATCCGCCACTGGGTGTAAGTCCCTTCTTAGGATGTATAACAAGAAAGTTACATGATATTAGAATAAAAAGCACGCAAAATCACAAAACCCCCCTACCGTCCACACCGTGCATATTCCGGCTCTCTCCCATACAATTTATTTCTCGAAATTGAGTGAAGAATCCGGGGTATAAAGAAATGCGGTACGTATGGGACACCATGTATATACAAACCAACAGCAAGACGCAAGACCCAAAAATCCTCGAGAATACTTCACAAGCCTTGAAACAGACTCCCTCACTACCACATGAAAGCCCCAAAGGAGTCCTAACATTCTAAAATATTTGCAGTGTTCTTATGTAAAACTGACAAAAGTTTGATTTCAATAGCTCCTCCGCCCTAAACTACTATTCATACAAAAAAATGGTGTTCTGATAATCCTAAGCTTACTTTTTATCTTTCGAAACGAACTAAAATTTTTATACGTTTCCTAACAAAATTATTTAAAAAAATTTATCTGAACCAAATGATTATGATTCCTCAAACAAAAACTGTCCGCTGAGTGAGTAATAATTGTATATGGCGCTGTGCTGGCATTGTATGCTTTAGTCTGATGAAATCAAATGTAGCTACCTACAGATTCGCACTAGGCTGCACATACATACATACAAACAATTATTACTCAGCTGAGAGTTAGCGGGCGTAATATGGTAAAGTTACTCTGTAATCCAAACTATTTTATTATTTTGTTAAGTAGGTTTATAGTAAGTATCGCTTTTGGGAAGGTAAGGAACCAAGCTGTAAATTACTAGAATACTATTTTCCTGTATGGATAGTAGTTTAGGCTCTATAGCAAATATATAGTCAATGCTTGGCACTTTTCCATAAGTATCAATATAGAATATTTTAGAGAACGGACTCCCAACGCACACATATATATTTCTGTTTCATGGCTTGCGAAGTATTCTCGAGGGTTTTACAAGACCCCGACAGAACTCCTTACTTACAATAAGGAGGACACGAACACACTTCTCGCCGCACTGAATACCTACCTTCAAAACAGCAACACAGAGACAAGAGTCTAATCAAGGACCTATTTTAAAACAGGCCGCTCCATAGAGACTAAGTTTTAGAATAAGAATTAGTATAAGAATGTACGCAAACTAACAAGCAGAAAACAAACAATAACTTAAGTACCAAATATTTTTTTAATGTATAGAATTAATCTAGTTTTATAAGTTACATTAGAGCCTTCAGCTGCCCAGATGTAGATACAAGTAGCTGTGACAACAATGTTAAAAATAACTAAATAAATAAAAAGGCCTAGTCCTGATCGTTTTCTCATTACATATACGTAAAAACCTCAATTTTTCTATGACAACTGAACGAGTTATTTACGCCATTTTTTAAATATCTTCTATTTTTATTAAATGCGTCGTGCAAAATTTCAGCCCTCAAAGTAAACAGCTTTCGAGATGTCGTGAGGACAAACTGGTGAACAGCATTATTTCTATTTCTACGCATTACAAACGGAATGACAAACTTAGTACGAGATTTAATCTAAGGTATAAAAAGGATATGCGGTTACCCATTCAAAAACTGTTCCGCAGAAGCGAGGCTTATTCAAATAAACCAAAATATTCTATAAATAATTATGCAACTATACAGCTTTCACAAAGCTTTCTGTTAAATATGTTTATTGGAAGAAAAATGTATTTAACGAAAAAGCTTTAAATTATTCGAGTTGTCCGAGTGAGGGCGCCAGGCGTAAACACGGCGGATAGTATTGAAACTCGTGGCGTGAGTGTCGCAGGTTTGGAAGTTAGAAAAAAAAGTGGGATTTGGTTTTGGGTTCAAATTGAACTGGTCGAAAAAACATGGTAGAAACGCGTCACTTCCCACCCTCGTCAATTGAGTCGCCCTCCGCGGTGGCGTAGAAAAGCACAAAAGCTCGACACGCCAACTGTAGCCGATAGATTTTTCACCGCCCGGCGCCAACAGAAACCGTTTCCCGAAACCAATGCACCCACGCCGATTGAGCCGCCCTCTGGGGGGGCGTAGAAAAATCTTATTTTTTTTGCAACCCAGTCGAGAAAAGCAATTATCTAAATAGAATATCCGGCTGGGTTAAGTTTTTTATTAGGTATATATCAATAGAAAAAAGTAAAAGAAAAATTATAAGAAATAGGTAAGTTGATCGTTTTTTTTTTCAAAATCATATTTTGAGGTACGCGCATTGAAAGCAACAATTTATTTAGCGAGTTTCTTGGGTTTGCTTGAATTTTAAACAATATATAAATAGTATTGATATCCGACAGCATGGCATATTGTTGCTGTTATAAAAACTATCCTCAAAAATTTAGCAGGGGGAGATTATCAAATTCATCTTTTTTCACGTTCCCAAACGATTATCGTAGAAATGTTTGGCTACACCATAGTGGACAACCATTGGGTAAGACGTCGAAAAGGCTCTGTAAAAATCATTTTTACGAAAAGGACGTTATAGAACATGCGAGAAGAAGCACTTTAAATAAAGCGGCCTTACCAAAGCCATTTAGTTCAGGAGTATGTTCCTGCTCAGAGGCAAGCATGGACGAAGTGTGCTTAGCAATGCTGGGTACTACTAATTGCACACACCTAGTTGAAAATACCCACCTAGCTGTGAATGAAACGGGGAATCCTAAAACATATCGTAACAGGAAATATAAAATTTTAGATCAGTATCGTTTTCCTGATGAGACACCTATTTACAGTTCCCCAGCAAATCTAGATTTAGAAAGCCTACTTGCAGGAAAAAGCGATGTTGTGAAATCTGTTGTATGTTCACAGCTTGTGCATAAAGATACGACTAAGTGGACGAGTAGAGAAAAAATTTAGCGTTAAAATTTTATGACGAATCCCCAGCATTCTATAAAGATATGCTGAATTTGGGATTTTTATTGCCCCCGGTATCTACCATTCTTAAATGACATCATACGATGGTGAGATTGGACACAGGTATTTCTAACATTGTTTTAAAAGTACTGAAACAGAAAATTTCTGAGTTGGCAGAAATAGATAGACGGTGTGTTCTAAATTTCGATGAAATGATGACAAAACCGGATTTGGAATTAAATAATGATGTCATATATGGACTAACAGATTTAGGTCCATTAGGTCGCAGGAACAGCCTAGCTTCCAGTATCCTCGTTTTGATGGTACGAGGACTGAATAAAAACTATAGTCAAGCTGTAGGCTATGTGGCGGGTAACGTTTCCTGTGAGGATTTAGCGTTAATTTAATTTTTTTGCAAAATTTAATATATTTTTTGCATAATTTAATAAATGATATTATAAAGCTCGATGATGGTTAAAACATGTGATACATGTACATTGAGGAAAAAACTCTTCACACAAATTCCCTTCCCAAATTTTCTAAACATCAAACATATTTGAGCCATTTATTTTGAAAGTGGAATAAGTCCATTTTTGTTTATGGCGAAATATTGAAATATTTTAGTTTAAATTCATTTAAAAAAATTTATAGAATCTAACTATGAACTTTTGTGTGTTTTGAAGTTAAAGACAGTGTAACTTTATTAACCAATTATGTTTACGAAAGAATTCTGAAGAAAGTTATTCCACTTTCAAAATAAACGGCTTTTTTATTATTTTTTCGTTATTTTTCCGTTTTCACGATAACGCGTGGATTTTTCACAAAAATTTTTGGACCAGGCTCTCCTGAGACTCTCCCGCATCTTTGAATACCCTATAACCCCATCGAAACCCTTTGAAGAAAAGACAAACTTTTACTCAATGTCTGGAAATTTAACGAAAATAAAAAGTGCAAATTGTTTGCAACAAATTTTGACGCAACGAAACGATGTAGGTGAATTCAAGGATCACGAATATATCACTTAAATTAAAACATTTTTCACAGTTCGCAAGGAAAAGGTAATAGAAAACCATTTTCCAGGATTTTCTCCACCAAAAATGAATGGAGGCAGCAAATTCTCAGATTTCCCCAATCTAGCAATTTAGCAAGGCTTTTTAACAAATCTACCATATGTGATTTACAATCTGACTTACAGTTTCCAGATCCAGTTTATTGACTAATTGTTGAATTGAAACATTTTCTTAATCGATAAAAGAGTTTAATTAATAGTTTTTCCCTAATTGTTGATGTAACTAAGTATTACCATAGATGTCACAAGAAGTAGATGTCGTATTCAGTACCAAAAAAGTATACAAAATTTATATGGCTGGGTGCTCCATTCCAGAATGGAAACATTTGAAATGATGTATACATCGAGTGATTCATATTTTCTCGTATCTGAAGTGTTGAGGAAGTCGATCAAATGTATACAAAACTGCTATTATAAAAACAATTGCTTTCGGCACGCTCTAAAACATGTTATGGTCCATTCCGGAAAGTACTACCCATTTAGGAATCTGTATACTCTGCTCTAGTATGCCATGGAACATCTAGTTCTTGTGCCATCTATGCTGTTACATAATATGGTACAGCGGCATAGCCAGTGAGAATTCAGTCATATAACATTTTGTCGAAAATTTATTAAATTTATTTATTCTATTTCACATTTTTCTATCTATCACTATCAATTCGAAGAAACAAAGGAAAGATATATGAAAAGATACAATATTTTTAATATATGTAGGTATATTAAAAATTACGTGTTGAACCTGAAATTTGGCTTATATGTGAAGTTCCAATTTACTAGGTTTCTTAGCAAGCTCTGTAATAACTTCATGGAGTTCTGGCATCATCTTCCTATGTATAAACAATCATGAGTGCTAACCCATTTAATCCCAGTTGCACAGTACAATTTCAAAGATAAGATTTCAACCTTCGCAGTGTGGAAAACGACCGCTCGGCTTCGCATGTCGTCACTGGTAAATTAACCTTCTGTGTATAAGCTTGAAAATGATTGGATAGAAATTTTTATCACAAGCAGAAAGACCTTCAATCACAGTAGTAGGTAACTATCCCGAAGAAATTTTCGCTGCCACAACTTCACCTCAAAAATCACTTCTTTTTGGGATGCTTCAATGTCACCCATGTAAAAGTCACATAGATGATGCCTTACTTCTTCCCCAAGGTTGTTTGCTTCAGCATTCTAATTATGTAAAAAAGGCAAGTATTTAAAATCTTTAAGGATATTTTTATGTATCCCTAATCTAAATTCCAAATTAGCGCATCAAGAAATGGTATAAAAATTGTAATGCGAAAGTAGTCTTCCTCCGAAGCAGCAGGAACATTATTTGTATGTGTCTGCCGGCTTACTAATCTAGGAATCTTGATTTCAAAATCACGTTCATTTGCTTTTTCTAAAACATTTTTGATTCTAAAACATTTTTATATATTGTATTGAATTCCATGTCGCTATTTTCTCTAATTGCTCTTATTTCGATCAGGAGATCTTCAGCAATTCCAATTCAAGAAAATATTTTACAGCATCATGTCTTTCAATCCATCGTGTGGACCAGATGTTCTTCAATTATTCCTTTTTCACTTCTGGAATAATGCGTAACACAAAATCTTTTAAAAGAACTTGATTTTTAGGAGTATTGAAAAAGTTGTAAATTTCCCCTGAATTGTTCATACAGTTTCGTATATACTGAACCTTGTAAGAGTTGGACGCAGCCAAATTGATACTGTGACTTGAACAATGAACGTAAAAAGCAGTTAGAGCAATTTCTTTGATTTTGGCTTGAATGCCGTTGAACTGACCGCTCATTGCAGCGGCTTCATCGTAATCTTTTCCTCGCATTTTGCTGGTACTCAGACCTATTGACTCTATTTCTTTTAGTATTGCGTCAGAGATACTGTCCGCAGTTATATTAGAAAGTGGAATATAACCTAGAAAAAGTGGTGATTCCATGTCTTCAAAGATTATGAAACGAATACATAACAACATTTTTGCAGTACCGGGAATATCTGTTTCATCCGCCATTAGAGAAAAACAGTAAGAATTATTGATCCCCGCTTTCAATTTTTCCCTAATTGTACGTTCAATAGTTTGAATCACCTCGTTTGGAAATTCTGGGCTTATATAAGAAGGAGGCTGAGATGGACCATGATCAGACTGTACAGCTATTTCAATCCTATTTGTAACAGTTTCTAGTTTTCTTTGAAAAGAAGTCTAAAATTGCTGTTTTGGCTACTCGTGTTTTTTTGGGTCATCACTTATTTGAATATACAGGGTGACCCGTATGTGGTCTGGCACCCGAAGGCTACGGATAGGTCATAAACAAAAAATCGTATGGGGGGGGGGGGGGGTTGTAACAGTTTCCGAGATAACGGGACCTTAAAATATTTGAATATGTTTTTATAGATCACGTAATCATGTAATACATAGAGTACCCCGCCAACATTTTCTTATATCCTGCAATTTTGCATGAAATTCAGATTTGGCGATAAAGATAAATGTACAAAATAATGTAAAATGTACAAAAATAAAATATATCCTATGCCTTTTCTGTCATATACTCTTAAAATAACTACAATAAAATAAATACAGAGTGTCAGCAGAGCAACCCCGCGTGCAAATTCTTCTTGAAACAATCTAATGTTACTTCAAAACGATTTCATCAAATTTCGTCAAAAGAGATAATTTACAAAATTTCACTGATGTAGACTTCCAAAAAGATGTAGATACGAGACTAATTTATATCGGGTCTAATGCGCAATTCCTAATAGATTCAGGCTATCATATAGTTCTTTACAAAGAAATTAAAAAAAAAAGATCAATTCTAATGATAAAATCCAACCTGCAACGACATGCATCAACCCAAAAAATTTGGGAGAAAGCTTGGTACCACTTATTTCGATATTTCCGAACATAATCCAAGAAGATAAAGATAAATACGAAATTTTGGACAAAGTGTTGAGGTTGATCTTAAATCTAACGACAGTATCCCGAGATCTAGGTCTGGAAGATTTTTGGTAAATATATATCTTTTTTTTAATTTTAGTTTAAATAGTTATTTTTTTCTGTTTTATAATTTATATTTAAACAAATTCATACATAATATTTGCAGTTCACTGTAATTTTATTTAATTGAATTTCAAATATTTTACGTAGGTATTATTAGGTACCTACTCCCAAATCTATTTTAAGTTACAATGTCTATCACTGCTCAAAAAGCACAGCTACTACTTTTTGAAAGCCACAATGCTGCTCTTATGTTTTGGAAAACGGCAGCACTGCTTCCCAGCCTTTGTATGTTTTTAGTTTGGCTATGCTCTTACGGCTTATCCCTTGAACCCCTTGTCCATACTTTAGTTGAACAGCTTGAGCAAGACTGTTCAAAATGGTACAAGTGGAGCCATCTGACATTATAACAAGGAAGCATTTTGGCAACACTGGATACTTCTATACACAAGGGTACTACCGTCGATATCTATATATTTCTTGTCTATGCTTTTAATTTATGTATAAAAATATGTAAAATATATATAAATCCACTCAATAGTACGCTCAGGCTATGGATTCTGCAATTAGATCTGTTTTTGGAAAGCAATCTGAGTCTGAGGCCAAAACTTCTACCTTCAACAAGTAATTTTTTGTTTTTTTAGAACGAGTTATGAAGGAAAAGGCAAACCAGATTGTAAATTATGACGAGACAGCGGTAACAAGTAACTTTTAATCATACCACATTTAATACGTCTTAAGTACATTTTTATACAATTTTAGTGCAATTCAATTTATCGAAAGTATTCACATTGAATGGAATAAAGCACGTTGGCAGTCTTACCTCATCAGAATTTGGGGGGGGGGGGGGGGGGGTAATAAAAATGTTAGCAAGTGGAATCTTTATTCAACTTTTACTCATTTTCCCGCAAAAAAATATGAAAACTGAACTGGTATATGAGGCCTCTTCGGGAACAATGTCTTCATCATATCATTCATCAAAATTGATACAACTAGAATTTTATTCACCATGCGTAGCCTTCAAAAGAATATCCAGTATTACTATCTATCTACACATCCCAAAATTTAGATTTAATAAATTTGACAAGACAAAATTATGTGACAGCCTTGTGTTCTCCTCACCGTATCACACGCCCAAACTGGATTATCAGTTATGGGCACACTAAACAAATATTTTTTTTAAAAGAGTTGAATAATTTCTTCGAAAATCCTAATAGAATAGTTTCGCAATTCCAAATTTCTTCTTTTTAGGGGAAGTATTTTGATCATCCATTTCCCAGCATAACAAACAATGGCTTCAAAGAGACGGGTGTTTTCCTTTTAGATTGATATAATTACGTAGAGCCCGAAACTTTTTGAAATTTAAATTTAAAAATGTATTTATCCGACAAAGCAGACCTTTACGTTGCATTTATCCATATTTTTTACTTTTAATATTTTGCAAGATTCAGAAAAATGTAGAAGAGATTTTCGTACAATTTTCGTGAATACGCCTTATATGTTATATTGATAATACTCTACGTAAAAGTGGTACATTATTCGGCTCTTAAAATTATTAATATAAAAATAAAATACTGATGTCTTACGCAGTAAAGCGAAATTGATGCCTTAAAGCAGATTAACACAAATATGATTTGTTATACTTGATATGATTAAAATAACCGGCCAAGTGCGAGTCGGACTCGCGCACGAAGTGTTCCGTGCCATCGTACAAATTTTAACGCTAAGTACTTTTATTTATTTTTTTTCAAATAAGAGTAGGCGTCACGAGAAAAAATAATGCTGTGATTTAAAAAAAAATGCCTACTTATGATAATAGTAATAATGAATGAGAATAAAACGAGGAAAAAAACGCATAATAAATCACGTTTCTTATATGGGGGCCCCCTTTAATTTTTAATTCTATTTTATTTTTATTATTAGTTGTTATGGCGGCAATAGAAATACATACTCTGCGAAAATTTCAACTGTTTACGTGTTACGGTTCTTGAGATACAACCTGGTGACGGACGGACAGCGAAGTCTTAGTAATAGGGTTCCCGTTGTTACCCTTTGGGTACGGAACCCTAAAACCGACGTCACCTGAGTTTGTCATGGGTCATAAATGGGTCTACCCTCAATCCAATAATAGTATAGTAAAAAGTGTATTCCTTTCTGACAGAATCACAGAATTTTCACCGTATATGATTCTCTTATGGTAAGGCTACCTCATAAAGCAATTATAAAATTTCCTGCCCCACATAAAAGCAAAAAAAAAAAAATGCTGGTAGTAATGCACCTCTATGGGATTTACGAAATTTTTTTTATAATTGTTTCAAATTGAATTTGACTGTCTTGAGACATTTTTCAAATGCTTTCTTTACACAATACCGACAGCATTTTTAAAAAATAAATAAATAAAAAATCAATTTACTTCAAGTATCTCAATTGACAATAGTTTTACTTACCCTGTTCTAGCAAAACCGCTTACAGCCATAACCATTCGTCTACTAAGCTCTCTTTCACGTTGCCTATATTGCAGTGATTGGTTCAATGGCTGCCCAAAAATATATTCAATCTCATCTCCATGCAACACTCCCATCCATTCTCCCCAAAGTGATGTACTGGTTCTCTGGAAATAGAATAATTTTGTTGTTAAGACATGTAAAAATTTTCATTTATCAATTAATTTCATTTCTGAATTTTTGTTTAAACAGGCATATAAAAGGATCGATAGACAGGCATACAAACGAACAGGCGGACGGATAGAAAGACAATAATAATAATAGTGGATTGTGGGTAAACCTCTCGAAGACGAAGCTGGTCTTTTTACAAGAAGGAGGCAGGTACAAAGTTTCAGACTTCCAATGCTGGGTGGAGAGGATCTTACTCTCTCCAGTGAAGCAACGTACTTGCGAATCATACTCGATTCCAAGCTAAGCTGGAAGGTTAATTTAAAAGAACGCGTGAAGAAGGCCAGCGTGGCGTTCTACACGTGCAAGAGAGTATTTGGCAGAAATTGGGGATTAAAATCCAAAAAGGTACGGTGGATGTACACAGCCACAATTCGGCCCATCCTCTGTTACGGCTCCACGGTCTGGTGGACGGCACTGACGAGGAAATGTAACCTGGAAGTGCTGTCAAAAATCCAGAGGCAGCACTGGCTGTCGTGCTTGATTTACTGCCGCTGGACCTCTATTGCAGATGTGTAGCGGCAATTAGTGCTCTCAGGCTGAGGGCAGGGGGTTGGTGGATGGAGAGTTGTGTGGGGCACTCCACTATATGAATAATTCCAAGACAAGTGCAGGTACAGGGGCTGGAGTGTACTCCAGGGATCTACAGTGGCACGAGTCTTATAGACTGCATAACAAATGCAGTGTTTTTCAGGCAGAACTCGCAACTATTTACCATGTATCTATCTGCAGAGCGCCCTCACGGCACATATGGATATATACTGATAGTCAGGCAGGCAGGCTGGTAAAATCAAAAATTGGTGCAGTTATGCACGCCTAGCTTTAAGGTATTGGCTACAAGGCACAAGGTGACCCTACGCTGGGTACCTGGCCATAAGGACATCTCAGACAACGAGATGGCTGATGAGGCGAAAAAGGCTCTGAATTGAATAGGTCCGCAGCGAGCTTTTGTGAGGATCCCAATCGGAGCAATAAAAGAGGAAAAGAGGCGCCTATCAAAAGGCAAGTCTCCGGTGGACCAACAGGGATACCTGCCGTATTGCGAGGCAAGGATAAGGGAGCTGTTTAATGACAGCAGAACAAACACCAGGAATCTAGTAGGAGTCCTTACGGGTCACTGGACCATAGATGACCATGCTAGAAGACTGGGGATAGCGGCGAAAGTTTTCTGCAGGAGCTGTAAGGACTCGGAGGAAATCGAATCCGTCCAATACGTGCTTTGCGAATGCCCCGCTCTGATGTATAAAAGAAATGGGCTACTGGGTAGCTACTTCTTTTCAAGTCTCGGGGAACTGCAAAACAAGGAATTTTAGATGTCTCTGTTTTCTGAGAGAAGCAGGATGGATCTAGGTAAAGATTCTTGGAGATATTTTGAGTTCCCCAAGAGAAGCAGGATTGATCTGGGGCGGCTTGAAAAGGTTATCCCATTGGTCCTAGGGGCACAATGGACGCACTAGACGTCTAAGGCTAATTGTATTGCGGCACCCTTCTTACCTAACCTAACCTAACGTAACAAAAATCTGCAATTTACATAAAACATATCTGTGAGCAAAATTGTCCAAATTATAGCATACTTAACCAAACTCTATATTTTAGTCAATACAAGATCGCACACTAGGTATGGCCTGGGTTGATTGTGATCTTTTGTCGTAACTTAGACGTATATTTTAGTCACATATTTTGACATTTCACCACAAATTTGTCATACTTTTATTTTCACCATATTCATTTTAATTTGTCCTTTTCATCAACCACAAAATGAACTAAAATGAATTTGCAATGAGCAAACGTCAGAATATACGCCTAAAAGTACAACAAATTTGTCAACTGCTTCCGAGGTTGAGACAAAAATTTTAAAATACGGTAAATGGAATTTTACACCTACTTAGGGCATTAAAAGTGCTTAAATTCGAAATAAAAAAATATTTGAATTTGTAATGTGAAGTGTCATTTTCAAATCATTCTACGTCATGCAATGCTTGGTGAACTGAATAAAAATACAAAAAGAGCAATAGAAAAGTTCATTTTATTTTGTCGTATATTTTGACATTAAAGTACGACAAAAGATCAGAATCAATGCCAACGATCCTAGCTTTTCGATTACTAACACAAATTGGATTTTTACATTTAAAAATAGCAATCAAATGGATGTAGTCAGAAGAGAACTGAGTGGATAAAGCATCACGTTTATGGGACTTTACGAAACTAGATACACTGTAAAATATGTGCACAATTGTTGCCACAAAGCTTAGGTATTTGTCCCTAAAATGTAGGAAATATTCGTTAAAATGTAGGGAATATTCACTACATAAATGTATATGTATAAATATTTTGAATGCCCTTCCATTCAATACAATACATATACTGCAGTCAATAGAAGGCAGTTTTTATTAACTGTTGAAGATAGAGTGGTGAGAGAATTGTAATTAAAGGCAGAAAATTTCAATAAAAATTTAAATCAGTTTAGAACAACACGGGTACTAAAAAGGAGATTTCTAAAATAGAGCAGTCAAAAATATTCACTTCTAAATAGGAAGGCTGACATGCATCAAATATGGCAGATAATACACTTACAAAGTTTTAAGTTTTTTGTTAAATATCGGTAACAGCATAACAGATGGCGCAACTTTCGATAAGTTGTAAATAAGTTTTTTTCATTATACAGGCTATTTGTTTTCATGAATAATATCGAGAAATAACAAATTATGATTTTACACAACTTTATATTTATGACAGTTACATTATTTTTAACATTTTGCACTATAGAATGTGGATTATTTCTTACCTCCATTTTTACATACTCGCCCAATCCACCATCTACCGAAAACATTAATTTGAATGTGAATAGCCATGAGAAAAAGAACCTTTGAAATTTTTTGTTAATTAATTTTTTAGATATTTTTGCCTCCAAAATGACATGTTTCTATATATATATAAACAAAATCGTTCAGCATATGTTTCTTTTTCATGGCTTGTTAGACCTACACACATAAGTATAATGATTCTTTTTTTTTACATCACAGCTGGTCATATTCCCATCAATATTAACCTAACTTAGTTTACCCCAATTAAAACACCCTTAACAAAATATTACTTGTTAGGTATGTCGTCCTCTATGTTTCTGGTTCTCTAATTGGATTAGAAAGTCCTTAAAGCTTTCTCAGCTATGTACCTACAAAAAGATTTGCAGTAGAAAAAAGAGGAAAAATGAATTTCAAATCAGTCTGTCTATCAAACTCAATTGTTAACTCCAAACAAGTTTTTAATAAGCTTTTCTGCGTGAAACACATCTCCTGGGAAAAATGTAAATGGAACACAAACCAATTTCATTAAGAATTGCCTCTGTCATTGCATTTTCAATTCAATTCAAATTCAATTATTCTTTAATCGAATGAGTTTTTTTTTTTTTAAGGTAAAATGCCTTCAGAGGTATGAATATACCTCCAACAGAAAAACTTATCGGTATTTTGCTATCCCATGGGATAAAAAATAGCTGAACTCTCAATTTCCTCATCATTTAATTTAGAATTGAGCAACTTATCCATTTCATTCGCATAAAGGTAGGGTAACATGATACAAGCCCCCAAAAGGTGGCTTTCGATGAGCTCAGCATACATCTATTGGGATGTATTACCCATAACTTAGTGAAACTCCTATGTAGTTCCATCTTATATTTTTCTTTCTTATCAGGTAGCAGCTGTTAAACCTACCGACCCAGACAATATCAGAATACAAAGCATACACAGTAGCGTAGCAGTACAAACATATAATCGAAGGAAAAGGTATTGAAAGAAAAATTTTCGTTCTATCGCATCGCAAGGTGTGATTAGGCAGCCGGCATCGTCGGGAAGCTTTTCTTTCTACTGATGTAGTTACCCAGCAATATTAAATTTTACCTTGATATCGTACGTACTCGTGTCGTTTTTCCTAAACCGGCTAGCTGAGAAGTTACTGAATACCCCTAGTTGCCAGGCCAACCGACATAGTATTTCTAATGTTTGACTCTTGACTCAATGAGGAATGGTTGTTTTTCTGTAATGAAAGCCTAAAGAAGCTAACGCATAGCTTGGTTATACATACATACATACATACAAACAACACCTTGGGTTTCTTAAGTTTGTTTGTATTATATCCCATCGAAAAATCAATACTATTGCCCTAGAATGAATATCACACCTTCAACCAGTTCACTAATGAATTTGAGGTTAAGAAAAATGTTTGCACTGCTTTTATCCTGGCTTCTAATTTCTCCAATCGATACGTGACGAAATGGAGAGGCTTTTATTTCGTCAAGGATATATTTGGGTTTAGTGCGGTGATGACGGGTCTGCGACTGATGACTATATGAATATTCTTTGCAACCAAACTATGACGTATCTAAATATACATAAATGTATAGGTTCTTGTACAATTCTTATCGCTATATCGATTTATTTTAAGTATATATATAGCTATACAATACATACATACATATATAATATAGTAGATTCGCACAGGCATTAAATTTACATGAACGCTCTTAAGTCCCATTTTCATCGGCTCCACCCCTACATCAGTTCGTGTACATTGGCTATGGGTTAGTAATGGGTTTCATTTGATAGAAATATGTTAAAACAAGGTCAAACTTTGTTTATGATATCCACTTGCATGTATATGTACCTACATAGTTTTGATCAGGTGTTTTCAAGGTTAAATTTTGAGTTCAAGTAATCATTTTATCGATAATGGGTTTATAATCATTGGTTTCGACTTTAAAGTGGGTCGAATGTATATTTATATTTATGTATGTAGTGTCGTTATAGGTAAATATTTTCAGCTGATTTCATAATTACCCTGCTAACCTAAAAAATAGCGGCAATATTAGCTCTTTGTTTTGGTTAGGCCATTTATGGGTTTTCATCAGTTTTTTTTTTTTATATAATTTTATTTATTTATTTTTTAATTTGAGGGAGGATACGGCGATACCGGATTTAAAAGAAAATTAGGAATACATCCGATTAACTCTTGTGTCAATTGATAAAAAATTACTTAAACGAGCCCAGAATATACCCGGGTATTTAATAGAGCTGGTTATTTCACGTGATCACATGTACACATGAATACGTGAATTTAGCAAAGCCGTGTTTTCAGTACGTGAAATTAAGTACACGTGTATTTATTTATGTTGGGGCAAAATAAGCACAAGTACCACTTATTCCAAATAAAAGTTCGAAATTTATTTCACATAACAAATATTATTTTTATATTAAGATAAAGCATTTGATAAAGTAGTGACCTTTTTCGGTACAAAAAATTAATGGGTCGACATTTTCTGTCAATAGACAGGTTCTTTTTGAATTTGTAATATTTCCAACCGTGCAGAAGCAATGTTCTGAGCTAGTAGATGTTGCCGGAATAGCCAAATTTTTGTTTGCCACGCCACCATTGATAGTATATCTGAATATTTCTTATCACCTAATTTCCATCATTTATGCTGGTCCAAATCGAATCTGATTTGGGGGTCTGGAAGATAGTCTTCGAAAACCCATCAATTTTTTGAGAAATTAAAGCACATTTTCAATTCAGTTGTAATGCTCCGTTTAAAGGCCAGCTATCAAAGTATCGTCTTCACTAATTGTTTGGAAGTGATTTTCCAAAATTTTACATATTACTGGTCTAACCATGGATAGAGAAAATGTATTGTCGCCACAGAAAAGGGTTATAACAATTTCGAGTGGTTTTAAAGGCTGAAACACAGTGCGAGCGTACACGACTTCGACTCAGCCGGCATTTGATGACTTCGGCGTAGTGAGCTTTCGTTTTAACACAGTGTAGTGCATGATACTTACATTTTCTGACTTATATGTGTTGTCAATTTAAATAATTGGAAGAATTCATACATTTTTTCTAGATTTCTATAATACCGGCATTTTTAATTATAAATTAACTCCGCATCTCGCACTTCTCCTCTTTTCATTATTATTATTATTATGTATTATATATGCAAACTCAGTAATCAGATCTTTGATTAAGTTCTAAATAAATAAATAAACAAACTTATCTAAAGAATCTTCAATTAATTTCTGATGATACACCACGGTGTCCCATACGTACCGTATTTCCTTTATACCCCGGATTCCTCATTCAATTTCGAGAAATAAATTGTATCGAAGGTGAGCCGAAAATGCACGGTGTGAGGGGTTTTGTGATTTTGAGTGCTTTTTATCCTAATACCATGTAACTTTCTCGTTATAGACTGTATGAAGGTGACTTGCATCTCAGGTGATAGTAAACCCTCTACGGTTTGCAACAAATGGCCACGTACCACTCTACCCCCTTTCAGTCGGCAGTTAGAGGACGTGAAAGTAAAAAAATTGGAACATTTTGCAATTTCTTTTTAATTTTACCGATTTTGCCGCTAAAAGGCTAGATAAGGATAGCACTTTCTTGCAAGATTTCGAGACCTCCGCGTGTTACCTTCATTTGAAATGCTATCGTTTTTTAGATATTCCCGTTTTTATGATGCATAATATCATCAATTTTGCTAATGAAAATATAAATCGCGCCTAATTTTATGCAATTCCACGCAAATTAGCAAAATTAATGAATATCTCAAAAACGGTTGCATTTAGGTAGGTACATTAGTCAAATTAAAGGTAACATTCCGGAGTCTCTAAATCTTGTAAATAAACTGTATAGATATCATGAATTTTGGCGGGAAAATCGTTAAAATTTGACAAAATTATGATTTTTTTTTCCAATTTTCTGATTTTGACGTCCTACAACTGACGATGAAAAACGACTGGAAGTCTGGTTGTACATTCGTTGTAAAGTTTAGACGGTTTGCTATCAGTTGAGATGAATTTCGCCTTGATAGGGTGTAGAACAAAGTTACATGGTATTAGGATAGAAGGCACCCAAAATCACAAAACCCCCCTACCGCCCACACCGTGCATTTTCCGGCTCTCCTCCCATACTATTTATTTCTCGACATTGAATGAGGAATCCGGGGTATAAAGGAAATGGGGTACGTATGGGGCACATTTGTTTCTACAGCTACAATTCTGTCGCTTTCCTTGAACAGTCCACCGATAATTAATCTAAGATCCTCACAGTATCTGCTGCAGTATATGAGCTTTATTGTATGAAAATACCATAGCTAGGACGCGCAGCTTCAATCATTTCCCACAGATTGAGCTACATTAACTACACTTCAAAAGCTCGATTACAGATGGTGCATTTAGTGCTAAGCCATAATCTCTAATAATTTCAAGTAACCACCTTTGTTAACTATTTTCACGAAACCGCCATTTTAAGTATAATTTCTAATATAAAATTTACACTGGCATGAGCCGCATTTTGTTTTTGGATTGCACTTCCTATTCGATATTCAGTTTGAAGTTATTAATTTATTGAAGATTATTAAATCGTTCAGTTGTTAATGGTAATTTAGCGTAAACCTTTTTGTTTAAAATAAAAAAAACATCACAGAATATTAAATCAGGTGGTGTTAGATCTGGCAATTCGGGCGGCTAATAGATGTCACTACTTTTTTAGATCAAACGACCGGGAAACGTATTTTCAGTAATATATTTGAGCTATGGCGCCATCTCGCTAGAGCCATGTCTTTTCAAGTCCAACGGTAGCAATGGAGATTATGCTTTGGTTCCTGCGCCTTGACATTCATGACAAATGTATAGCCGTAAAGAGTGTAGTGAAACTAACACAGTCAAAACGCTGGATAACCTGCAGAACTTAATCATTGCAAAACGGGACGGGTCAGTATGCTTCCACTGCCGTACGAAATCTGTAGATAGGGCGATGTTTAATTCCTATTCCCAACCATCATCTTATCAACAAGTTTTCGTGCGGCAGGCCTAGCATACTGACCCGTCTAAGCTGGCTCTATACAAGAGGTGCTACGGATTATATTTACACTGTCTAAGGCTTGGCTTTAAGAAAGATTTCTCAACCAGCATTTTTAGTAAAGAGGAGTGGAAGGATAATGATATGGCAAGTGACTATGACATATGTGATGAATGTTTCGTCACAGATGGTTCGAAACTGAATGTATAAGTGGATCCCAGGTATACTCAGTTTCCCTTAAAATATAAGAATTATACCATCTATTAGACTAATCCAGTGTCTTTCAGGCAGAGGTTTTAGCTACAAATAACGTATTAGGCTACTAGAAACAAATTATTATGTACCTACCTAGTGGTCGATATATCGGATTTCCATTGACACCCAAGCTGCAATCATAGCTCTGGATTCGAACACTATTAGATCGCACCGAAACGAGCGTTGTCGAGACTTGGTGCCATCCACAAAGTTATTGTCTGATGTGGTCTTGAGTGATGTACCAGGGAAAGTGACAACTGTCCCAGCCAGGAAAGATTCAGCTATGAATATATGCTTAGCGGAAGAATCCATAGAATCAGCAAAGAGTATTGTAGATTTACAACCATGCAAGTTGACTATTCGCAGTTTGGACGAATTTGCCGCATAGGCGATTTTAAGATAGCTATGGCCCAAGATAGGTCATAGGAAGAAAAAACTCTACTAAAATCGAACCGGAATGAAGTGCCTTAGGCCTGAAACACAATTGAAGCTTTTCAGCCGGCTTGAGATTTGATGACATGTAAATCAGTGCAGAAGAACACAATTGGAGCTTTGAACTTTTTTGCCAGCTCCAAGTTGGCTTAAGATTTGATCAAATTGCAAATTTCAAGCCCAATGACTGCCAACTTGAGGGAATTTTTAATGTTGCCAACTGTGCGAATGTCGAATATCAGATGAGAATGACTTCTGTTGACACATTTAAACAGGTACAGACGAGTTGAAAGGTTTTTTATCAACAAATTTAACGACCAATTTCCGTTGAATATTTTTCGAAATATTTTCTTACCTCAACTTCATCGCGCAATTTTTGAATCAATGCGCTACATACGTCGTTTATTATCTCGCTTATTACTTAGTTAGAGATTTTGAAGATATAGGACAGGCTCTTAAACTGTCTCCAGAAGCCAAATATCTGAGGGTAACAGCTCATCTTTCTTCTACAGGAATTGCTTTCCTCCAGTGGATGTCTGCCTTTCTTATAAATGAACCAATTTTATTTAATAGATTTTCGAAATTCGCTGCAGATATTCTACAGAAATTTTCGAATTTTGCCAATAGTTCTCGTTGCAAATCTGTTCTTATGTCCTTCCCATTATAACTGTTTTCTATAGTATTTTAGTTCTATTTTGGGATAAGAAAAGAGAAAGATTAACATACTTGTTTCGGTTTTATTCAAGGATAGCCTACACCACTTTATCCCCTTCGTGTTCTTAGTTCTTTTAATTGTAAAAAACCACACATAATAACAACTGCAGCTGCATTAGCTATTATTTCATCTGCACTCTCTATTGTGGAACGCGACTACGAATGTGAGAATGAATTCTGTGCAAGGCATAGAGGTATAACTGCGGATAGAAATGCGCCGAATAAACGAGTAGTGTGGGAAGAGAAATAGTATACGCAGAAAACATTGGCAATATCAAAATCCTCGAGAATACTTCCCTAGCGATGAAACAGAAATCTATATGTGTGCATTGGGAGTCCGTTCTATAAAATGTTCTATATGGATATGTATAGAAAAATGACTACATTGATTTTATATAAGCTACTAGGGGGTGCCCGTCGGCGCTGGCCGGAGATGGATGTATGGTTGAGTGTAGCTCTCTTATTTTCGAAATGTATTTGCAATTTTCATAAAAACGCTGTGAACAAAATATGAGCTCTCCACCTCGAAGCCTTCTCAGGCAGCTACCAAGTAATTAGTGAAAAACAAAAGTTTTGTTTGGCATCACTAAGAAAGGGTAACCCCATTTAGTCCATTTGTGAAATTTGATTTCTCATTGCTATAAAAACACCACATAGCAAATTTTTTATTGAAACCCTGCCAAGGAGTTTCCCGATTGGTCCCATTTTTGAACTTAATATAAATTTTTTTTAAGAAAGTCCCGTGTACAAAATTTCAGTACTCTACGTCGACTCGTGAGGCAGTGAAAACTTAAAGTTTTGTATTGCACACCAAAAACAAGGTAGCCCACTTTTGACCTTGTATTTGCAATTAACATGAAAACGCGTATATAAAATTTCAACTCTACACGTTGACGCTTTCTCAGACAGTTTCGAAATATGTAGTGAAAACCCAAACTTTGTACGGCACCACCAGGAAGAGGTTACCCAATTTATTCCCATTTTTAAACTATATTTACTATTGCTATGAAGACACCACGTACCAAATTTTAGCTCTCTACGTGTACTCCTTGTCAGGCAGAGTCCAAATATATATTAAACAAGTAAAAAAGCTAAAATTGGTCTAAGACCAATTATTATAATACCTTCGATGAATGCCCATATGAAATTTCGTATGGTCACCCATTTAAACAATTTTGATTTTTGAAGTGGTTTTTCGCAAATATTTCTAGGACGGTTTGTCGGACAGAAAAAACGATTAAAACCAATTTTATAGGATTTCGTATTCTGAAGAAGCGCTTAGTACAATCAAAATTGTTGAACTGATCGTTTTCACAATATACGTAAAAAACCTAAATTTTTATATGGCAACACCAAGGAGTTGCCCGATTTAGTCTATTTTTGAAATTTTATTTTCTAGTACAATGAAAACACCATGTACCAAATTTCAGCTCTCTACGTCTACGAGTTCTCAGGCAGTGTCCACATATACATATAGTGAAAAACGAAAGTTTTGTATAGCAACCCCACGAAGAAGTTGCCCGATTTGTCTCATTTTTGAACTTAATTTTACTTTTTTTTTTAAAGTCCGTGTACAAAATTTTTTTTACTTTTTCTTTTGTAGCAGAGAATCCTAAAAAGTAACCATATTGAACAGCTACATATAAAACACATCATAAAAAACCCTACAGGACATGGTAAAATGAAAATGTTAACGTAACGTTTTCACATTGTTATTGTAGGTACAGTAACAAAAATTTTCTGAATCCTGTAGTTATGCGCAAAATCAATCTTCTGATAAAAATGATAATTTCTGTTCTCATGGAAAATGCTGATCTTAAGAGGACTAGGCAACTTTTTTTTTTATTCTGTTACTACAATCTGAAAACGTTCCGAGATTGCTGCAACACACACAACTGAGATCGAGACGTGAGTTGCAATAGGTCTGTTCACGTACTCGAATTTGTGTGAATGCATTATAACATTTTCACCCAAAAGCACCCAAACTCTGTTCACGTACTCAGAAAATGGGGGGAAAAATGTAGACATCACACTTCCCCTACAATAAAGTTTTAGCCCAAAACCACCCAAGGAAAAACTCTGGGTAACTTTTGTAACAACTGTCAATTGCAATCGAGAATTGTCAAATCGAGAATTGTCAGTTCGATTTTAATTATTTATTCACAAGTCAAAAATGGAAAGTGCGGCAGAATTTGAAATCGATGCGCACTGTTTGCCCAGCTTGTATAAAAATCTACAAAATAGTAAGTAAAATGAATAGATATGTTATGTTTGGCATTTTATTTTCAAATTAAAGTTGTTAGCTTGACAGTTTGTAGTTGTCATTTTCGCTTTCTGCCCAAGAGCACACAAAAGTTGTTCATGTACTTTCCAAATTTGATAGCTTCCCCTCCTGCACATTTTCACACAAAAAAGCTCAAGAACGAAAACACCCGAGAAGTACGTGAACAGACCTAATGTATTACTGCGCACAAACTTACGCATTTTTCTCGAAATGACTTTTTCTAATAGTTTTGTTACGATAATTCAAGAACCATTGTAGATATCGCCTTAACTTTTTTTTTTTATGTAAAAAAAAATATTATTGTTGTTATTACAATAAATGTCATCCATTTTTCGAAGCTTTTTCAATTTTTTTCAAATTTTGACGCCATTTTTTTTTTAATTTTTATGTTTTTTTCAGAACTTATCAGTTCAATGTGTGGACGAATATCCAACAAAGAGAATGGCGCTTGGAAATTGCCGAAAACTGAAGTCGTTCCCTCAAAATCCTCAAAAACCTCAATACATGAATTTGTTACCCAAAACTCCGGTAAAAACGTTGCAAAAAAGAAAACATATCTATGTTGTTTCAATATTTCACAAATTCCATTTGAATTTTTTCGCTGCTTAGTCACGCTGGAGTAAAATTAAGTTATGGTTTGCAAAAAAAGTAAAAATTAAAGTTAGTGTGCTGCAATCTTTACCCGAAACGATAGCAAAATAAAGCTTAGGTGAAATTGTATAGAAATTGGGATCATACCTGCTTAAAGTAATAATAATAATAATCAAGTGCCGTGGTTAAATTTTGAATCTAGCTCTGCATTTGTTTTGCTGATCTCTGGAACATAAAAATGATTTTTCTATTTATGTAGGCAGATACCAAAATCAAACAACAAATTAATTTATTTTATTCCAATTTTATCCATGCCTACAAATGTTTATTTTTTTACACAAATTCTTTAGAATAACTTTGAAATATAAACAGAAGTACAAATTTGTAATTTGAGTACCTAACTGCAAGTCAATGATTGGAATATATCCAGCACGTTTTTGCATAACAATTAGATATTAAATATAACTTACACACGCAAAACCTTGGGATTTCTTTCCATTCACATTTATTCAAACTATTTTATAGGCATGTACTACATAGGTATATTGAAAGAAACAATAAAACCTGAACATAAAAACAGAAAAAAAACATATCAACACCCATAAACCTAGTTTTTGTCCTTACATAAAAGCTAAAATTAGTACAGGAAATTATTCTATAAAATCGTAAGGACTATGTTCTCTTTAATCACCTCAATAAGGAATGGTTAGAAATTCTGAGATTACTGCTGTCACCTGGCTGGCATTATTGATTTTCTCGTTTCTCTGTTACAATCGCATGCAACACCTGAATACCGTTAACATTTATTTAATGATAAACGCTAACACGAGCACGGATTTGATGAAAGTGTAAAAAATAAAAAAAACCAGTCAAGGACACCGCAAGTCTTAATTCTTCAGCAAGTTTCTTTTAAAATGCAGACAAATTACAGCAATTTCCAGTCAATCGATCAGAGAAGGTGATTTGTGTTCATGTCAATAATTGAGAGAGAGGAACGAAATGTAGTAAAAATATCAAAACCTGTCCTGATATTTAAATGCTGTCTTTCACCTAAATATTCAAATTGTGCAGGTCAAATTTATACCACCATAAAATAAAAATAAGAAAAAAGTAAATTAAGATTCATTTTATTTTTAAAGTGGGTTCAATTTTAGATGAGATCAGATTAAGCACTAAGATAGACTCATACTTTTGATAACAATTAATAATTTTATTTAAACTAATTCAGAAAGAAAATAACCTTAGCCAAACTGATGAAAGTCGATACAAAAAATTAATAATTTTTTTTTTATTTAAAACGTCCTTTTATTATTGGCTCTTTGGCTCTTTCCTTAAAAATAGGTGGCAAAAGGCTCTACAAAGTGTAAAAAAAAAGACGCTAGCTAAACTAAATGTTATAAAAAGTCAATAGGAACAAATTAGAACAGTTAAAACCATTTAAAAAAACCAATATACAACAAAAATGACACAAATGTAAAAACAAATTACACAAAATTCTCAAAAGAGACTAAAAAACGGATACAAGAATTTTGAAAGGGATCTAAAAGATAGACAAAAAATTTAAAAGTTCCAATTTTGACAATTTGGTAAGTGGCAGTTCCAAGAAGTTCCAAATTTCCAAAATATTCTAATAAAAATAATTACCTAAACGAACGAATTTTCAATAAAAACTTTGCAATTTAGCACCGAGATCAAAACCGAATTAAAAATGAGAAATCGAACGAACGAAAAAATTTACCCAATACCGTTATAGAGTCCCGCAAAAGCAGCCTGTAATAATAATAATAATAATTTATTCAAGGATTTGTACAAAAGACTACATCTTTTTCTAGTACAGTACAAAATTGAAAATTCAAATATAGTGCAAGAGAAAAAACAAACACAAAAAATTAAATTTAAGATTAAAAAAAACTATAATAATAATATAATAATTGCAACTAAGGGAGAGGTGAAAATACCACACAGAGCAAAAACCCAAAAAGTAGGTAGAGAAAAAACAAATTTTACAAAATAATAAAATAATAAATTGAAAAAATCAGAATTTAATCTTAATATCTAAGTTACGCAGAAAAATTGTATCATCGGCACATTTTAGTTTAGGAAGAATTCAGAATACGCTTCAGCTCATTCTTGAAATCCATTGTCCGAGTTTGCCCTCTAACAACACGAGTAATAACGGAAAAATAAGAACGCTGCCCAACAACATAACGTGCACGAGGAATCCGAAAACTTACTTCGTCCCGACGAATGCAAGAATTGTAAGTGACTATATAAATACGAAAGAAACTTAGAGATTATCAAATTGTATATAAAGAGCATCCTAGTACAGAATTTCTATAAGCAGAAAAGTGTTCGTGACGTCTTAAACCATAAACAAAACGTACGCAATCATTGAAAGCTACATTTAACATACGACTGCATACAGAGTCAAGCTGCGAATGAATTGTACTACAGAAAGTGAAATGTGGAATTAGCAGTGCCTTAACTAGCTTTAGCTTTAACTCAATCTGGAGCAAACTACTTGACAGACGAAGCAATCTATGGCCGCCATAAATCTTTTGTAATGAGGAATGAATTAACATGGTCACAACACTTCAATTTACTATTGAAAAAAAAAAACCCAAGATTCTTAACCTTCCTGGCGAAGGCAAAAGTACTGCATTAAGATATATAGAGGAAAACCCTGAAAACACAGATCTCTCCTATAGAAGACCATGCAAGAAGACATCAGGGGATTGAACAAGAGTCGGTTGCTAGTGGCCCAATCAGAGATATTTATTAAGTCACGGTTAACTCGGTGTATGAATCCTCAATTAACCCAATTGGATGAGATAGATATATCTGAACATATATCAGGAAGAGCATTTATGAATAAGCTAAAGAGAAGCGGTCCAAGAACTGAGCCTTGCGGAACACCACATTTGACGCTAATCCACTTCGATTTAACATCCCCAACTTTAACATACTGATAGCGGTTGAAAAGGAAATCCGAAATCATTCTAGAAGAGGAATGAGAAAAATTATACATTTTTTGCAGTTTCGATAAAAGAGGAAGGGGTAGTGTTGAGGAAATATCACAGGGTGTAGCAACATAAATATTAATCATCAGTATTCAAGTCACAAGGTGGCAAACCCTTTCCGCGTACGATAAACCGCTTCAAATTAAACTACAATTTCTTAGATGGCAGCGATGGACTTAATATGTAATTTAAATAGTTCTTCTTTGTCCTTTTAATTACAGTGTTCGTCTTATTTCTAATTGCCTTGTACCTGGAAAAACATTCCTCCGACTTATATCTCTTGTATCCACGAAAAAGTTGTTCTCTTTCAGCAATTATACACTCGATTTCACGAGAGTACCATGGAATACGATTTGGAGTAATCCGTTTTATATGTAAAGGTGCATATTTGTGGTGAAGAAATGATATGAAACCATAAAAAAACATTCAATTGCTCTTCGACTGAAGATGAGTTCCAAATGCAATCCCAAAAAAGGTGAAAGCGTTTTTAATTCTGGCCTCCCAAAGCCTGATCTGAGAGGTGTGACGTTTTGGGTATCCAAAGTAGGGCTCAGGGCCAATAAACAAAGATTTGGCGCATTCTGTTGCAAGGCGGTTTGCAATATCGTTGCTCTTAATGTCCCCATGTCCTGGTACCCAAATCAGTGTCACCTTGTTTGCTTCGGCCAGTTGCTTTAAGACAGTCCCAAACAAGCTTGAATTCACAGGTAAACGAGTTTAATACTTTAAGTGCTGCTTCACTGTTTGATATTATGTAGATTTTTACTCCACGCATATTCTTGTGAATTATTTCGAGAGCGCAGAGTTCTTTCTATGGTGTGTATTTCTACCGGAAAAATGGTTGGTGAGGCCTTTGTCAGATGGGATTTCGGCCCGTATATGCCCACGCCTGTCCTACCTTCTATTTTTGACCCATTCGTGTACCATTTAAGAGATCCTTTTTCAAAGGGTAAGTTCCCGGTGTTCCACTGTTGACGGGCAGCTAAGATCACCTTAAATGACGTTTCAAAGTTACCCACTGCAGTCTAATTGCAGTGAAGATGGCCTCCTGCCTAACATGCAAATATAATGGAAGTAATTCCAACAAAGTCTATAAAGCTGCAATTGGACAAGTACGCATGGCACCAGTTATTCCTAGACATGCAAGTCGTTGTAGCTTTTGCAAACTACCTTGAGCTGTCTTTTGTTTTGTCTATGGCCACCAAATGAGTGAAGCGTATGTGACCATGGGTCATATATTAGACATATATGACCACAGAGTCATTTTTGGTATAAGACTCCAAGTTCTGCTAAAGAGCCTGTGGCATGTCCATGTTGCCACTGTGGCCTTTTCCAGTACTTTTTTTTTAAATGGGAATTCCAGGTTAGTCTACTAGTAATGGCGATACTCGACGTCTTTCGAGAATTGCACTAATATTCCCTCAAGAGATGGTGCTTGTAAATCAACCTTCCTTTTTCTTGTGAAAGAAACAATTATTGTCTTGCCAGGATTGTCTAGAAGTCCCATTGATTGCCACCAGTCGCAAATTATGTTTAGGGCATTTGGTATTAGATCAGAGATTGTCCGATCATGTTTGCCACTGACGAAAATGACTATAGGTCATCTGCATAGCCTTGATTATCATAGCCTGAATTGGTCAGCTCCTATAGGAGGTCATCGACAACCAGCGACCATAGTAGGGGGGACATCCCTTAGCGGCCACTACTGTACTCGAGTCCTTCCCTAGGTTAGCTGTGATTCTTCGGCTTGCAAACATATTATCCATTTTACTAAGGAAGGTTCAATTCCCTTTTTTGGTAGCTGCACTCTCAATGGCTTCAAAGCAGGTATTTATAAAAGCTCCTTCAATGTCTAGAAATGCGCCTTTGTCCTCCACCGCCTTTTCTAGTCCCAAGACAAGACTAAGTAGGGCAGCTGTGATAGACTTCCCTGTCTGGTAAGCATGTTGGTGTGAATGTAGTGGTGACTGTTTGAGTTCACTACTCTTAATATGATTGTCTAACGTTTTCTCCATTGTTTTAAGGAGAAGTTAGGTTAGACTGGTTAGACGATAGGACTTGGGTATTGCAGGTGATCGCCTTGCCCCTTTTGGTATAACAGAACATGGTGGTGCACTTACTAATATTGACAGAACGAATGTTAATAGAGCGCTATCTATGTGTAAAGGGCGTCAAGTTTAAAATTTCACACATACTTTCGTTAAAAATAATGCGAGAAATTTTGACATCGTCAGGATAGTAAAGGATTGTCAAAGTATTCTGACTCATAGATACACCATTGATGTAAATTATGAACAGAAACGGTCCCAGATGTCAGCCCTGAGGAACATCAGAAGTGTTATTTATTTCGTTAGAAAGATCCGCACGAAATATAACTCACTGTGAATGTAATATAGCCAAGAATATTTATTTATGTATTCAGAGTTTTTTTATCATCTTCCATTTGTTCATTTAGCACAGGGCTTTGTTTAATTTCTTAGATTCTTTAATCATTTCGGAAATGGGTTTCTTGTATATATCGGTGTTTTTACAAGGGTCACGCGCCTAGGTAGTTTAGTTCAGATTTCTAGTTAATTTTATTTGCGCCAAATAATTTAATAATTGTGTGGAGAAGATTTTTTGGGTATCACATTTTTTATGAAAAACGTTGCCTGAGTTTTTGCTTAACTTTCCACTTATTAAAATAGTCAGCGACATCTTTTATGTTATTTTCCACACCAGTATTGGAATTAACTCATATAAGATACACAAACATGTCTCATCCCTAAATATAGAGTTAGATTTTGAAGTAAGAAACTTAGACAGCCAAACCAAGATAAAGGCATTAAACTTCAATGCCTTTTCTTCAAAGCTGGCTTGGAATTGTAGAAATTTCTAAGATTAACTATCAAAAGATAATAGTGTCACCCTTACCAAGATACTAATGATATAAAAGTAATAAGACCGCTAACTACTTAGCCATGAAAGGAGCGGAATCTCCATTTACCGGACCCAAACACTTCGGCCTTACAAAAAGGTACCTAGCAGGAGAAATAAGATTCAACATAGAAAAAGGTTTACCAGATACAATGGCAGAACCTCCCTAGACTTAACTTCCCCAGCGTAATGACTGGCTATTGCTCACTTAGGTACATGCTTAAGAAAATGTCTTTGATGGCTCTAAGTGGCCCTCGGATAACATCTATGTCACTGTGAGACAACAAGACGTCTTTGGATATCCTGTGCATAAACAAAAAGATGGCCTTGTACAGTGGGCTCCCGAATACATGAAGAGCATGTTGGCTAGGTTCGGCTGTAGTCTTCCCGTCCTTGAACCGGAACCCACTATAGGCGTTGCTATCTTGGTGATCGAGGCTTTCATTAAAGCGGATTTTCGTCTCAGACTTCAGCAGCGATAGGCGAACCTGATTACCTGCAGGTGTGCAAACCTTTTACTGGGATCCTCTTTTTTTTGTTTTTTTTTCTTTGCTTGGTTTTGCTCTCCTTTCTGTGGATGAGCTGAAAAAAAGCTTACCTTACTTATACAGGAGGCTTTGCAGAGAGCTCGTTTGGTTTTTTACCTGGTTAGCACAATTGGTCGCCCTGGCCTCTATACTCAAGATCTATAATCCCCTGACTTTAAAAAAATCTCTATGAATGCGCAGGACTTGCTCTCGCGAAAGGCTCCAATGTCTGGTCAAGGACTTTGTAACCCCAGCAGACATCCGGAAAAGTAACCCTAAGTGATAACTTTCCTAAAAAGGACGAATGATAATAATTCGAATTTTTTTAAGAGGTTGCCAAAGCTCAAGGGATACCTTATGATACCGTAGCGGTTGCACAGCCTTTGCAGGAAAGGAAGAAGGGGTAGGGAATTGCGGATTATTGCGTTGAAACAAGTAGGTTACGATCCGCATTACACTTGAATGTTTGTGCCTCATATTGGGGGGGGGGGGGGCAGATGATTGCAAATCGTTCCACATTCGTACTGTTCTACTTATGAAGAATGCATGGAACTTCACGGTACGGCCCTTCAAGGGTGCGAGGATGAGCTCGTGAGTTCGGGTTACAACTCGTGTGGTGCGCATAGGAATAATTCTACAAGCGTACAGGGTAGAAATTTCGTCAGAGCAATGACCATAAAAGTAACGATAAAAGAGAGACAGGCATACGACATTACGCCGGTGCTCTAGGGAATCAATAGTTGCTATTTACGTATATGTCATCGCTAATAAGCCGGAACACCTTCTTTTGGACTTTGTCTAACGCGGATAATGCAGTGCAACCAGCTCCTGCCCAAATTTGGGCGGATTGACTTGTAGTTTTCCGCGAAATATGACTGCAAAAAGTTCATAAGTAAATGTAAATATCTGCTTAAATAGTCAAATATTGGAGCATATTTTATCTCATTTCAGATAATTTAAAGACTACTGAAATTATGATTTATTTGCCGGAAAGAGAATTTTCATTTTGAATTCTTTGATTGGTAACAGCCTGCAAGGGCTGATTTTAAATCAACCGAATTAATTCTCATATTTACGCATAGTATGAAATTTACTTCCTTAAATGAAAAATACAACATGCTAGTAAAGAATTAGCATTAAGTTGTATGTAATCCATCGAAAACTCAATGCATACCATATAGGTACCCCATTTCCCCTATGGGCTTGCATAAAATTAACTCAAAAATTCCCTCACATAACTTAATAACCAATTTCATGTTCACAATAATAATTACCTTCACGGATTTCCCTTAAGTAAAGGTAATTGTTTCCCGCCATTGCCGCTGTCGTACCTAATTGTGAAAATATAAATTTCAACAGGATTTTTTTCTTCCCTCTTAGGTATGTGCTGGAGTCAAGAGCATATTTCTTCTTTAATCGTTTTTGTGAACTCTTGCATCAAAATTAAGCACTTGTCTGAGCAACACGTCCCACGAATACCGTTATTCTATGGAAGGAACAACAGTAGAACAAGTAGGTAGGTATTGCTCCTAGAAACGTTTACTTGCGAAAGGACCGCAAGTAGAGGACACAAACACTTACAAAGTACCGACCAAGCATATATTGTTAAGAGTCATCGTAAACGAGTTATACGTGACTGGTAACTTTTATGGGAATAATTTAACATCATAGGAGGATGTATGTATCTTTGTATGTATGTATGGATATACAGTAAACCGTTTTTATTGTTTTGGACGAAAATTTTATATAGCACTTTTGTATTGCCTTGAGGATTGCGTATCATATTATCCAATGCTGGCGCTTGCTTCTAATGTGTAAATCCTCAGTGGTGAATAATAATGAGCACGAATGCCTTATGAAAATTATTTAATGTACAATTACCTTTCAACTTTACATAACCCCGATGAACAATTTGTTTTTTATACGAATAACTGGGATATATCCAGTGCGAAATTATATAACTTAGGTTATGTAGAATTTTATGAACTCTCGAAACTTGAAGGTTATAGCCGTAAACCTTTTAAGGAGCTTAAATGGAGAACTAAACAGAGTTTTCTGTTAACAAGATACATAACACGATGGATGATGTATTTGGCCAGTAATTATAAAAATTTGCACAACAGGAAAAATGAGATGCGAGGGATTGAATTATTTTGATTTCTTTTTTATGTAGCACCCTGTATTCTACCAGATCTCTGTGAAAAGTTTTTTTTCTTTTCAATTCGCAATTATTCAATCCAATTATCCAAAAGATCCTTAGTTGAAAAATTTTAAATTGTATCAAATTATGATTCGTACAGACACTGGCTCTTTGAGAAACATGTAGAAAATGTACGTGTTCCATTCAATAACTTCTGTAAAAGTTGAATGTACGAAGAGAATATGAAAAACATTAAACATATCTATGTTATATGAATGCTCCAATCTAACCAAAAGAGGAATAACCATAATTCTTCCAATGAATTGAGCAAAATAGTAAATAAAGCAGCACTAGTAAATTTCTCTTAACTCTTGTGGACGGCTCTACATAGTCTCTACACACTCTCAACTACTTTGAAGTAAATTCAATCCATCTCAGGATACGTACACTACACTAGTAAATCGTTAAACTAAGGTTTGGGGCAGTTGGTATGATTAGATTAGAATAGAATATATTTCTTGAAAGTAGTACAAATATAACAAGATCTTAAACGTACAAAGTGAATTGGAGTTGTACATAATTAGTAAATAATCGTGACACATTTAATTTGGGGAAAAACATTAATTTACTAAGAATTAACTTAACCAACTAATGAAAAAACTAACTTAACCAAGTAAGCTTAGCCAAACTAAACTATAGGTTTAAGAACAGATCCTATTTTTATTAGTATTATTATGGCTAAGATATGTTATCAAATAGCTTTAACAATATGTATCCAAGTTGTGCCCCAAATGTTTAGGATAAGTTTAGTGGCAATAATGATTTGTAAACGATTCCGGTGGATCCTGTTCTCTGTATATTAGCTGGCAAACGAGTCCACAAACGAATACCCTGGACGAAGTAAGAGCATTCCCCATAGCGTGATTTACAACGGGGGATCGAAATGTTTATGCGCCGGGATGACTGTAGGAAACTCAATCTCTCAAATAGGTATGAAGGCTTCTCGCTGTATATAAGTCTATGAAGGAATTTTAGTCTGTAATTTATGAGATAAGTTTCTATCGGACAACCAAGCAAGGACGTTATATAAGGAGAGATGTGACTATATCGCAGCAATTTGAAGACAAATCGGGTTACATCATTGAATGCAACCAAGAGTTTCCTACGACAGACTGAATCGAGAACTGGAAATATCGTACAGCCTATGTGAAATAGGGCAGCAAAATGGATTTAGCAAGTCTTATTCGAAAATGATGCATTAGGCAGTTAGGGAGTTCAACCAAAGCTGCCGCAAGTATCCATATATTTTCCTCAGTGTAACACTGACATGATCACAACATGAAAATTTTGAGTTTAGGTGAAACCCTAAACACGTCACAGAATTTACGTATACTAACCTATTGACGTTCAAATAAATCGGTGGTAAAGTATTCTCATCAATATCATGTCTATAGATCGCCATACAGTTCGATTTATTATGGTTAAGAGCTAAGTTATTTTTCTCAGACCAGTCATATACACGTTTGAGTTCCTCATTTATCTGACTTATGCAATCTTCCACTAAGCCGATTGGTTTACTAAAGTACATTTGCACATTATCAGCATACAACAGATGTACGGAAGCATCTACAATAACATCTGGGAGATCATTGATATACAGACTAAAAAGCAGGGGACCAAGTATGGATCCCTGGGGCACGCCACAAGAGAGAGATATACTTCTCGAGGTAACATTATTTGTTTTTACAAATTGGTTACACCCACTTAGAAAACTTTTAATGAAGGTTATTGCCGATGAAGAGAAGAGAAATTTATTACCCAATTTAGCTAGCAATTTCGAGTGATCTATGGAGTCAAACGCTTTACTAAAATCAAGTACCGCAAGAATAGTCAGATGATCTTCATCAAGGGCTATGTGAATATCCAATGTCACATTCAGCATAGCGCTTTCACAGCTATGATAAGGACGAAATCCAGATTGCCAGGTTGACAGTAAACAGTTTCTTTTTATGTAGTTCATGGTTTGCTGGTATACTATTTTTTCAACTTTAGCAAGTTGCATAGAAGGCTAATTGGATGGAAGTCACTTGGAGTACATGCAGTGGACTTTTTTGGAATAGGCACCACCAATGCTTTTTTCCACTGATTGGGGAATTGAGATGTAGTGATACAATGGTGGAAGATGTGCGTTAGAATTTTCACTATTGTAGGCGCAATAAGTTTTATAAATTTTGATTGCAGTCCATCAGGTCCTGCCGCATCTGATTTAATAGTAGATAGAGTCAGCATGACTTCAACTACTTCAACGCAATGAAAAGCAAAACCAGCAGCTGAGAAACCTTCAGGCCAAGGAGACGAGCCCGAGACACCTGTCGGAGAAGAATTATTTAATTGATTTGGGACTTGATTTACATCTGGTATCTCTCGCCCATGAACTCCTAAGTCACGAATATTTCTTCATAATTTCTTGGAGGGCTGGCTTACATCTAGCTTCTTACAAAAATACCGCTTCGCAGATCTTATCATGGGATTTGCTTTATTGCGGACTCGATTATATCTATTTCTCGCATCAGCTTACACCCAGTTCAGTTCTTTATCTATACCCAACAATAATTTGATGAGCTTGTTTAAATTAAATTTCGACAACGGTCTTAATGCCTTCAAATACAAACGGAGTTAGATTCCTCAAGCCTTCCAAGATAAAAATGCAACAAAAATGTATGGTTTTTGTCTATTTTTCCATTCCCATAGATTGGACTGACTTGTTAAAAATCTGTCCAAAGTTTGTTGCTTTTATTTCAAAATAAATTTGTTTCTACCAATTTATGGCGCCTGCCCCAATGCGTGCTACTTTAGAAGTTTGGTTATCGTCAGGACCATTAATTGAAAAAAAACTCATTACCGATTACTGATATGAGTTGCATTTCTTTCGAAATAGGGCCTAGCTCTTAGTTTTTTTTTTTTAATCTCCATAGAAGTTTTAGACTTTAATTTTTAGGACAACTTCTACGATTTTCGTGTCAGCAGGAAACCTTCCACTCATCTGTGCAGCTTGGTTTTCTGCCTGCTGCAGACGCTTAAAAAACGACACGAAAAGCTTCTTCTTCTTCCTTTTTCTTCTTTATTTTTCAGCCCACTGCGTGGCGTATACAGGTTCGATTCGCTTCGAATGAATCTGCTTCTTTAAACAATTTTTTACATTTTTTTAATAAATAAAAAAATTGTTTTTTCTATTTTTCTCAAACTTTTCATTTCTTTCTTCTTTTTTCATTTGTTTTTCAAATCACCCAATTTCGCTATTTGGGACCTGTTGATGAGTCAAACCAAGACTTGAAACTTGTCACCACAAGTTAATGAGTTGTGTGATGACATAACAAATTAGAACATTTTTTAGCTTTTGCTATACCGGAGAATCCCAAAAAATTCTTTCTTGAACAAAATTAAGTTGATAGAAAATGACAGTTGAATCTAATAATTTGTCACGCAAGCCTTCGTAAACTGTCATTCATCTGTCCACAAAATGTGAACAAAAAATGTTAAGTCTTGGATATCCCACTCCAAAGTCCAGAACTCCCTTAAATGGTTAAATAGTATGGGTGCATATTGGCACTGGCGTCGTATAGAGTTCTCCAAACAAATAATCGTGAAGCTTCAGTCCGAAAAGATATTCTTCTTCTTCTAGCGTACAGGGGCCGGATTATGTAACTCGGAGAGTTTGGGAGATGAGAATTTTTGTTTTCCCCGATTAAACCTCCCTAACTCTCCATTCGCGATTCTTTAACATACTTGGGGAGTCAGGGAAAACGTGAGAATTGTCGCAATATTGAAGGACGGCTAACTCTGTGTGGGAGAGTCGTAGAGGGCTTTTACCATCGGATTTAGGGTCTAGAGTACAAAAGTATAGATGAAATTTTTTTTTGGGGTAGGGGCTTTTGGGGATAGGGGGTCGCACCACCCCAATTGGGGATTATCCAAAATACGTCATGTTTGGTATCAAATTAAAGAAGGAGAAGAGGGTAGTGGTGTAGTTCTTTTTTTGATCATTTTAACTTCATAACTGACTTTTGACCGCCGAAAGACGGATTTTTGCACTTGGGTCATATACACCCCAGTTCCTATATTTTGCATATATTTCTTCCGTTCTTTATTTTACATACATTAGTACTCTGTTGCGAACATTTTTCTCCTGAAAAGTGAATTTACACGAGTTACCAGTGGTTCTCCATAATGTGCTGAAAATATATCCATTTTTGTACCAAAAAACGCCCATTTCACTTCTTTTGCAGTTATCTCAAAAAGTCATTACATATCTAATTAGTGAACAAAATGTAGATGCGATTTAATCCTGCATACATGCTTTAACGTGCATATTTAAAATTTTTATAGCATCTCTTTTGCACTGGAAGACGACCAAATTGATCATTTTCGGGTGATTTAAAATTTTTAGCGGGTACCTTGAGATACCAAATTCCTTATTTCTCTGTAAGGATTTCCATAATATGTTTTTGCAAACATAGCCAGGATATGCGGTAAGCCCATAATTTAATTTGAAAATTCTAGTTACCTTTACAAAACAAAAGCAGACAGTACTCTCAGTTGAGAATTATTTTTCTTACTTCTCCACAACTAACACAGCCGAGAGTTTTGTCAAGTGGAATATAGAGTTTGGTAATTCTTTATACAAAATCCCCGAGTTACAGAATTCCGAGTGGATAGTTAAGTGTCAAAAGAACTCTCATCTCCACAACTGCACAACTCTCCGAGTTAGTGAATCCGGCCCCTGTACGTTACTCTACGTCGAGAAAATGCCCTATTATAAAGAAGTGTTTACAATGGCAGAGTAGAGTGGAATCACCAGATTGCATTTTCTCTGATCATCTCTCATCTTTCAAAATAAACTAGGAAATATAGGCAGGCTCAAATAGGCTGGTATAAAATTTGTAAATACATATTTAAATGGAAGTATTTCCAGGGAATCTCTAGGTTATGTTACAGGAGGTAATACATTACTCCAAAAACTGGAATTATTTTATGTTGAGACTAATCAATTGTTATATAGTGAGTGCAGAGGCGATAGAGTTCCAAATTTTGATAATTTATTTCGAATAGGCTTGTTATTGATTGAAGACTGTCAAATATTGATCGATTGATCTTTCTCTTAGACCCAAAAGCATAAAAAAAAATCGTAAAATGTTGAGATAATTGCAGTTGAAAGATTCCTAATTCCAAAGATATTAGTAGTAGAAAACAATATTTGACAACTACTTCATTTAAAAAGGACTAATTTCAATATTTCCTAACAACCCCTACTAAACACTGAAAAAAAACCATTTCAAGCTCCAGTAGTACTCAGGTGGTTGAAAATAGTTCCACTCCAACATTTTTGTTTTTTTTTTTTTATTTATTTATTTCTCATCAAGATCTAGCAAACCCTTTCATATGGCCATCCTAACTCGAAACGCCCTGTACAAATTTTTAGATTTGTTATTCATCTTACATGTGTTTTAAAATTTATTCTGTCATAGTATAAATAAACATAATTTAAATTGGAATTCGAATTCAAAATCAAAATTCATTTTAATCAGTTCCAATTCGATTCGATATTATATAGACGGATCTCTTTGTTAGCAATTTTAAATCTCCAATAATATCTGTAGTTACATCGAATATACATAAATAGATTCAGATCTGGAGCCTTTAAGTAGTTGCCATAAAGGGCATACACAAAATGTTAACTTATGAAAATAAATCTTCTTTTTATCTCTGCTGCAATTTCAATTCAATTTAAAAACAATGTCTGCATCAGAATGACGAATAAGATACACTAGCTTTCTCTTAAAAAAAATAAAAAAAAAATAAAAGAAAGGACGCTGTTAGAATGAGAATTGCATATAAATCCTCAAGCATTTTCTTGAACTATAAAAGAATGAATGCACCTTACACATACATATGTACATTCATCCACGTACAGCATTATTATTGTTAGAACGGCCGTGACTGTTCTTAAGTGGATACATTGTTGGGGTTCTACATTGTGTAAATAAAACGGTACTTACGTGGGTGAAGTAGTAGTAATGTACTTTAGCACCTCGTTCCGCAAGGCCTTGGGTATATTCGTTTGTAGGACATATGAAGAAATGATCTCCTACTGCCTGACCTACTTGGTATTGATTTTGGTATCCATCATTTCCACTTTCCCATCCAGTATACTGAAATGTGAAATAAATTCAATTAGAATGTGTTACATTTAATGAAGCCCATAGCATATTGATTTATTACAACTTATGCGATAAATCGACACTCAACATCAACAGGCTTCCTTTGAAACTTAAGTGTTACTAAACGTTTTCATCATCAGGACTATAACTACACGTAACTTGCTAACTCCGACCGTTAAGTCTGTATGCGTATCAATGTGTCTAATAAGTAAATTTGTGATGAAGATGATATAACATCACTGACACGCCAAAGTGTAACAAAGGAAGCTCGTGACACCTTCACTTACTTGAAATATAATTGCCTCTCGTTCCGGTTCAGATGCTTTGTTGAATATCGTGTTCATAATTTCCAGGAATTTCTCCCGCGGTAGTGATGTAGCTTCATCTTTATCGAAATAATCAATAAAATCGTAGAGAAGAAAATAAGTACCTGAAATGGAAAAGTATATGTACATTAGCCTATAAATGGATATATAATACACATGAATCAATAACTTTGATATATGAAAATTTTATGGTGAGTCGATTCGATGCTACACAAATGCATGAATGATTTATCTTGATTGGATGAAAAGCTTGTAGATTCCACACGTGTCTATTGGATAATAGCCATTCGATGACTTTGTATACGTTCTGACTTTTAACTTCCGACGTTCCGGATTTGTCAATATAATTAGGTCGGATATACCCCATTACTACTCTTGGATCATAGAAATAAAAACTCCATCAGCTTACTGTACAATAAGAAAGTGTGACTAAAGATTATGTAACGTCTACAAGAGAAGGCCGGACAGTGATAGAGAAAGTAGGTCACTGTTTCAGATTGCTCTCCACATCCTATACAGGGTTGTCAACAAGTCCAATCCTATATAATTGACAAATAAGAAATTAGTGTCCAGTAAGAACTGACACGACAATTCTCAGAGTTGGCTTGTTAAGTCCAAGTAACTTTTTCGTTAAATTTGGGTTAGGTATACCTCACAGTTCCTTTACAGTTCTATTCGGGGGGTCATATTACCAAACATGAGACTGAGTTGGCAGCATATTAAAAGTAAGGTGTTTTGGTGCAACCCTGATTGTGGATGGGTAGACTCCGAGACTGCACCAAAACGAGCAACCTCGTCCGTTTTTATACCCTAGATGAAATCTATAGGATATACTAAGTTTGCCATTCCGGTTGTAACAACTAGATGTAATGATGGTACAGCAAAATAGATTGGATACCCACCCCCGCCTAACATTAAAAGTTATTTTGATTTTTGCATGTCCGTCCTTACGTCCGCCCGTCCGTCCGTCCATCCGCACGATAACTGGAGAACGCATTCACTTCACTACTTCGTAGGATTGCGATACAAAAATTTCGTTTTTCACTCTATATTTGGGCACTGCCTGAGAATTGAGATTTGTTACATGGTGTTTTCACAGTTGTCACATAGTAAATAAAATTTAGAAAATGGACTAACTCGGGCATCGCCTTTTTGGTGTTGCCATATAAAAATTTAGGATTTTTTACGTATACTGTGAAGACGATCAGTCCTAGACTGTTTTAATGTACCGAAGAGCTCTTCAGAATGTGAAATCCTATTAAATTGGTTATAATCATTTTTACTGTCCGACAAGCCCTTCTAGAAATATATTCGAAAAACCACTTCAAAAATCAAACTTACACAGATGGGTAACCATACGAAATTACATACATACAGGCATTCCAGCCCTTAGACCAATTCTAGCTTTTTTACTTCTTTTCCATTAGAATAAGCAACTCATTCGGGGTGGTTTTACACCCCAGTATCAGTTTGGAGATTTTAAAAGGCTTTGACACATATCAACACATAAACACATAAATATTCTTCCAGAAAATGCTCGATGTGACCCACTGCGAAAAAAGTGTAAAGCTTGTGGCATGTTTGTAAAGTCCCACCGAAAACACAATCATTAAATTTCCAGTCAAAGTTGTTGTTTTAAAAACAATTCAAGTAATAATGTATATAAAACCTCTTCAGATTCCATCTTAGAGTATATATCAACAGAAGTGGCGTTAAGGGGAAACAAGCGTAGTCAAATTCCAGTACCCCAGAAACAAGAGATTTCTTTGGTTGTATGTTCAACACAAGCGTAAAATTCAAAAAGGCAAAAAAGGGGCATAAAATATTAAATATATTATTATTTAATTTTCTAATTTTAATTTTGATTTCTTGATATAACTAAATAACTAGTAATATTGGTGTGCAAGATTCATCTGTGTGTTGAATCAAGATTTTACTGGTTAGGTGCAAAATTCAACAGTGTATTGAATCGAGCTTTGTGACAAGATATAGAGGTCTATTTCAAGGTCTGTGAGATTCAACAGTTGTGTTGAATTAAGATAGAATTTGAACAAATTCAACAATTGATTAATCTCTGATATATATACTAAAGACAAACAACTTTTTAATTAAACTGCGATTTATTTTAACGAGCTAACTTAATTTATACAAAACACATTTACACCGAGCAAACAAAAGCAATTATTTAGCAAATACTTAAGTGGGTCTCATGGCAAAATATTACTTTAGTGCCATCCCTATTGTCAGCGATTTTACTGATCCGAACGATATCGAACATGTATAACACACAAACAAATAAGGTGATAAATAAAAATATACAAAAAAAAAAATTAAATAAATAATTTTCGTAAATAAATTGATTTTAAATGTAAAAAATTATTTTTACTTTCTCAGTGATATACACAAGAAAAGTTTCGTTGTAAAATAAGAAACGCTACAACTTAGATTAAATCTTAAAAGCTGGGGGCATGAGTTGCAGTGAGACAATTGTGATTATAGTTATGGATGCCAGAACTTTTAAGATTTAATATAAGTTGTAGCATTTCTTATTTTACAACGAAACTTTTCTTGTGTATATCACTGAGAAAGTAAAAAATTATTTTTACTTATTGGTGCATTTTATTTACAAAAGTTTTTTTAATATATTTTATTTTCTAATTTTTAGTCATAAATTCTATGCACTTGGAGAGAGTGGAGAGCTCTCTCCAATCTAGATTCTCGAATCTCGACTGTCGGATCTCGAATCGCAGCTTTCGAATCTCGATTTTCTACTTTCGAAACTCGACTTTCGGATCGCCGCTCATATCACACACGGCCCAAATTGGACAATCCCAAGGGTGGCAGTTACCACTACACCCAAAAGTACCCCAAAACATAAGAAAATTCTACCCAATCGGAAAGCTCCTCATCCATCCATTATAAATCAAAATATCCCATGTAAATCCATCCACGTTTACTACCCTAAAACTCTGTCGTCACAAACGACACTCTCAGGCGCCCAGGCGCTCAAGCACAAAGTTATTTAGTCAGGGGTCATTAACAAAGCAACATGTGTGAAATGACCATCACCAATTTTGTTAAAATTTTACATACTTGGAGAGTTTGTGAAAACAAAAAAATACCAATTAAATATTTTCCCCATACCTACAATGCGTATTTCGCTAGTTATGGTATTTCCAAAATTTCCAAAAAATTCTGTCCTGCTCTTCTTTAAAAATTCATACATATTTTTCTATTCATGCTAGGACAGTGAAATATGGCCATTTGAAAGATAGGATTTGAAGATATCTAAGAAAAATAGTATGTTAAAAATATATGTGGAAAGGGACATCAAGAATAAGGACTATATCCTATATTCTTGAATATCCTGGAAGACATATGCCCTAGACACACACACTCATTAGTCTATAATGATTCATTATAAACTGTAGACACACAGCCACTTTTTTAATTAAATTGTGCTGTCAAACTGGTTTTGATAAACTTATTACATTAAAGAAGCAATATGGATCGAATTAATGGGATAAACTTTGTTTTCATTTATTTTATTTTCAATTTAACAATTTCCAAATGACAAAAACATTATATTAAAAAGAATATCAACAATATAGTTTGCGATTTGTATTTCTTCTTCTTATTTTTCAAATCGGCAGATGCACGGCGGATCTCCACATTTATATTATATGCGAAATCTAGCACATTTTTCCTCATTATAGCTATAATGAAGTACGAAAACACTTTATTATGATCTGATTTTCGAGCCATAATGACGTATACTATGTGAAACACGACATTTTAATGAATAGTTAGTGCTAATGATCCATTAGTTCGTGCTGTGTGTCTAGGGTAATACTTTTGATTTTTTCCATTTTTTTTTATGTTTTTTACCTTATATTGTTCATCAAAACATGTTAAAATTTCAACTTGGGGTCTCAATAGATTCAAGGAGTACAAAGTTTCACCAAAAACAATTATAACTACCTGCAAATAAAAAAAAACGGGACTTTAAAATATTTGGGTATATTTTTATACATACATCCTCTGATGATGATTTAAAGTTGTTAGATTGAATAGTTGGACATTTCCAATGGTATTCAAATTTTCCCCTCGCCCACCCCGTTTTGTAGATGACTCAACAAATTTAAAATTTCTGGATTACTTATTTTTTATCAAAAGTACATCGTCAAGCGCAAAGAACAGGAACTTCTCAGTTAACAGTTTGAAGAATACTTAATTCTAATCAGCTGTACCCGTACCATTTGTGGGTCCAGTCTTAAAAGACCCTACGTACCTACCTGTGATTATTGCTTGTACGCAATTTTATGATCTGGCTTGAATGTGCCAATGAACCTCCAGTGCTAAAACCGATACAGGTATTGGCATCCTGTTTTTTCCAGTGATAGAGGATAGTAGGGGCATTAATAAGAAGCAATCAATTTGGGTTACAGGGAAGAAAGTTTTTGAAATAAATAACGGTATTTATGAAATTTTGTGTTCAAAATTTTGGAAATATTTAAGAATAATTTAAGGGTGCTTAATTAAAAAATACAGGGTAATACACCTTTTGACAGCTACTATTCTTGGCTATTTAATAAGCTTTCCTCATGCGGGTTATTTTACTTTCCTATGAGCGAAGCTGCTTAATTTATTTTTTTATTTTTAAACCAAAAGATAATAATGTTTTTTTAAAGATTACTTCTCGTCGAACTTGTTCTCTCCGAGTCTGTCGGAAGAAAAAGAAAATCAAGAAATACCAAGTGCTGCGCCCGCTTTTCGACATTTTTATTTTCACATTTGTAGAGTTTGAACTATGAGCCTTATTGGTAGGTCACATCAGTATTTAAACAATCGGTTTGAGTTTCCTTTGCAGTAATTAATTATTATTATTGTTTTATTATTGTTTATTTCGTCTTCGAATTTCCTGTGTTTCATTATAAATATGTTATCGGTTTTGATTTTATGTGTCAATGATCATTAGGTTTATTTCTAATTCAATAATATTACAATTTATGTAATTTGGAGACTTGTATGGATCATGGATAATTAATGTACAATTGAATTTATCATTCAAATAAAATTCTTGCCCGAAGGAACCTGTGAGTAGTATAACGTGTTTTCGCAAAATTTGCAGATGCAAATTGAAAAAATTTACGATCAAAGCGTAGAGCAGGAATAGACAAATTCTATTCACCTATATATTTTGGTTTGTACGTGTAGGTATAGACACAAAATGTTAAGAATTGTAAATGCATGAAGGAAAATTTTCCAAATGTGGAAACTCCTTCATAAAATGCCTATAGTTTATATATAATGGAAAAAGTGTCATTCCCAAATATTTTTAATGGCATCCGACGAGCCGTTCTAAATAAAAATAGATGCGAAAAACTACAACTAAAGATTTAACGAAGATCTTTCCATAATATTTTTTTTTTGGTTTTTATTTTAAAGTGAGCTACAGCGCTTTGATTTTTCCATCTCTGTTCGTCTGTCCGCTCGCATGATAATATGCGATCAAGGAAAGATCTGTAATTTTATACACAGCTCTTTTCAAAAAATTGTAGATCTTCTACCTTAAACAGACAACACAGTTATGGTGTTTGTATCTTATACACCGCGAGAAAAAGGGATGTGGGGGATTTATCTACAATTCACAGATTCACATTTCAACTTTTCATTTACATATTTCTGTTTCCAATTCAAATTCTACTTTATAGTTTTATAGAGGTATAAGTATAGTTTCTTTTTTTTAACATAATTCTGAAAACTTAACTTGTTAACTTAGCAACAATGGGAAAATAATTTAATCAATTGCTTCAAATGTAAAATCTTATAAAATTTATTATTTCAGTGTTACCACAAGTCTCTCTAGGAACACTATCTAACGAACACATTTTCAAAACAGAGTGGCGCTTATTTATACTATTTATTCTATTTTCCTAAAGTTTTTAAGTACGACTTTTCTCCGACTTAAAGCGTAGGAGACGTAAGCAGGTGGGATTGAAAGCGAAAAAAAGAACGGAAGTCAGCGAAAATGAAATGCAGTAGACTTTGCTATATTTGAAATCGTGGCAACAGGAGCAGCACTTTAATCAAAAATTCTCTAATGAACATTTTTAAATCGCTTATGAAAGATGTGACATTTGTATCTATGCATTTAACATAATCGCTAACCGTTTATGTAAAAAGGAAGTTATATCAGAAAGGTAGTGTACATAGTAGCCTGCAGTCATGTCTATGATAGATTTAACATGCGCCAATAAACCAGCTTAAGCTTTATTAAACTTTTTTTCCAGTAAGAGTCTCTAAATCCCAATTATATTGCGAATGTCTGTTGTAGGCATTTATCAGGAAATTATTGTATTGAATTTTCCTTAAATCGAAAGAACTATTTATTGCTGCGTTCCTTTTCTCATTCTGAATGAATCTGTATCAATCAACAGAACGATGTCATAATTAAGCTCTGTGTTGATAGAAAAGAAACAAAACAGAATGATTTCAAGTTTATGACATTTCTTCCATTTTTCAACAAAGGCAACTTAAACTCAACTATAAACACCTCGTCCAAATACTTACTTACTTTTACTTTCACGAATACGAATTAAAATCGTTCTGCTTAAATCCGGGAAAAACTCAGATACATTTAGAACCATTCGGAGTCCGAAAAAAAGCGATGACAGATGGAAATTAAATCGTTCGGCCCGAGTAAAAGAAAGACATTGATTGAAAAAATTCATTCTGAACGAGAACGGAACGCAGCATATAATTTAAGAGTTCATAAAAATTTACGTTCAAAAATTAAATTTATTTACCGTATAAAAAAAAGTTAGAATACCTACATAAAAAAAAATCAGAAGTTTATATATTTCTTGAAGTTGTTTTATCTGATAGACCTATTGGTGGAAAGACATAAAATGACAGAAGCATCATATCTACTGTATCTCTTTTTATTCAATATTAAAAGCCAACAGAACTCTTTTTAAATGATAAGACCGACACCTACTGAGATATAAGAATTACAAATGCAAAAATAAATTATTATGAAAACTACAATAAATGTAAATTCGTTTACTTATGTAGTTGACAGCTATGAAAGGCCGGCCCATCGGAAGAACAGTAAAGGTACAAAATATTTACATCTCAAATGTATAAAAGTTGACCAGATATCCTGTCAATTTATATAATTATGTTAGTGTTTGTAGCGTATCTTTTTTTAGAAATGAAACCAGAACAACACGTCCTTCAAGCCTCGTATTTTCCTCAGCTGTAATTTCTCATGGTATATTTGGGGTAAAAATCTTATAGTATATGCATAATATGTCCTCTGCAGTTTCTAATATTTCAAGATAAAACATATTGAATCACTATCTCCTATAGTATCATTTGCATTCGGTACTTGCACGCCTCCATTGAAAGTGCAGTGGGTGAAATTGCCGTTGATATACGGCAACGCGGGCGAAATATTAATTCTAAACGTAGCCACGCTAAACAGGAAAGATAAAGTTTTAAACTTTTAATAGACCTAAATAAAAGATTCTCACTTCGATTTTTTTTTTTTTTTATGAGTGAAAATTGAAAAAGTTTAGCAGTCTTGTTTTCACAACACTAAAAGATTGTGGTGTCTAAAAATTACAATATCCCATATAAGTTCGCGCGAAATTGTATTATAACACTTTAGATGAAAAGTTACGTCCCGCCCGTGACTGTAGTAAAAGGATGTCGAGACAATGCTCTAAAGAGAGAAAAAAAAATTAAAAAAAATTGTTTTCCTTTTTTTTTTAAAAAACAGTAGGTAGTGAAATTCAAACGGACATATAAGGTCCTTGCGCAGAATGTAACGTGTGGGGTAAAACCACGGGCTGGGCGCAATGGCAAATCTATTCTTGAAATTAGGGGGAGGAGGGGGGGGGGGGTCATCTTACAAATTATATTGAGCAAAACAAAACAAAACCCAGCGATTGAAGTCGCTTAGTTTAGCCACCGCAATACTGTAGTGAGGTACTATATATATAGTATACTTTTTTTACAAAAAGTCATTTTTTAATAGAATAGTTGTTTAGGATGCAAAATGCAGGAGTCATTCAAACAAAACTTTTCTCAGTTTTACATACTGGCATATATAATATGGACTGCCCGATATGCTATTTCTTGCGGGAACAAAAACAGTTCTGACGTCAGTGCCAATATTGAAAAAACCATTGGCGAGAAGTTGAAAAGTGATTTTAATAAAACCTTTCGAATTTCTGTTGAGTATCTATGAATACATTGTCTTTGGTAAAACAAATTTTATCACTAATTTACCCATATAATTAATTTAAAAACAATTATTTCGACGAACCCACTAATTTATTTGTTGTATACAGTTCTCTCTCAGTTGGTACTTAGACCGAAAGAGAGCGTTATATAGAAGTAAGCCCACTTTCTGCAGTGTATTTCTATGGACGTAGTCAGTCCATATTATACATGTCAGTGACTTTACATAAGAACGCCGCAAATATTTTAAAATATTTGGAGTTAGAACTAAGTTAGGGCTCTGATGTGGTAGTGACGGAGTCTCTTTCATGGCTGAAGAAGTGTTTCTCGAGGTTTTTGGACTACTCAAAGTTGGGGTCCCAAACACAAACTCTGTCAAAAGCCTACATCACATGCTACAATAGTATTCATTGAAATAAATTTTAATTTTTTTAAGTTTTGGAATAAAAAATTTGTTTGAAGTTGAATTATATAAATAAAAGAAATATAAAATAAAAATATATATTTTAAAATAACTCAATCAATTAAATATTTTTTACTTTAATTTGTTAGTCGAGGGGGGGGGGTCATGATCCGTGACCCAGCCTGGATCCGCCACTGGCTGGGCCGCCCAAAACTTATGTACATATGTTTCGTAAGTTTCGTTTTTAGGAAAGAAACCTTATATTTATTTTTCCTATCGAATAGATGAAATCGAGTTTCTACGGAAATCTTAAAGTCTTGTGGCGACGCGACTGATCTGTTTCTATTATTTCCAACAGACATCCGTAGCTAGGTAGGATTTGTTTTTCTTTATAACGTTTTTTAAAAAAAAATATGTTTCTGTTCAGAATTTTTGTGACAGCCTTTCTGAGATACATACAAAAAAGGAAAAAAAATATATCTTTTCAAGACTACCGGGAACAAACATCAAGGAGTTCTTTATTTCTTTTATTGCTTTATGCTCCTAGGTCTCTTATTTACAGAACCGTTAAAGATAGAGCTGGATCTGCACTCCGTGGATAATTCCTTAGAGAACAAATGACCAACAAGAACCACCGCTGCTACCGAACTCTGGAGACACAAACAACCTGTCTTTCTGGCTGTCTCAGTACGGTCGTCAAGAAGCCTTATTCTGTTTCCTACAACCCTCATCAAGGAAGCTGTACTTCGTGAGTGATCACGGCGCTCCAGGGTTAACACAGGTATACAATTAGTGTCCGTACGATCATAGGTACTGTAAGGGCCTCTCGCTGTATTCATACTTTAGAAAAGGTACCTTATGCTGAAGCCACATGTGACAAATTGGAAATTTGACTACGCTGGACTGAAAGCCGACAAAATTTCTCACAACACCAGGTCGTATTGTCATTGGGACAGTGGGGGGGGGGGGGGGGGGGTCAACAGTTTTGGAGTTACAAGGTGATTAAGAAAAAAAGCAAGTTTTTCACAAAACACCCTATATCTTTAAAAGTACAGGGTGTACGGTCACAGTAAAAAGCTCATTGTATGCAGAACTTTATGGCGTTTCCAACAACTGCTCAACCAGCGCCGTAGCCGTCTCCCAAATGAAGTTATGGTTATCTAAACTAAAATCTTAACCGGTACAGATAGCACATAGATGTTGTACCTTTCTACCTTTTTGAAAAAAAACGATGTCAACGGAAAAAAAAGGTAACAAAGTCCGAAATTTTTAGTTTAGACAACCAAAACTCCGTTCGGGAGAGGGGTACTGGACTGGTTGAGCAGTCGTTGGAAAGAAAGGCCATGAAGCTCTCCATACAATGAGCTCTTAGCTGTGACCGTACGCCCTGTATTTTTTAAGATGCAGGGTGTTTTGTCAAAAACTAGTTTTTTTTTCTAAATCACCCTGTAACTCCTCCCTGCCACAAAACTTTTTTTTACCTAGGTGAGTACTATCACCTCCTGCTCTATTTACCACTTAGACGGAAACACCCTGTATAGTGACATGAGGTGGATGCCGTACAAAAAAAAGCAATCTAGAGGAAAATCTCAAAGAAATTCTATTCGAAATTATAAAATTTATTTTATAATAGAATGAAGTATACTTAGCAGCAAAGGAGGATGATACAAACTAACAAACTGCAAGCCTGCACAAACCTTTTCACAAAATTTGTGAATTCTAACACATGACCAATTACGTACTGAAACATTATTTAAATAGGCAAAGGGTCAATTTTGCGCGATTGGAAGCAGACGAGCTAAGAGACCTTCCACAATTAAATATAGAAGAATTACATAATTCATTTCTCAATCAGAACTTACCACATTAAAACGTAATAAGCATATAAAATTATCAGGTGTATTATGAAATAGAAATTTACTGACACCCACATCTTATAGCCATAATTAACAATTAACCCAATATTCTAATTAGTTGAAGAACTAATTCCCGTCAAGTTAAGAGCAGAATTTGTTACGTTTATATTTTGCATGGCAGGAAAAATGGCGTTAACGCTATATGCCAGCACTATTGATCTTGTATATGTACATGGAGAGCATTAAGAATTTGCTCCCATGTTATTAGTATTACATATGCCGGTACTAGCTTGGTTGGGCCAGGGATCAAGACTAAAAAAGGTGTAGACCACTCTGTAATAGCTTTACATAGCGTACTACCTAATAGATGTTAGAGAATATAATATATTTGTGCAAATAAAAAACTCCTGTAGAAAATGTTTGTTTTGTTTTACTGATTTTAATGATATTTTACCCAATTATTAGATAAGAGTAATATGAGGTTCTCAAAATCGATAGCTAAAAGTAGGCTATTGCTACTGTTTGTTTGCAGTGACCCACACGCTCACACTTACTATGAAAGAAATAAAAGGATAATTGCACTCCCCAATTTCAGCTAGGTTAGATTGGGTTACTTATCCTGATATTCTGAGTATTTAAGGTTAACATTTTGGGTGGAAAACAATTTACTAATATCTTACTTTTAGCCATCGATTTTGACAGTTATAATTATTTTGAAGTTATACTGGGGGCCGGGGCTGGATTTTTTTCTATGGAACCTGAGCATTCTCTTTTGAAGATTAAAATGCTTTATGATATTTGCATTTTAGTTATAATTCATTATTATTATATATTATATTAGTAAATAAATACGAAAATATCTAGTCAAATTCCTAAGGATAATCGGGTACCCCCTAATATTATACAGAGGTCGAATTTAACTTTTGCAAAAACTTCAAATGAAACGCGACTGAAGTCCATTACACAACTACATCCTCAATAAGAACCTTTTGTTGAAAGTAAGTTATCCAATCGTATAGATCTAAAAATCGAAGTACTTAAATTATACAAACGACCCGAAAATTTATTCCACATTTCGCCACAATATATATATTTCTATAACCTATAGGTAGGTATATACCTTCATGGGGTATTCTATTGAGACTTGCTTATTCGAATCTGGATCATTCTCTTTATGAACCATTCCTCTACGTATCTAGCTACTTCACATTGATACTATCGGACATATAGCAAAACTCATCGACTTTATTTTCTATTCTGGCAAAACTTATCAAGAGGGAACGTGAAACTTCAGTTCGTGACTGAAATCTCTAAATTAAGTCATTAGAAGGTGGACGAGGTTCCCTGGAACGACTACGGTAACTATCATACAATTTATCTTAGTTATATCGAAGAATGATGAGGGTGACTGGCTGGGCATTGGACGGAAAGGTATATAATGGGAATACATACATATGTATGTATGTACATATGTAAACACACTTTATATACTTCTGTGGAATAAAGTTTGTTTTATGATTTCATAAATTTCTAGATATCACTTTTGTTCTTTGTATAGTTTTTTTCTCCTTTTTTGAATTACTTTTTCTATCTAATCCCATTCAATTGGATTCTGTTGCCGTGATATACTGCTAATAAGATTTTATATTCATTGTGGCATTGAACTTTACAGAGGTAAGAAACTCGAATTGCAAATATTCCATTAGTTGGTCTTATGTATGGCTATACCCTTACCTGCACGGGACTGTAGAATTAATTAAATTCAAAACTCTCTACAATAAGATAGTGAAATACATTTTCAATTAATGTGGGACTTCCAAAATTTTTGAACACATCAATACTTAGGACTTAATTAGGACTAATACTATATTGTTGAGAAATAGCTTAAACAGTAGTGGCACAAGAATGTGGTCGAGATAATATTTGTGAGATCTGTGCTGAAGTGAAGGGGGGTGTCGATTTATAAAGGACAACTCAACTTTTCAAATTCAAATATAAGAATTGTGTTTCAATATATAATGGCTAAAACTGATATCACAAAATTCAATTCCCAAGAATCCTAATAATTCAACTCTTACAAATACCTTAATTTAACATAGTAATTTAAAAAAAATACAATAGAGTTAAAAAATGCCACCACAGTGGCTTGTTCCCTTTATTTCTAAAAAAAAAGAAGAAAACGTACTATCAAATTCACGGATAAATTCAATAGAATATGATTATTCAAAGTATACTGCAACGTGTGGGCCTTTCTAAGAAAATTGAAAACGGTGCAGCAAGTAGCTGTAAGTGATACAGTGAGAGGAGAATTGGTTTAATGTTTGTGTGGAAACAGAAGTGAGGTGTGGTTTGCCGTGAAGTCGTAACAAAATGGAAGTTTTATCTGTGCTGTCCGTGTGAGCACGGTAATAGAAGCAGAAGTAAATTTCTGCAGCAGGAGTAAATTCCTACTTAGATGGAAATGGTGAAGCAGAAGTAAATTTCTGCAGTAGGTGTAAATTCTTACTTAGATTGAGGATGGAATTAAATCAGAAGTAAATTTCTGCAGTAGGAATAAACTTCTACTTAGATGGAAGCAAAAATTAGATTTTTTGCAAAGGATAGGAAACCGATTAAATTCTGGTGGAGGATATGTTCCGAGTAAATACTGAAACGAGAATGGGTGATTCTGTAATCAGAGTTCTTCACATGCGATTTACGAAACTGAACGAATTATGGCAAAATTATAAACCGAACAGATATCTCGGAATATCGCCATTTTATAGCCGCCGTGAACCACTCCGTCTCTTTTTCATGATGGGTTGCCCTGGGAACGTTCGACCTCAAAGTTGCATTCCATTGAACGCTGACTGCGGCGAAACCAGCTGGCGTTATATCGTGAAAATGTTATTTGATGACATTGATTTTGTAAATATCCAGAATTATGTGCGAATTAAGTTTGTTGTTAATTATGCATTTTATTTATTTATTATTAATATTATGATAATATTCTAGATAGAAAAGTACGGATTGAGCCTTTAAAGGTTCGGACTCTGGAATTTTTAATTATAGTTATGAAGTGCGCCATGCATTGTTGCAGAAACAACCGGAGTTATTGTCGTAGAAAAACGTTTTTCAGGAAAATTTAAATGTTTCAATAATAAATTATACTGCTTTAAAAAAAAATAGAAGTGAAATAGTTATAAAAATAACAAAGCCGTGGAAAAACATCAGTAATTTCCAATGTAGGTTTGTTAGTTTACAATTGAATTGTCATTGTTTATTTACGGAAGATTTACGACGGTCACTTAAATATATATATATATATAGGCAACGACAAGAAATATGATCAGAAAATAAGTGACGCCCTAGAAAAATTCTTAAAAATGTAATAACTTATAAAACAAATTACAAAATTATAAATTTAAAAATTTTGCGATATAATGGAATCTCTTCTATTTAATTTCTTCGATACTTAATAAACCACTAAACCAAACACTAATTTTTTTTTCAATTTATTGCCTAACGTTTCAGAATTTTTCAGGCTTCGAGTCTATCATTTAATAAAAAATTTCAATTAGATTTATAAAAATAAATAACAATATTTTTTTTTATTTTTTCTTTTTCCTCGAATGGCCCTTTCAGGTAAAGCAACCTCAAGAAAAATATGTAGCATATACAGAAAGAAAATAAATAGTCCATCCATCGTGGTTACAAGTTTTCTTTAATCCGTTCGTTTCGATTATTGGACGAGAACATTTTCCTGCGACTATTATGCTCTTTTCATGGATCATTAGACACTCTCTGTAGAAATATTTTCAATTTTCTGTATGGCCCTAATCAATATAAAAGTTCTTTGCTTATCAGATTGCATATTGTAAATTGCGAGCCTGACGTCAGTTAACGATTGTTTAATCTTTATATGATCAAACATATATATTTAAATACATATAAGAATATAAACAAATTGTCTCCTATATTATCAAATTCTGCGCCTGTTTGTCTTCCATGGAGCACAAATTCATCCAGTTGGCCAGCAATACAGTTAATTCTAAGACTGACCTTTAATTTTGTCGTACTTAAATGCCAAAATATACGACAAACAGAATGAATTGCTTCTAATTCTTCTTCTGTGATGTAATTCATCCCAGCAAAGCTAGGGTGAATTCAATTCAATTCAATTCCATTTATTAATCTTAGGTCATACTACAATAAGATATAAATAATCTTTTACCTGTATACCGAACAATATTGCGGAATAAGAAAGAAAAGGAATAATAATAAAAAGTGTAATCATAATGCAGAATTCTTACAATGGAACTACGAAATTATCAAGCCTAGGCTAAAATACAAACTAAATACGAATACTAATATATAATTAGAGTAGAAAAAATGTCAAAAAAGAAACATAGTTAATGGAAAATTAAAATTAAAAAAGAGAACAGAAAGAAAAATTAGAAAATAAAATAAAGTGAATGCAATATTGAGAGAAAAACTTCAGTCGTAGAGTCGAAGAGTCGGGATCGGAGGAATAGTTACATATATATAGTATATACGGTTTATGAGGTTAGATTATTAGGAGGAATACATTGAGAAATAAAATTCCGAAATACACCCATCGAGCTGGTTCCTTGCAAATTAGCAGGAAGTGGGTTCCACACACGCACTGTTCGAACGAAGAAAGAGCTCTGCAGAATGGAATATCTGTGCTGAGGTATCAGAATTTTCACGTTTCTAGGAGATCGCATGAACACAAGTTCATTGTACAAGAAGAGTCAAGTGTTGAAATAAGAGCCAAAATCCGGTATTCCACAAGGCTCACTCCTAGGCCGATACTTTTCTAGCAAGTATTTCAATGATGTAAATATAAAGTCAATAAATATCTCGATGCCGGTGATGTGTAGCTTTTCCAGTCAGTTAGCCTTATTTCATGTTAGAAAAAGTTGCATTAATAATGATCTGAGCTCTGGATATATGATGTATGTGAAAATCACATAAAGTCAACCAACTCCAAATGCAACAGTTTATCTTGGAAATTCTACAAAAGAAATTTTCGTTACTTTTCTATAAATTGGTGCCTTTCCAACCTTGGAATATATCACCGATTATTGGAATGATGTAGAAAAAATTCATCAGCTTTTTAAAGAAATGGCTCACCATATCCAATAAGAACAATTATATCGGATCTAACCCCAAAATGTGATGATTTAATTGTTCGTTGTAGTCTACTGGGAAAAGTAGAGAACTGTACGAAATTGTTCATAAAAGGAGTACGCACATTGGTGAAACTTGATTTTATTTCTTAAATTTTATGAAGTTGCATATTTATAATTAAGAAATTGTTTAAGCAAACAAATTTCAGGTTATGGTTTTCGAGTCATATGATTATCCTGACAAATTATCTGGTTCTCTTGCACAGAATTTAATAGAATCGAATACGAAGGCAAACATTGCAATCAACCCGTTTTGTCTGGAGGGTGATGAATTAATGAAACCTTTTCCTACAGATACTAGAAAATGTTATTTTGAAGATGAAGGGGATCTGCCATTAAAAGGGTAAGAGATTTTCATAAATGTATGAAAAATGACTTTTTGCCTTCCATCATGTGATTTATTAGATGTGTATCACCTTCTACTGCATACATTATTATACCCTATGAAATCTAAAGGGAATACTACCAAGTTTCTCATTCCGTTTGTAACGCACAGAAATAATGCTAGTAGAGAAAAATTGATTTCTACACTGCCTGAGAACGCGTAGAGAGGTGAAATTCGGTACATGGTGTTTTTATAGTAATAACAAATAAATTTTCAAAAATGAAATAAATAGGGCAGCCCCTTTTTGGTGTTGCCCTATAAAAATTTAAGTTTTTTACATATACTATAAAAACGATACCTCATAGACATTTTTATTGTACTAAAAACTTTTCAGAATACGAAATCCTATAAAATTGGTTTTAATCGTTTTTTCTGTCCGACGAATCGTTCTAGAAATAAATGCGAAAAACCACTTCAAAAATTAAACTTGCATAGATCGGTGACCATACGAAATTTTATACGGGCATTCATCTAGCTAGGGTATCATAAGATTTGGTCTTAGACCAATTCTAGCTTTTTTACTTGTTGTGATTAAATTTATTGCATAGATAGTTAGTAGAACTGTGGTGAATTTTTTTTGAGAACCAGATTTGGAGTTTTCGGGTAAGCCGAGTTTCGAATTTTCGAATTATATCCAGACCTCTGCCGTATTCACAGTGCAGAGTGGAGTAGAGTAGCGTAGAGTGATAACTGGTGTCCTTTTTTTCGCACGCAGTAGTACATTAGGCCATCTCTGTTTGGATCTGAATAGCGCAGAGTGGAGCTGGGAACTGCATGAAAATTGGTTCTTTTCTAATTTATGCTGGCATTCCCGAAAGCTTAGAAACTGGATTTTCGAACTAGCACGTAGATGGCGTGGAAAAAGCTCCATATTTCTTTTTATCATAACTAACATTTTTATGAGTGCTAATAAAAAACATGAGGTACTTTTTGCAAGCTTTATGATTTAAAATTCAAAAAAATTATGTTAATTTTTAGCTAGTTTCGAAGCAATTTGATGGTGCAACAGGTGTCTCTATCCTCTTTTGAATTTATTATTTTGACAACGAAAAGCGTGTTGACTTGGCGTTGCTATGGCATTTGGTATATTAATTTCAAAGTTTCAATTTCACTCTGCGCTGTATTGTGAATAGCTCACTCTGCTCCACTCGACATTGTGAATGCAGCAGAGAAAAAAGCCAATATTTTGCGCACCTGCGCTCGATGGTTTTGTTTTTGTGCTCTAGTCATTTACAGCTGTAGTTTCAGTCCTCATCCCAGGTTCCTCATCGAATCAGTATATCGCAAGATTTTCGGATTTAAAAAAAACTGGAGCCAGATCATTAGCAATCGTTAATCCCTTTAAATATCGTAATCGAATTGGGATTTATCAGGATTAAGTATCAAATGATTCTCTATGGCCCAAGTTGAAACCCTAACTAAATCGGAATTGATCCGGCCCGCACAATCGTCCATGAGGCTTATTGGGCGTGCCAAATATAGCTGAACATCATCCGCATCAAGTGAATACTGCAATCCTTAATAACATGTAGAAAGCTATTAATGTAACTACAGAACAATGTATGAGCCTAGTATGGATCCCTGGTAGATACCACATGTTAACGACAGCGCATTAAATAAAGAACTACTGACCTTAACCTGTTGGGATCTATCCGACAAGAAAGAAAAAATTAAGCTAACGACAGACGAAGAAAAATTAAACTTAGCTGACAATTTAGACGGCAGTTTAGCATGGCTAACACTATCAAAAACACCAGAGAAGTCCAGTAAGACTAACAGGCACAATTTATTATCATCCAAAGCCCTGTGAATATTACTTTTAAGGGAGCAGTTTCACAGCTATGAGAGGCAGGAAAACTCGATTGCCAGCTGGTTAAGTAATTATTACTCTGATTATTTGAAGGGACATGATTTTTTCAAGAATTTTAGCAAGGAAGCATAATAGGCTAATCGGCCTGAAGTCATTCAAATTGGCAGGAAAATTTTGGGAATATCGGAATTACAGCAGCCAGATTTTCTAGATATTCAGTAGCTTCGAACGAACCATCAACTATACTGAACAATGCAATCCTCGCCTCGGCTGCTGAGGGATGCGGTAAGACAAAATTTGAATAAATGTGAGAGCGATGAAACAATCCAGGGCAGAGTATATCTGATGAATTTGGGGCGGGGACGGATTCATCCGGCCCTGATAGGATTAGATTTAATAGAAAGAAATGCCTTCATAATTTCGTCAGCATTAACACAGCTAAAACTGTAGCAATCTGACCATGTTTGAAAACTGCTAGGTGAATCATAGACTATTGGATTATGAGCATTAGAAGACTGCGATGAAGTTAAATGTGTCTTTAGTACATCTGAATTAACATCTTAAACTAAGTATTCCTTCCTAAAAACACCAGCCTTTTTCAGACTATTACAGAGCTTTTTGGGTGGAAGGTCCATATTATCTGAATGACGAATGAACTAAAAATTACACTTTATTACATGGCAAAGTAAAAAGATATTATTTTGATAGATAAGTGAAATTACAGAAAAAATTTTGGAGCAAGCGTCGTCAATCACTTTTAAAGTAAATACCTACTCCTAATTAATTTCAATTTCTGATAATTTTCTAATAATTGCTGTGGTAGTCCAATGGCCTTGTGAATAGTGCTGGTTCCAGCAATTTAGGTGACAGTGTTAAGCTACAAACGTTGGATTAATTCATTTGATCCTCCCTCCAAGTAATACGCTGGTAATTCTTATCTCGTTTATTGGTTAGCACCCTTCTGAACCTTTTTCAATTGCAAAATAAAAGACTGCAACTTTGTGCATTATGAATAAAAGAACCGATTAATCAGTTCTCACACTAGAAAACTTGAGATTAACACAAATAATGCTCTAGCTTCACTTAAATTAACCTCACAGCATTCCCTGTTATATATTCGGAATGTAAGACTTATGTTGACCCTAATAAATTAAATTCAAGCTTTGTCACTTGTAGCTCGGTTCCATCATCTGCACCTTCTGTCATGAGATATAGCCCACGGCAGCTACCAATAATACATTTTCTTTTGCTTGCGTCACGCAGGAGGAAGTGTTTAACGCATTTTTCTCAATAAAATCAAACGCATTGGTGACATACATCCTAAGTTTATAAAATTGCTTATACCAATAATTTTGCCATATTTAACTTGTAAACAATGATATTTTTCGATTCTATTTTCCCTCCTCCTGGAAGTTGGCTAATCCCAAAAAAGTGTCAATCGAACGCCACCGAATACCGACTTATTGCGATATAACCGTTCTTGTCCAAGGTAGTGACATGATGACTGTTCTCGTTCTGTTGGACTTTTCGAAAGCATTTGATTCTATAGATCACTCTTTGCTTATCAACAAATTAATAACTAAATTTCGTATTTCAATTTCGGCATCCAATCTCGTTTCTTTTTGGTCGCAGTCAGCAAGTCACATATAATCGAAATTCCTCAACCTTTTTACTAAACACTTGTGGGGTACCTCAAGGTTCGATACTGGGTACACTATTATTTTCGCTATTTATAAATGATCTGCCGAATGCTATTATAAATGCTCAATATCATCTATATGCTGATGACTTACAAATTTATATATCAATACAAGTTGGCTTAATTGAAGATGCTGTCGATCGCCTTAACAACGACCTTTGCTCAATAAATCTAGGAATCAATATAAACAATACACTTTCTTGGTCGAATCAGGTATATAATGTTATCTTTAAGGTGTATGGATCCCTGCGTAAGCTCTTTGTTTCAGCTTCCTATACTCCACTTTCTATTAGGGTCATGCTGGCTAAGTCACTAATAGTACCACTTTTTACTCACCAGCGAAATTTGGTCCAAGCGTGATTCTCTTTCCTTACGTAAGATAAATATTGCATTTAATTTCGTTGCTCGGTATATTTATAATTTAAGGCGCTTTGATCATATTTTCGACTTTGCTAAGACTTTGCTTGGATGTCCCTTTCAATCATATCTTCTGTTTAAATATGTGCTTTTTCTGAATGGTATTATCTCTTCTGGCAGACCATCTTACTTGTTTGAAAAAGTGCAGTGTAAGTCTATCTGTATCTGGTGCTAACTTCTCGGTCACTGAGAAGCAGTATTTTGCTCGAACTGTCAGAATCTGTAATAGCTTACCTTTGATGTTGCGAAGAGAAAGAGGCGTTGGTATGAGGTTTCAGCGTGTATTGTTTGAACATTTTCGTACTAGCTAATTGCTTTTGTTTTTTCTTATTATATTTGTTATTTCTTTCACTCTTAAATATAAGTTTTATTTTTTTTATATATTTTTTTTTCTTTCTTTCTTTAAAATTTCTTTTCTTTTTAACTTATCCATATATGTCGTTGGCAAGTATAAGTTAACCTTAAATGTTTTTTTTTTATTTTCTCTTTATAATTATACTTATGTACTTATTGTTTTTATATTATACTATTAGTTATAGAGTATATCTAAGTCAGATTAAGCTATTTTTGTTTAAACAGTTTTTACATCTATGAAACATATAGTTATAAGGCCATTGGGCTTAATTATGTAGAGCAAATAAATAAATAATAATAATTATAATCAGGGGCGCACCGAGAGGGGGACAAACGGGACCGGTCCCCCTCTAGAATGTCAGTTTTCTGAAAATAATTTACAAATTACGTATAAAATGTGGTCTGTATATTATTACAAATTCCGATAAAATAAAATAAAACCTTTTAATCTACAACAGCAGTCCTTAAGTGCTCAGATGGGTGCAGGACGCGACTTTAGAGCTCTATTTTTCTGACTCGTTACGACTTGGGACACCTATGCCCCCCCCCCCCCGAAAGTCAAATCCTGGGTACGTTACTGATTATAATACTATTCTAATGTAAGCCAATGGTTTTCCATAATATAAATTCTGGCTGTATTGGTAGTCCATGTTTTTGTGGTTAAGAGATCAGTACAGGTTTAGATAAATGAAGTTTTTAGTTTGGTTCTCTACTTCTATTCAATTCAACATGAAAACTTTTGGAATAGAAGAAATTTTGAGAATTTTTATTTTTCTTAAGATTCTAAATTAAATTACCATATTAAATATAAGAGAAAACAGCAACCACCTCTTCCGATCTTTGAATGCTGGACCAGAGATAACATAATACTTCGTACACTACAAACTGTCTTCATTTTTCCATTCAACTCTTTGTATTTCCTCAATAAACCAGAATATTGTTTGCGGCAGTAATATAGCATTCATCTATTTATGAAAGATACTTGTTCCAGCTTTTGGAAACCAAAATAATTTCAGATCTGATTCAATACGCTTATGCGACTTGCAGATTGGAATAATGCAAACAACCCCCAGGTTGTTTTTGGCATCTTTTACAAAATTTGTATTCAAAAACGAAAGTCGAAAGTCCAGCGAAATAGCGAAAATTCAGATAAAATAAAATAAATCGAATCAAATACAAAGAAATACAAGAAAATAAAAATCGTAGCGAAAAATATTCTGAAAAATGATTAAAATGCAAAAATTGTGTAAAATCGTTCAATATACCTCACTGGAGATAAAGTTAGCATTTATTAGCCGTAAAATAATCTATGACAATTTGCGAAAAATATTCTGTTAGTAGTTCCTCTCTTTGGACCCTTAAAATTCTAACATTCTTATCGACAACCTCACCCCATCTCTTGTGTTGCGGGCAATAGCTAAGAAGAATAAGTTCGTAATGTATCTGAAAACTATAATATGTTGCTTGTTGCTAAACTGGAGACAATCTCAGAGGTCTGCAGATGCAAAATGCGTTTGATATTTTAATTCTAGCTGTCGTGTCTTTATAAAATGTAATCTTTGCGGGGGCCTTCCGCTCTCCGGATGACTGCTCTTACCTATGAGCTAATGATACCGATGCCTTTTCCTCTTGTATTTCGTTATTTTTCTAGCCTGTATCTACATTTGTTTTCAGCTAACATTAACAAGTAACAATGAAAGGGCATAAACAAATTGTCAACTTTTTGCAATTTATTTATTTAAAAACTAGCTAAAGTTGGCCGTTCTTAGAAAGGGATTCTCTCTTAAGTTAATGAAAAAGAAAGGCCATGAGGATTCGAATGGTTACAGACAAACAGACAGATTTTGAGATTTTCTTAAGTTTATTCTCAAAAACTCTTCTATTCCATCTATAACTGATTCTAAAAATTGTCAGTTCGAGTCCCATATAGAACAATATATAAATATAAAAAGAAAACTTTTATTTTTATGAATTTCATTAAAACAAAAAATTTTTACGATTGAGAAAATACCAAAAAAAAATCTGATATCCAATCCAATCCTGGGCAGATGCGAGTATTCCAAGAATTCATCAGAAATTGCAAGTTTTTCCCCCACCCAGAAAAATGTTTGAACCCTGCCACTATTCCTCCTCTTAAGCCTCTTCAATCTCTTCAAAATCTCAAACAACATTTGACAATGGAGCTTCACTTTGACAATGGAGCTTCACTTCCTCTGAAATATTATGCCCTTGTCTTGAAGAATTACTCCACGAATTTTACACGTATCCTGTTTGCTGATATATTTTACGAGGAAAATATTAAAAAATTATTACTTACAGCCATGCAAGGTTAGGAAGTAAAAATTCTTAACGCAGTGCATATAATATGGTATAAGAATACATGGACCTACATACTATGCAAAAACACAGTGCATTGAACATCTTCTGAAAGATTACTGGCATAGTACATATTTATTGGTAGTATTTTTACGTATTTACAAAAACCTGTTCCAGCATCCGTAAAAGGAATTCCAATCTCATCACTGCTCGAAGGATAGCACCGTGAAGAATCACGTTTATTGATGGAAAAGTACACAAAAATGTTCAATCTATTATGAGTACAAGTTACTAAAATTAGCACTAAATAGAAAGTATTTAGAAAGTTTAATCTACAACAGCAAATAAGCAAATATTTATCCAATCTGATTAGTTTATATGACTGCAAAATTTTTATCACAACTAAAAAGAATAAAATGTACCAAAACTTCAGAAATTACAAAACTACAAAACTGCAAAGTTACAAAGCTTGTGGTGTCAAAAGAGGATAAGAAAGTATTGAAAGAGAAGGGACAATTTAAGAGCAATTGATGGAGATAACTAGGCCAGATGAGATAAGTGTCCTGAACGCACCAACAGTTCTGCAGCTGTAATATTGCATGGTAAGCCGTTCCATAAACGAATAGTACAGACCAAATAAGAGCTTCCTATAATCGGTTTCCAAAAATGAGGTATCTTTAGGTTCTGATTTTTCTGAGACGTTGTCGATTCTGTGCAGCCCAAAATTGAAACCAATACAGTCATTGAATGTCACATCTACCTTGCGTGCGGTAACAGACAATATCTAGTTTGGGAAAAATGATCCTACCATGAGTAAAATAAGGAAAAATCAGCATATTGACAAGTTCTATCTTGAGACCATTTGAGAAAGTATTAGCTGACAGCCAAATCCAAATTTTTTGATCAGCTTACATCAAGGAATCGCGTGGTATACCGGAGGGTATCTTGATCTGAATCACCCTGTATGTACTAATATCTCAATCATTTAATTAGGTTTAATCTGCTTCCTATTCGACCATTATATTTTTATTTCATCATTATATACAGGGTGTCCCAGAAATCAACGTCAAGCTGGAATCGGGCAAAAGACCAAATCGTAACAGTTATCAGAAAAATATGGAAAATAATCTTGGTCATGTACTTTTCAAATTATTAGGATTCAAAAATAAATCTTAAAAACTGACACCCTGTGATGATCTTTCAAGTCCTGTGACTGCAAATATTAACTTTTCGTCAGTTTTTTTTTCTGTGATGTAACCATGAATAACACTTCTGTAAATTACAGTTAAAAGTTAAAGCATAACTGCCTCAGTTTCAAATAAAAAGTTAGATTTCTGCCCAACATTGCATTCAAAATAATTACATTACCCAACTTTAACCGACTGTACTGTAAAACAAATGTACTACACTATTTTAGCAAGTAACATTATAAGATGGCGTGTTTAATAAGGATTCTAAAATGGTATAAGACTTGCCAAAATATTTCATAGATTACGGAAAAAAACTTTTTTCTTCAAGAAACCCAGTTTCGAAAAATTTCTTTTCACCTACTAAAAATGATTCTAGTGTACCGAAAGCTTGCCGTAAGACCGTAACTTTAAGATTCTAGTTTGAGTGAGACGGTGAGTCATTGCATGAAATGTGAGTGAGCAAGATAGTGACGCTAGCTCGTCAAATCATTGAGTTTTTACAAATGTGCATCGTCTACTCTCCACAGAGGGCCTACTTCCAAACCAAGTACATAGTGAAGGAAGAGAGCCTTACGAAGACGTAGACCCAAGTACTTTGGTACGTGCAATCCAGGAAAGCACAGGAGTGCCTAAAAGTATAGCTCACCGAATTTTACAAAAATATAAGCTCCAGAATTATGGAAGCAGTTGAATTTGTCAACAGGAAGATTTGCCCGTCTGATAGCCCGATCCTTCTTAAGAAGATGTCGAACTTGTATTGCAGCTGAAGGGAGGCAGTTTGAATATCTTTTGTAAATAATAAATCTTAGCATACAAATAATTGGTGTTTAGTTTTACACTTAAGGAAAATTTGTCCTAAATTCAACAAAAAGTTAAGATCTCTAACTTGAAAGCGTCACTATCTGTCTCACTCAAACTTCATGTAATGACTCTCCGTCTCACTCAAACTAGAATCTTAAAGTTACGGTCTTACGGCAAGGTGAGAGGTTAGTAGGTGAAAAGAAATTTTTCGAAACTGGGTTTCCTGAAGAATAACTTTTTTTTCGTAATCTAAAAAATATTGCAGCAAGTGTTATATCATTTTAGAATCCTTATTAAATGCGTCAACTTTTAAAGTTACCTGCCAAACTGGCATAGTACATTTTTTTTTTCATTACAGTCAGTTAAAGTTGGGTGAAATATTAATTTTCTATTCTTGGTTCGACAAAATGTGACATTTTCTTCCAAACTGGAACAGTTGGCGTAGAATTTAAAGCAACAGGTTACATAAGCACTATTCGGGATTACATAAGAAAAATAAAATTGAAAAAAAAGTAAAGATTTTTAGCAATAGGAGCTAAAAAACCATCACAGGGTGTACATTTTCTCAAAAACAAAAGAAATGTCAATTGATGACTTAGATTTGTTTCTTATATTTTTCTGATGACTATTACGACTTGGTATATTGCCCTATTCCGGCTTGACGTTGATTTCTGTGACACCCTGTATATGTTTAGTATTTTGTTGCTGTTGTTATTCTCTATATTTATATTCCACCTCTTATCTGTATGTACTCATCAATAAAATCATTATTTCATCTTTCTATAATTTAATCGTAAAATACTTTAAAATGTCAACATAAATTGTCAATGTGACAAATGGCTCTGCGTTTGTAGTGGTGAATCAAACTATAGTGGCAATACTAGGATTCCAGGGTTTCGTTCAAGATTTAAGCTTTACTTTGGATTCAAAATCTCTCAAATAACCTGTTTTCTGCAAAGTCACAGCTGTTTTTTTACAGTTTTCAAAAATATGATGTAAATTATTTTAATCTAGCGTCGGGCACTGGAGCAAAAAAGTTTCTATAGAAAGATTTGAGCATGTATGAACTGTCAGACAAATTGTCAAATTTAGTTGTGATTTGTATTTGGGTTTTGATTTGTGAAATGGCAAAGAATTTTTAAGAAGATCAAAAAATTAGAATATAATTTGAAATTTATTACTTTAAATAAGTTCTCGCTTTACAATTTTTTCACAATTAAATTTGATGCTTTTAAGTCATATGGTCAAAGTATTGCAAATAAACTAGTTCAAATCTGCACAAAACAGATGAAAGCGAAATCTTAAAATAAACCCAGTAGACACCTGATATAACAGTCCATCGACACATTTTTAGTTGAGAAAGTGTACAAAAAGTTCAACACTCGTGTACAACTATGGTCCCTTCAAAAACACTATTTAAATTTCAAAAATAGCTATTGCTGCGGTTTGTAGTGAACCTAAAATTTATTCTTGACTACCAATATGTGTACATATGTACAAATGACAAATGGTTTGCATTTAATTATATCTAATTATATATAAAACAATTTAGAGCTCATAAAGTTCAAATCATTTGTCTTTTTAAATAACTGTCTAGCTTAGCGAGATCTACATTTAGCAATCACTCCATATAGAAATCTTACAACTGATCTGGAAAGGGGAAGCCAAGTTATATACGTATGCATAGGAAAATTTATTGGAGCTTGTTTCTGCTGAGCTAGCAAAATATTAATTAAATAAGATTGAAGGTTACCCCGCTATTTGTGGAAGGCCGTTATCAAATTTTCTGAAGCTACTTGTATCACCATTCATAAATAGCTTTAAGTCTCTTATAAGGTTATTGATTATGTAAGATGATAATTTGAGTAAGTCTATTTATAATTCTGGTTTCGCATTCCGTTTCCTTACTTAAAGGAAAATATATATTCCTGGCATCCATAATGATCCAATATGAAGGAACTCTGCAACACAATTACTACCCACCATTCATGAAGAAAACCATCTCTTTTTACACCTTCAGGGTTTCTAAAGTGGTACAGACAATTTAAGGGAAGATTTTTGATTTTTATATCTGAAGACATGCTGATCATTCTTGAGTGAGTTATATTCAAGTAAGGACAAATTGAAAAAAAAGAACTAAAAGAAAGTGTAGTGATTATGATGACAGGTTCCTTGGATTATTATCTAAATTAGATGAAAGTTGTGTCCTTAGAGAGTCGATGGTATTTTTGTATTTAATTGAAATTTCTATCACGATAGATATAAAATAGTTACGTCTTACTTGTGTAGTGCTAGTGTAAAGTGATACTGCATGCTACTATAGATGGCACAAGAACAAGATGTCGTATGCAGTACATAAAAAGTATACAAAATTTATATGGCTGGGTGGTCCATTCCGGAATGGACCAAAACATTTGAAATGATGTATACGTCGAGTTATTCATATTATTTCGTATCTGAAGTGTTGAGGAAGTCGATCAAATGTATACAAAACTGCTATTATTAAAACATTTGCTTTCGGCACGCTCTAAAGCATGTTATGGTCCATTCAAGAATGCACTACCCATTTCACAGTCTGTATACTCTGCTCTAGTATGCCATGCGAAATCTAGTTCTTTTGCCATCTATGGTCATATATAGCCCCCTTCCTTCGTTTTGCTTATATACTGCCCGTTCTTTTTTTTTAATGCATTAGCGGTCTGTTGGGAACGTTTTTTTTTTGTTTTTGTGGCAAGTTTCGCGGACGCAAACTCGAGATTAAAATAAAGCATTTTTTTCACTCAAAAAACGTCCATTTTCCACATTAAAACGGACTGGTTTCCTTTCTATTTGAGTTCTCTTCAAAACTAATTTTCCGATTTAAAACATAATTAGATATGTTATGATTAGGGGACAAAATTTAGATGCGATTTTATTCTACAAACATGCTTTAATGTTTGTATTTAAAATATTTATAGAGTCTCTTCTGTGCTGGAAGATGACCAAATTGAGCTTTTTTTCGGGTAACTTCAATTATCTTGATCCATCCAAATCGATATTTCTATGTAAATGTTAGATGGATTTCAATAATTTTTTTTTCTTTTTGTCACAATATAGCTAAGATATGTCGCAATACTGGGGGGTTTAAATTTAAGAGGTGAGCCCAATGAGTAGTGGAGATAAAAACGCAAAATTTTCGGATATTTTTTTTTCACATAAATTTTTTAGTTCGGAAATTGCGTAGGAGTGATAAATAGGGGTAGTTAATTACAACTCCTATTTGTCCTAAAAATATTTTTTTTTACTTAACCTCGATCGGATTCTAATTACCGAACCCAAGAGGATTTCTGTACGTAGTACTACGTTTCATCGACCATTACATTACTTTCAACGCCATCTTTCTGCTAAATTTTGCAACATTTAAGCCACTTTTTTTCTCTTAAAATTATCTATCATCTTTCATTTAAGAAAAACCACAAGTCAGTATTCCGAGTCGTTTAGGATTAATTAATAAAATTAGACTGTATGGTCCGCTAAATTACATTCTAGTTAAGTTGCTACTGAAAAACCACCACCCTTTATCTCATACATATTTAAATAAAAAAAAACAATGTGCTAGAAGTCGTCACCAGTGAATAAGACTATTTTTTTGAAAAAAAAATACTATTATTAACAAAAGAAAAATTTCATTCATTGATAGTCATATGATTTTTTGAAAGTGACGTTTCATCGTAAAATTAGAAATTTCTAACCCCCTAGCGGTGGGGCGTGGTAGCGTGAAACAAAATAATATTGGTGAACTATTTTCGTATTCCCTACAAACTGTTAAAGTTTCATTCAAATCGAGGATGGTCGGATGCGATATTAACGCGCCGTCAGATGAAACGAAACATTAATTCGAGCACTATCTGACAGTGAAAAACATGAATATCAGCGTCGGCGTGTACATGTTAAAGCGAGATTATTGAATTATTCATAACTATAATTTAATAAGGTTTTTAATGTTAATTACATAATCTTTAAGACTAAATAGATAAAACTTCTAGTTAATAGCGCACTTTTCTGAGAAAAATTATACAGTTAGTTCAAAATTGAGTGCTTTATTTTTTAATACATCTTTTAAAATGCTTGTCCTAACCAATATCCCAACTGTATACATTTTGCTTAAGATAAAAACTTTCGATATGTGTTTAGCCTACACCTGAAAAAAGTGGACACTCATGCACCTGTACTATTTATAATAAGGTTGGCTAACTGCACCCCACTGACTTCTTGAAAACGTTTTCTCTGAAGTCATAACCTCCAATTAAATTATGTTTAATTCATACTAAAGACTTTTACATATTTAAACCAATTGAATTGATTTATTACCGCTCATAGCATTTTAATTAAATCAAGGCTTAAGATGGAATATTTGTAAATTAAAATTACACATAAATCTATCCTTTGATAAATATCCAACACTAAACCCTTTGACCTCTAAGCTCAAACATAATGAGGTATTGCTTGTCGTCGTCGTCGTCATTACCCTCCACAGTAAATCTGTTGGTAATTGTTTCTCTAATGAGCTTTCACAGCAGAGCTTTGATTAAATAACACAAAAATGAAAAATTTGTATGTATTTATGGTGAAATGTATGGATGTATACATGTTCATTATATTTAGTTGATATAGTTCACATTTACGAAGGTATAATTATTTTCACCTGCACGTATGTCACACATCTCTTCAATGTCATTACGCGAGACTTCAAGGTCACAAACCCCACACCATTCGACTGTCACAAGACTTTTTCTTAAACATTATTCCACCCTCCTTACCATTTCTTTGAAACCTTTAGATTTATGTATATCGATTTCCGGTCCTCATTTGTGAAAAACAAAGCTTCTGAAAAATTTTCCTACAATTCCGGAACTTAAAGCGGAAATGTCATTATCTGATTTTGTACAAAGGGACACTACATAGTCTGTTACATGTTGACCTTTATAATTTTTGCTTGAGCCTGACTGCCCCGAAATAACCTGGCATTTTCTCTTTCAAAGAACTTTTTCACGTTTATGATTTCTTTTTAAAGGTCAAATTTTCGAATTAACTATTCAAGCAATATCCTGCGTTCTTTTCTCTGATTAGCAAGCAATTTAATAATAGAATAAAAGAAATTTAAAATTTCATTTGAAGTCGTTCCATACTTCTGAGAAAGTTGCTTTTGCAAAAAAAAAACAAAAATAAAAACGAGAAACAAGAAACACTTTTTTTTTCATTTATTCGACTATCTCTGAGTATAAAACTTTATCTTGGTCTTGAAATTACTGATTTTACCACTAAGCGCTAACATAAATATACCAAAAACATGTTTCCCTTCCAAATGAATACAAGATTGTCATGAATAAATTATTCCGCTATACTAGGTGTCCATTCAATCAAAAACTATTTAAATATTAATAATAAAGAAAATAGAATCTTTCTTGATTTCTTGTCTGCAATTGAATGAATTTCCAACAAGTGATGACAATTTAATTGTTTTGGGGAACTTAAATTTACCAAACCTTTAGTGGATCTATAGTACCTATTGATCAATTAGTAGCTAAACGAGAGCGTGCATGATGTTGATACGTAAGATATGATAAGAAATGCTTTGTATATTTTTGGCTGTCAGTTTCTGAGAAGGTCCGATTAGCATTCTGAGGAAATAAGAAGCCCCTAACGAAACGCCTCCAAGCTAATAGTGAAATATGCGAAAAAAATGCAAAATACAACTTTCAGGACGAAATTTTGAGTGTTGGTTTAGGGTGGTCCTGAGAGTATTGTAGCAAAAATGTGGCATCCCAAGACCAAAACAAAGGGGTGTGAAGAAAAAACACTGCAGAATGCGTGACAATCTGCTTCCCAAATGCGATTCTAAATAAAAGAAAAAAACAGTCAGTAGTGGTAAGCCCTATCTCGTAATAGCGCAACAGGGTAAGCAATGGCAGTTAAGGATGAATACAGCGCTAGCTATATATTCACTAACATGTGAACATTTTAAAATCATCTGCATACAATAAACATTTAGACAGCAAGGATAATAAAGCTAAACGCCATTAATATAAATGGCAAAAATTAGAAAAACCAAAATTATACCTTGATGTATACCAAAAGCTTGACTATTATGGCAACCCTATTCTCAATTAAAGCGACAATACTTGCTCTAGTTCTCAAGTAAGATGACAACTATGAAATTGTGTTGGTGCGAAAACCAATTTGAGACATTTTTACAGGGCACTGTTTGTATAAATTGATACAACCTGTCTATTGTCACCTAGAGCCAGGCCTATAGTATCGGTAAATATGATTAAATATTTGTTACTGTTAAACGACCTCAGAGGAAACAATGTTACTTGACGGAGAAAAAAAATCGATATTCTTGCAGGATCATTGGAATAGAAAAAATTATTATTGATTGAATCGTGTTATAATGGCTACGATCTATGTAAATATCATCCCTGGATAAATTTTGGCACGCATTCAACGTATTTTGAGCTGGATCCAGTAGCGCATCCAGGATTCTTGTCCGGGGGGGGCGGGGGTAAGGTGCAACTATGGTTTAAAAAATAAATATATGGTGAAAACTAAACAGAAGTTTGAAGACACTCGCCACCAGTGAAAGTGTAAAACTTCCAAATCATCCATTTTTGTCAGTAAAAATGGGGAAATATATTTTATTCAAATTGACTTTGCAAAATACAGGAATTAAAAATTTACATTTATTTAAAATAGCAGTCACAGAACAGATGCAATAGATACCTTGTACCATAGATGGCAAAAGAACTAGATTTCGCTTGGCATACCATAGCAGAGTATACAGACTGTGAAATGGGTAGTGCATTCTGGAATGGACCATAACATGCTTTAGAGCGAGCCGAAAGCAAATGTTTTAATAATAGCAGTTTTGTATACATTTGATCGACTTCCTCAACACTTCAGATACGAAATAATATGAATCACTCGACGTATACATCATTTCAAATGTTTTGGTCCATTCCGGAATGGACCACCCAGCTATATAAATTTTGTATAGTTTTTTTGTACTGCATGCGACATTTAGTTCTTGTGCCATCTGTGCTTGTACGTATATATGTAACTTCGCCGGCAAGTTGAGAAAGTGTGACTTCTTTTGTTTTTTATATTATTTAGCCAAGCACATAAGAAATCCTATGAACTATGATGCAAAGCACAGCATGGCAAGAAGGTAATAAAGAAAAGAACTAGGGAACATAAGGAAAATGGCGAAGGTGCTGATGTATGTCACCTTTAAACTTTTGCAGATTGTGTGCCATAGGAAAGACAGAAGATGATATTCTATCTACAGTCGCATAGTTCGGGATAATTCTACAGTCGCATAGTTCGGGATAAAAGCCATTACAGAATTTTTTTCTATACGGCCGAAAGTATTTTGAAACATTAAAGGATGTGCGCGGTTTTCTGCGTGAGTATTACATGCAGGAATCAGGGATCAGACTAGACATTTCATCAGAACATTGACCATGCATTTAGCAATAAAGGAGCGGAAGGCAGCCAACATTGAAAGTAAGAGAAAGCAGATTATTAATGAAAATTAAGAAGAAAGATGGAGAGATAGCAGAGCCCTAAGGCAAACCGGCATTTATTGGGTGAGATTCAGATGTAACGCCATCTAATATAATCCGTATTAAGCGACCAGGAGAGGTCAAGTGCTTTAAGTTTGGCTAAAATAGCTGAATACCAGACTCTATCAAATGCCTTTGAAATACCAAGGGCAACAATTTTAGACTCACCAAAATTCTGAAGACTACGATTTCAACGTTCCATGAGAAAAATCCACAAGTCTCCTTTGAAAGAATCGAAGTGATTGCAATTGGTCCCTTTTTTGCTAGCTTCGAAACAATTGGTAATTTTCCTGTCGAATAAGACAAGTAGAATAGTTTTCGCAGAGGTTTAGTCAAAAAGGAGACACAGTTTTTATTTGACAGGGGCTAGAAGCTATCAGGACCTGCAGCTATGGAGACGTTGATCTCCTTAAGGAACTTGAACACATCTCTCGTACCCATATATATTGGCTCTTGTACACATCCGCACAGAAGAGGCAAAACAGGTGTCTGTGAAGTATGTCGAAGACGAGAATTTGAAGGGAAATATATCAGCCAAAATATTATCTTTATTCAGGGAGTCAACAAACACTTCATTGTTAAGTAGTGAAGAAATAGAGGAACTGTTGAAGTTGTTCCTGATGGTTTTGACCAGGGAGCAGAAACCTTTGACGCCTTTCCGTTTTGCTAAGATTCTTGGTTAAACATTCTGGTAAAAAAAAATTTCGTTTTTGGATAATGGACTTGTAGGTGTTCCGTGCAGTCTTGTACACTTCTTTCAGTTCTGGACATGGATGCAATTGATAGGTACGAAAAGCAGACTCTTATTTCTTGGTTGCACTTATCATTAAACCAGGAGCAATTCTGCTGTTGTTGATATCTGCTGTAGGTATAAGGAATGTATTCATGCATGCCAAAATTTATAATTGTACTAAGTTCTAATGTGCATTCATCAACATCTCTTGATGCAAAACAGACCGACCAATCAAATTCTCAATCACTCCGAGAAAAGTCACGCTCATGTACAGGTATCCGCGCTTGCTCTTTTCTCTATAGGCTTCAAAAGCCACAACCTAAATTGGAGCGAAGGCCAAGGTGTTAGATATAAGGTCTGCGTTCTTAAACGAATCAAATTAAACACTTCTAGAAATTTTTACGTTTTTTACAAAAGGTGTAGTAGAATAGATTTACTTCGCAGTGAATTATTTTGTTAGGAAAAATTCTGAAATCTACTGGATTTTTTTTTTTTTAGTGATCTTCAGGGGGGGCGCCTCCCGCGTCGTTCCCTAGCTGGATCCGCCCTGGCTGGATATCTCAATATGACGATTCAATATGAAGAAATGCTAGCTGCATACCACAAAATATTGAAAAAGATAAGAGAAAGCCAAATACAATCTTATAACTTAGCAGAATAAAAATCGATTAAATATTCCACTGAGAATGTATTAGGTAAAAAATGTAACAAAATATAGAAAATGAGTCCTGTGCCAAATTCAGAATTTCTAGCGCAATGGATATGACATTGGATTCTCTAATTGCATTTTGGTCTTGTGATGTAATTAACACCTCTCATTAAAATATTCCGCAGCAGCCCTGTCAAGAGTTCTTGAAGTTCATGTTGAGTTATTAAGGCGCATCTTCCAGAAAAACATAGGAAAAAGTTTTATATAATTCAGAATGCTAAATGAGAAATTTTTCCTAATTGGTTTGCTGATGATGATAATGATTAAAATGTACGGAGTTTAAAACGAAGATGGTTAACATATTTTCTATTCAAAATTAAATACAATCTTTTAATTTCTTGAACATAGATACAATGTTCAAGAAATTGGAAAACAAAATTTATATAAAAATGTAAGATAAACCTAACAAAAAACAAATAAGAACTGGAAAAAGCTTACAGGAGTTTTGATACTTTTGATTGCTTATCCCAGTCAGCTTTTTAAAGGTATTCATGAATCATCGTGCGAATCATCCTATGCAGGGATGACGGATTTTGAATTATCAGTGCGGTACAACATTGGAATTTTAATAACATTTTTTATGTATATAATTGTAGCTTTAATAACATTCTAAAAGTAAAGAAGACAGTTACAAAAAATGTACTGAAAAAGATGCAATATAATATGTATAAGACACAAGTGTACAAAACGCCAAATCAAAAACGAGAAAATAGTGCAAAAAAATTACAAAATGTGCAAAAATACAATTATAAAAATCGCTACAACATCAGTTCTTAAATTTTGAAAAATAGTCTTAGCCCACCGATAATTGGCACGTCCACGACTTTCTCCCTGAAAAGCAAAGGACAAAAAGGACTTAGCTAAATAGATTGCACGGTGCAAACCGAATAATAGAGATACCCAAATTTTGCTTAATAAATTTTAGAACTTTAATGAAACCAAAAATTGAATAAAACTGAAATTTAAAAATTTAGAACAAATAAAAAATATGCCGAAAGGGAGTAAAATTTTGCGAATACCGATAAGATTCCACGGGACCATTCTGCAAGCATCCGAGCGATTTTAAAATAACCCCATTATTTACCACTTTTGACGTGGCGCTTATCCTTCCGTGAATAAATGTTTCTTCATTTGCAGTTAGGTATTCGAGGCGTAATTGCTTCACTATTCTGGTAACGAAATTATACATCAACCTCTGCTATGTACTGTTGTACTGGGGTTTTGATTACCAGAAATAGCTTTCATATAGTATAAGTGAATAATAGACTTGGCCAGAGCCAAAATGAAACTGACAGAGTTCCGACAACAGTATTTACAATGGTGATGTAATTGGTATTGGTAACAATCTTGTGGCGTATTATACAACGCATAAGATTTTCTTTGGGTGGAACTGACCACTTGTACCTATGTGGGTTCAGCCTCTAAACCTATGTGCATTTTAGTTGATAAATTATTGAATAGCTTGCAAAAGTAGTTTTTACAAGAGATTTTACTCATTATTTAGAATCTAGGAATTTTTTAGTTATTTTTAAATATTGATTAAATTAAAAAATAAATCATATTTATAATTGTACAGGGTGATTAGAAATAAGGCACCCAACTGTATACCAATTGTTTTTTTAGATTAGTAAAAGTTGATTTTTCCACATAACTACCTACCTCCTCTTTCAAACCCCAATTTAGGGGGTGAAGGACATCAACAATTCTACACTCTTATTTTATCACTATGTGAAGAGAAGGCTGCTGATTGATTTTATTAATGTGATTATCATCAGCGATATCTACTTCAAACTCTGGTCACAGGTCGAAATATAACTTGTAACGTTCAAAGATAAATGTGGCCAAAAAGTGATACTCTTTAGGAGTAGTAGAAACTATACCAGATATCTAGAAGTCATTATAATGGGTCACTGAACTATAGGCAGCCATGCTAGGAAGTTGGGTCTCTGACGTTGGTAGCATGTGGTTTGTGAATGAAAGGATTAAGTTACTTGGGAACTAGGTAAGGAGTGTTTTTGTTCTTGCTGCAGGAACGTGACTCCTGGGTCATCCGAGGACATGTCAAAACCATGTCAAAAAGCTGTTAACTCCAAAGTGCCAGGTTCGGGCTCTTGAGTAAAGAAAGCAGCAAAATTCATTCAAAATTACCAGTCACAAACATGCTCCTAGCATCTTCTTCTTTCTTTTACATTCAAAACAAGAACCGTGGTACTCCCAGTCAAGAGCAGGAGCAGCTAGGGTTAATCCGGGGTTAACCCAAGTAGCAAATATAAACAGAAAGTGACAGCTTCGGGAGTCACGAGTGCAATAACTCTGGCAAATTTAACACAAAATAGCCTTGAGAGTTAACACCGAAGCAAAAAAAAAAGAGCCCTAGATATGTAAATAGCAAAGAGCAGAGCTCAATAGCATCATCCTGAAATATCTTAAAGAAGCAAGATGGTTATAAAGATCAGTAAAAATTTCGTTTACCGTTCTTTAACTACGATATACCCTATAACCGCACCCTGTTTCATTACTGGTATCAAAAATGCTCTTCATTGTAAATACAAAATTTTGAAATCTAAGACCAATAACATTATACCCTAGATGAAAATAAATGTGAAATAAAGTAAAAGCCTAAAGTTTTGTATGGTAGCACCTTCGAGTTGCCCGATTTACTAAATTTTTAAAATTGTTTTTTTACTATACATGTGCCCAAATAATAGTGAAAAACGAAATTTTCGTATGGCAACCCTACGAAGGAGTTGCCTGATTGGTCATTTTTGAACTTAAATTTGCTTTGTTTTTTAAAAGCCCGTGCAAAAAATTGCAGCACTCTAAGTGAACGCGTTCGCAAGTTATCGTGCAGACGGAAAGAAGGACAGATAGATGGATAGATGGACAGATGGACGGAAAGACAGACAGATGAGCAAAAAGCAAAATAACTTTGAATATTATGCGTGGGTAACCATTTTGCTTAGTATACCCTATGATTTCATTTAGGGTATAAAAATTGTAAATACAATTTCAACAATGGACTAAATCAATCGGGCAACGCTCTCTTGCTGTTGCCATACAAAACTTTTGACTTTCACTTTATTTCCATCTAGGGTATAATATTATATAGTGGTCTTAAACCAATATAACCTTTTGCTCTTGTTTTTATGTAATATCGCAAGCAACATGGTGAGCTGTTCAGAGTTAATAGTGAAATTTAGATTTTAATTTAGCTCCAATCATACTCTTGTACATCCTCAAATTCTCACTAATTTTTTAATTAATTTTCACACTACTTCATACTCATATTCATCATTCTTCATCCATTCTTACTTTTATTATTATTTTTCTAGTAATTACGTCTATATTTGTTTTTATTTGAAATTATTAATCTAAATTTCTTATTTATTACTAACCATTAATAAGTAAACTACATTGCCGTAGGTCTGAAATCCGGCCTATTATAACCGCTCTTTTGAAGGAGATATCATATCCAAGGGGTTCAAACCACCCCCCACCTCAAACTTGTGTTTATCTGATAAGCCCAATTTTTATCCAAAATTCTTTATATGTAGCGGCTCACAGCAATTGACTTTATCATTTTATATCCTTCCTCCGTGGCCCGTTTCATGTGTAGCAACTTTAGGAAAAACGTTTGCGAAATAGAAGAAGAAAATAAATAGTTCACTATGCATGTATTGTATATACATCAGTAGATTGTAGCTTACTTTAGTACACCGTAGCTTAATCGCAACGGTATTATGAATTTTGTTCATATTTTAAAGGGAATATTAAATCTAGCCCCCCAAATCTACATAAGAGATTTTTAAGATTTAGCAAGTAAGAGAATCTAGCAGAATTAGTATTTTATAAATAATTGTTTTGAACAAACTTTAATTTTAAGAGGTTAACAGGCTTTGGAAAATCTGAACACTCCCTTTTCACTTGGCAAGAAGGCCATGATGGCAATAGGGCCAGGTATCTAGCACGAAGTACGTTCATTTTGCTATATTTGTGCGCAGACATGACATCACAATAATTTTGCTATTCTGTAGTTCCTTATATGATTATCGAGGTTGATTTTATGCGCTTTAATCAAGTTACAATTATTGATTATTGTATGATAAATTCACAGCACCTAATGATAATTGAATTAATACTTTATCACCTAAATCGCAGGTATAGAGTTCCATAGCCACCGTTACGTTCAACAGGATTTTCATATAAACCTGTAGCAAAAGAATTAATTGTTACCAAAAGTTTAAAGTAACGATACCATTGTCGATTAATGTAGATTATCGTAAGGCTATGTCGTCTCAATCACTTTAAATACAAACAATTTTGGCATTCTGAGCTTTATGAATACAGGCTCAAAAATAGCAAACGGGTCCACGTTGTCCCTCATATTCCTCAGACCTATCTGCTGTGCACGGCTCATATTGTATAATTATTTTACATTTCAGAAACTTGTACATTATTTGTGTAAGTAAATATATATGTACTTATTTTACAGCACTTTTATCCCAAAATGTCAGTATTTGAAACAAAACAATTTCTGCGACTATAACCTCTTCCATTACTGAAAGTATAGATAAGAGATTTAAGCGTATCTCGGTGCAGAGCTCTTCTGTTAATTACCATAAGACATATTTGACAGCTACTTTTGTTTGCTTGAATAGCTAATCTCTTTAAAAAAAATCTCCACAAGAGTTAAGAGATCAGCTGACGTTTAACATCTCTTAGCTTTTTACGCAGAATACCAATTTCTTTGACAGCCCAGGTAAGAGGATATGAGCTCTTATCTCTTACGTAGAATCAGGGGGAAAGTCTAATTTGTTTTTTATCGTTAAAACAACAAGTTTTATTGTAATTTATTTTAATATGGTAATTAACATTTTCCATGAGCGCCCCATGGTTTTATTTAAATAGCTTAAAATTTATTTGTTTACTTTTTAGGGCACTTTAGATAATTACATAAAAATAAAATGTTTTTTTTTGCCCCGCCAATAAAATCGCTCTGGTAAGAGTTCATCGAAATGTTAAAATTAAATTGAAGGAAGTACTTTCCCACTTCACGGCAAGAAGAAAAAGACAAAATTTAATTTGTAATTATTATTTTTTTTTTGTTTTAATGAAAAGTGGACCTTTATAAATATTTTTTTTTCTTGGAATGTAAATAAGCGTTAAACAACATATTTTCAAACATTACTTTTTAAATTTCTGCAGACCCACGGATTCTCAATTAAAGAATTACCGTGAACTAAATTATTAAATTAAATATGGCACTTTTAGATGAATAGAATGTTTCGATTCAATTGGAATGCTATCAGAAATTATATGCTTAATAAATTAATTATATTAAATTTACATAAAATTCCGATTAATTGAGTTCACATTAATTTTCAGTTATTCTTTCGTCTCTAGAGGGTATTAGTATACTAGGCTAAATCCCTCTTATTCGGGATCTATGTATAATTGGCCTAGATTATCCCTCTTAACTAATAGAATTACACAGATAACATTTTTCCCAGAGATTTCATACATTTGAATAAATAAAAACATAAGTAGAAGGATGATATAAAGATTGCTTTTGTCCATTATGGTAAATACGTTAGGATCCTGGTGCTATGTGGTAGTTTATCAGTGAGATTTAATAAAAGGGTGGTCCAAAGTACGTCAAAAATTATTTCAAATACACGGACTTAACCCTAAAAATCTCTTTGATTTTAAATGCTCCGACTAGTTATTTAAGTATTGAGTATATTAATAGCCAACAGATTTTAGCTGCTTGACTGCTCTTCGTTGCCATATTCTCTGTATTTTATTCTTTTAAGAGAAAAACCGTAGAGTGTAGTACACACACATACATACATCCACATACATACATTCATATAGGCGACAAAAAGATCAAGTTAAACGCATATGCTTTTTACTGTTTTATTTTCATATCTAATACGTGGAAAAATATAAATATTTCATAGTGACTTCAGTAAGGATATTTTTCAAAAAAAATCGCGCATCACTATTATAGGCGCAATTGAATAAACGCTTCATTTGAATGTGTGTATTTTATCTGTTAATTGTGCTGACAGCCTAAATTTAACTTGTGAGTGTTCTTTAAATGGTTATTATATAACTAATTAACAATAACTTTCTACATTATTAATTTATTTCAAGGAAATTTAAAAGGCTGGTCAGAGGAAAGTGGCTCAGTGACGAGGAAAAGGGAAAAATTAGTGTGTGGTATGACAAAAGTTACAGGAAGAGAGAAATCCGGACGGAGAAATGGTCGCAATAAACACGTGCTAACAATTTTTCTTGTGCGATATAAATGAATTGATTGTATCAGAAACTCTAGTGGTGTTCTAAGAACGATATCTGAGAGAAACCGATGAGCCAATTTGCGGATAGCGTCAAATTCTACGTCTTAAAAAATTCCAGGATGGCAGGACATATCAAATGAGAAATGAGTTTAAAAAGGCAATATGGGATAATTGGCAGAAAACACCCCAAAATTACATTCAAAAATTATATAAAACTTTATCAAATACAATTTATGAATTAGTGAAAGCTAACGGAAAACATACTCATTTTTAATAAATTTAAATTATGAGTTTCTTTATCTTGCCTCTATAAATCCTGTCGCACTTAAATTACATTTTCAATAACAATAAAAAATTACTCAGAAAGTTGCTCGTCTATATTTGCTTTATTGTTCAAATATATCATATATGTTCCTCTGAAACGAACTCCTACAAGATAATTGTATTAATATCCTTTACAATATTTACAAAAAAAAAAAATAAACAAGATAACACACGTATGCGTCTGTCATTCTGTCGCGGAGGAATGTATACAAAATAACCGTACAAAAAACAGCCATTCACTGTTTATTAATTATTTATTATTTTATTCCTGTATTCCTTCCTCCTAGTCAGTCTGAGTTTGTGGACGCTGGAAGCTTTAAGAAAAAGGCTTTTTTCCTGCGGTATAAGTGCAGTGAAATCATACCGCGAAAATACAGAATTATTCAAATTTTTCTTAACGAAAAAATGAAATACGTTGCCAAAATCGATATCCATTTTGCGCAAAATATAATTACAAAAAAAAAACCAGTACCTACCTCGATACCCACAAAAATGAATAAAAGCTAAGAAGAACTTGATCTCAATGTCGTCTCCTTTTGCAGACCAAAACTCAAGCTTTAAGTCTTGGCGAACGAGGACACGTGCCCGACATCACATCGCAAAGGCAAACACGCGTAACTATTGTAGTACAACATTCTTTATAGTAGAGTAAAATTCCACCCACGCGTCTGCTGGAGAAAATATATAATTATTATTGAAAAACACACTACCACAGATGAAGCCGCCATCTAAAAAGTGAACGTGACGTCTGTATATATGTTCGTACGATATGAAGGACAATGTTTCCACACACACACACACTAATGTTCTGTTCTAGCAAAAAGCTCCAAAGCATATTACCACCAAGTCTCGTGATGGTTTTATGTGTTTAAGTCATCAAGTTAATCAAACCTAGCCCATCTTGCTCCTGGAATGTCAATTGCGAAATTATTCCGGAAAAACTCAATCAAAGAATTTGAGAAAAGTAAATTTAAACAGTGTCTGACTGAGATACATTTACATTTGTATGTGTGTGGATATGTATGTATTACTGTACATGTATATCGCATATATCTACATACATATTTATTCGGCAGCTATGATTCAAGGAATTATAAGAGAGCGGAAGTGAAATTTTTGAAGAAAGTTTAGTATCTAAATCTTAGGACCAACCAGATTTAATATGTTTGCGGAAATTTAGAAGATACTTATTCCCTGTGAATTCGTAAAATATGAGGTTAGTTTTTTTTTTTTTTTATGTAAATGAGATGAAATAAAACATACATAAAAAAAAATAAGGTGCAAATTCAAATGAGAAAGATAACTACATACAAAAAGAAAAAGTTTTTGTTAGGATTAATAAAAATCGTAATGAGGAAATGAATTAAAAAGGGTGAAACAAAAGAAACCCAACCAGGAAGGAAATTTACTGTATTGAAGCAATAGTAAACTGTCGGCTTTCTTGAGTCTAGAGTTAAAACGTTTGATATGAATATGACTTCGGACATTTTGTTTTATTTGTAACAATCTTTCGTTGGCGGTCGAATCGACTTGGTAATGTTCTTAACTTAATTTTACTCTCGGTTGCCTAGCCAATTGTCTTGAAGTCTCTGACCTACTTGGCTATTCATAGAGGAGTCAGGCAAGGTATCCCAAAAATAACTAGACGTTATTTCCTTTAATATCATAACCTAAAATAAAATAAGTCTATTTTTCTAACTATTACCTTTAGCATAATTTTCTTTTAACTACTCTTAACTGGTCTTAATTACAAGAATAGTGTTATCATCAACAAGTGTACCTACTACTGTGTCGGCGGAGGCAGATTCAAAGCTGTTGTATTCCACTAAATTTTTGAACTATTGTTGGGTAACAGGATGACTTTGATTTTTCGAACAAGCCAACACTTATTAAAATCAAGTAAATTCGGTAGCCTAAAGCAAATAAGCAATTACCAATATTTGTTGAACTACTAAGCGAATCACGCAAAATAAGCAATTAGTCGCGGTAATAATATTTACTCGATACCTCACACCCTAGGCCTATACAGCCTATTTCCATAATGACACATTTGAAATTCAGTCATTTCAAGAGACTATGGGTGCAAATTATTTCATTTGGAATGTCATTGGCAGCTCTGCACTGCGAGAAAAGTTCATAGCAGAATTCAATTATTTAATTAAATATTATCAAGAAGCAGCGTGTTTGTTGTAGTTTGTAACTTTCATTTAAATAAAAGACAATTTTTTGTTTGAAAGATTAGGAAAAGAGAAGAAAATCTGGAAAGAGATTTCATTCAAGATCAGCTGATCTTTGCAATTTCCAATAAATTCAGTTCATTTTAATGACGATAGTTGACACTTATAGTTGAAAATTTGTTCCATTTAAAATTGAATCGAGATGTTGCAAAAGAGTAATTGATGCACCTAAATTATGTAACACATTGCACATTTGACTACATTTGATGAAAAATTATTGTCATTATGGAGACAATCTGTCAAGGAAATTAGGTTCGATAAACAAAACTTGCTTAGCTAGTATTTTTTTTAATTATTCATATAAACGATAGAATTGTAAGAACAAAGTTAGTTTTTAATAATAATAAAGAGCTCACAAGATAGCAGCGAAGATTGGTATACATATTTTGCACTCTTTCTCGTAGTAAATGCAATAGAGGAGTATTGGAGCATATCAAAACTCTGCGCACTTCACTCGCATCATGGCCCAACGGAGAAATACAGCTGATAATATCAAAGTCAATATCTCTAAAACGAGACCAAAAACCACAACAGGCTTCTGGCCTCAAAATAAAAATACAAAAAAAAATCCACAATATCCGAAATTTCTATACCAAATAATTTTTTGAAAAAAATCTATTATTAACAAAAATAGAAGTTTCGTTTGGTGTTGCCGTATTTTTTTTATGAAAAATAAAAGCATTTACATTGTTTGATTTAGCATTTGAATGAGAAAATCGAGATACATATGAATGATTTTTTGAAAAAGACGATTGACCGTAAAATCACGAAATATTTAACCACCCCAATCGGGGGGGGGGGGGGGAGATTAGTAGAAGGAAACAGAAAAATATAAGTAAGCGATTTTCGTATTCCATACATACTTTAAAAGTTTTATACAAATCGAAAATAGTATAGTCAAAAATCAATCCAAAGTTGTATATTGTGTTGTACATACTCACACCCACATGTATTAATCACGATACCATTTTTATACTTCGGGAACAATAAGTACACAAATGAAGGAATTATACAAAAAAAAATCAAAGAAGTAGAAGGTATACGTCTTGCAGGATATTCAACCTGAAAAATTTTGATAGGTAAAAAATTAATTTTTTGCGGTTTTAGAAAACCGGTTTATCCTCTCAAAATTATATCAAAATCATTAAATTCGGTTAGTTACTTCCAGAGTTATACACCTTTAAAGGTAACTCTAAATAACATTTCACGAAACTCTTTTCATTTGCCTATCTCATGCAGAGCCGGGGAGGAGACGCTGAAAATCCGAATATTGCATAAAAATCTAAGACCTTCAAACATTTTAAGTTCCAAAAGAATCAGTGATAGTCGAAATGAAAAATGTAACAAGCGATTTTGTTTGGAATAACCCATTTTTGACATTTTATAAGCCCTTGCCCTTGACTTTGAAAACAATCAAAGGCCCCCCCCCCCCACAATATATAACGAAAATTTCAGAATTTTTAGCCTGGTTTTTATCGTTCAACTACTATTTCTGCGCAGAAAAAAAATAAGTCATCATCACTTTTTCATACCTGGTCAGAAAAAACCTAAAGGGGTCTGCTTAAAAAACATCCATCACACTCTCTACCGTAAATCCAAAGTATTATTCATTTTTTGGCACTGATTTTATGCATAATTATATGTGAAATACAATAACAACTTAAGTGACAAATGGCACCATTATACTGAAATGAAACGCCTTCGAATTTCAAATCTTGCAATGGAGATCATAACAAGTTAATTATAATTTCACCGAACCCTATATTCCTATTCATTGTAACCAAAATTTCCAAAAAAAAATTTGAAAAAATCGGCTCATTGACGCTGCTAGCTCATAAAGAACGCACCAAACTGCCACATGTTTTGGATACATTTGTCGTTTCTGTATTATTCTCGAATTTTCTGAGCCCAACATTTTGACAGTTTTGCTCGTTGAGTTGAAGGATACTCCTGTAATCCATCCTCCCATCTCCTTAGGAGTGGAACTCTGTATTTTTCTTAAATAGCTAAAAGATACAAAATTTATTCTCAATTCAATTGTGCCTTAAATTTCTAAATATGGGCAAAACTTAAGTAAACAAGTGAAAAAGCTAGAATTGGTCTAAGACCAATTCTTATGATACCCAAGATGAATGCACGTATGAAAGTTCGTATAGTCACCCATTTGAGCAATTTTGATTTTTTTGCATTGGTTTCTCGCATATATTTCTAGAACGGCTCGTCGGACAGAAAAAATGATTATAACTAATTTTATAGGATTTCTTATTCTGAAGAAGTTTTTAGTACAATAAAAATGTCTAGGACTAATCGTTTTCAAAGTATATGTAAAAAACCAAAAATTTTATATGGCAACACCAAGAAGTGGTTGCCCGATTTAGTTCATTTTTGAAATTTTATTTGCTATTGGTATGAAAACCCAATGTACCAAACTTCAGATTTCTATCTCGACATGTTCTCAGGTAGTGTCCAAATATATCGTGGAAAACGAAATTTTTGTATGGCAACCCCACGAAGGAGTTGCCCGATTTGTCTCATTTTCGAACTTAATTTTACTTTTTTTTTTAATATTCGTGTACAAAATTTCAGCTTTCTAAGTGAACGCGTTCTCGAGTTATCGTGCGCACGGATGGACGGACAGACGGACGGACGGACGGACAGACGGACGGACAGACGGACATGCAAAAATCAGAATAACTTTTAATTTTATGCGGGGGTGTCCAATCCATTTTGCTCTACCATCATTATTTCTGTGCGTTACAAACGGAATGGCATACTTAGTATACCCTATAGATTTCATCTAGGGTATAAAAATACCAGTGAGCAAGTGCATAGGCGTAAAACTAGACTTTAAGCTTAATTGAAGGAGAAACATAAAGTAGGCTTTGTCGCCTTCTATGCGTAGCACTGACATGTATATAAATGGATTGACTGATCTCCTGTTTCATGTGGCATCAGTTTTGATTTCAGAAAGAATGCTAACCATTGTCGTAAACTGGCGCTATATTTAAATTATTTGGGAATTTACTTACATGCATGTCAGTGAGATTTATCGAATTTACCACAAAAGTTGCCAGTTCTAGAAATTCAAGCAATTTCTTGTTCCCAAATGTTACAGTTCAGTGCGAAAGTATGCTCTCACGGAAAGAGAGAGGAATGTGAAAGTAGTGTCATTTGCTTTAATGCATTTTTGATTCAATGAGTAGTCCATTTATATGAATGTCAGTGATGCATAGGTATAACCTGAAAGAGCTGGGCAATACTTAAGTAAAAAAGACTTAAGTACTACTTAAAGTACATTTTCGTTACTTAAGACTTATTTCTCAATACTTTTGAAATGTCCTACTTGGTACTTGAACGTAAGTACTAGCGTCTATTTACTTGTACTTAAGACTTAGTTTTGTACTAAAGTACGAAGCCTTTTACTTAAGTATTTCTGAGTCTATTAAGTACCTACAAATATCTAACTCTTCGTAGAAAAGAAAACACAATCTCTAGCGCAACTGCTTTTTTGTTGAGTTTTAAAGTACGCAAAGAACCTTAGACAAACTAATAACATATAAGACTGGGCAAGAAGACAAAAACCAGTAACGTCTCACTCAAATATGAAATCGACGATGCGTCGACTTGATGACATAACCACTGACTGACTGCGTTCATAGAAATACACTGCAGAAAGTGTCTGACTTTCGGTCTAAGCACCAAGTACCAACTGAGAGAGAATTGAAAACAACAAATAAATTAGTGGATTCGTCGAAATGCATGATTTTAAATTAATCATTTAGGGATATTACTGCGATAAAAACTGTTTTACCAAAGACAATATATTCATTAGATACGCAGAAGAAATGCTAAATGTTTTATGAAAATCACTTTTCGAGCTGCGTGCTAGCTTTCTCAACTTCCCGCCAATGATTTTTTCAATGTAGGCACCAAGGTAAGAACTCTTTTTGACACAAGCAATTGTGCCCATGTGAAATGGAAAAGTAAGCAGTCCATATTATATTCGTCAGTCGACATAACCAAGGGTAAGCAAGCAATGCCACGCTCCAACAAAAAATTGACGATACTTCGACCTGATGTAGGCAAGGCCTCAATATTTTCTTAGAAATCTACTGGAAATTTCTTCCTTAGAATTCTCATGCATTATTGGAGATGACAATGGGTGCTTGGGCGGACCATTAATAGTTTTTATGTGTGCAGCAATGAGAGGTGAAATTTCTATTCTACCTGCAGCGCCTAAAACTATAAAAAACTATAAATGGTAGCCACTGGTTACTATACGTATTATAGTTTTGAAAAGGTATTTATTTATTAATATATATAGTCATGGCAATTTGATCGTTTTCTCTATACTTTCAAAACCTTTGTACTTCTATACATCCTACAAGTCAATTCAATTCACAATCTCCTGTATTCTGCAGTGCACTGCACGGAACCAAAAGAACACAACTATTAACTAAACTCGATAAAGTTCATTATATTGCCGCCAACGTTCAAAGAGTCTAAAAAAGTACTTTAAAAAGTACTTCAAAAAGTACTCAGTACTTTTTATGGACTTAGTACTTAGTTACAAGTACTTTTCATACATGCGGTACTTATACTTACGCTGAAGTACTCAGGCCTTCGGTACTTGTACTTGTACTTAAGTACTTTTTCTTTGGTATTTGCCCAGCTCTGCCTGAAAACTAAAATCCAAAGTAATGGCGGTGATTGCTAATTTCTCCGGCTTCCTAATCAGGTGGACGTCAATGTTTCTCCATTGAAGCCATAGTGCGGTTGTAATGACACCAATGGGATCTCTGTAAGCCACGTGAATAGCGGTATTATAGATAATACTGAATTTGTTTTCAATACATCACTGCTGTAGAGGCCTGATGGCAATAAGTGCAAACATAACCTTCAGTCTAAGGAAACACCATTTCACTGTTGGCGTGGGCTATGATCCAATTTGCAGACTTTGTGTGGAGGATGATCAGACTGCTTGACACATTTGATGTGAATGTCCAGTGTTAGCTAAGCATATAATGGCAACCCTTAGCAAAACACAGCTAGACTCTGGTGAGTTAGTGGATAGATAGGTATTATTTCACAGATTTCTTTCCGATTGCCCCCAATATCTTTTAAATTCTGTTAGATCTTGTTGTGCTAGTTTATGTGCGCCAATAAATTAAAAATCAACGTCAAAAAAGTATAATGCCTCATTTTCATCGTTAAGTTAATTCATTTGACTAATTTTCCTGTTAATTTTGTCGTTCTAAATACTAATTTGGATTTCTATGAAAAAAAGGTGGGTTATAAAATAATTATTTTTAAATATTTACTTTTAGGAAGATTATTGTAAAATTCCTTTATCCTAGTCACTTTAAGAAGATGAATAAATATATATTTTCGCCGCACCTGTGTTAATTTTAAATGAAAAGTTTGGCCTAGTCAAATATTTGGCTTTGTAAGTGCGGTATTCTTGTGGTTTAAGTAAACAAAATTTGAGATGTGCAAGGGAGAAAAGATTATAGAAACTGTTGCAAGAATTGGAAAAAGATGGATATATTTTTCAATTAGTCAAATAAATTAACTTAACGATGAAAATTAGGCATAAAACATAATAAAAAAAGTAGTTAAGCACTTCAGTAACTTTATTTCATGTCTACAATTTCAGCCCAAAAAAAAATAATATAAAGGCTGCGCCTCCTCTTAAATATTCTACCGAATGTTACATTGGATTCACTGAGAAAAAATCATCGTAAATATATCCTCAAGAAAATTAAACCTTTTCAGGTGCATAAGTTGGTATCAATGTATTACTTTGCAACGCGTCTAAATAATTAAAATCTGCAATTTTGTCACAGTCTTTTATATATGCGAGTTCATAGTAGAAAATCTTGTTTGTATTGCATAGGTATATTGCTGATGAAAAAATATATGGTATACCTTCATATATATATATATAAGATTCATCTCCTTACATATAATACACCATGCCACATATATAGGTATAAGAATCTACCATGAAAATATTACTCTCTTTCTACGTTTCACAACCGAACCAATGCAGAAAACCTTATTCGAAAAAGCTTCACCATACAAAAAAGTTGAAGGAAAAGCTTTCAAAGGAGAGAATTTAGGTGAGGAAAGAACCTTCTTTACCAACACCTGCAATTCTCAAAGAAAGTCAGATTTCAAGGTCGACTACTATGTAGTATTTACCTGGAAACGAATTCGATAGAAGGTGCAGATTTCCAAACAACTTTAAGTACATAATATAGTAAAAATATTCCAACATATGTCTGTAAGTAAAAATGTATGTATACAGGTATTCCTGTATTATAATATAAAACAAGGCACTAACACCAGCATTTTGATATATTCTATATGCTCCCAGTAACAGGATGGTTTATCTTTTTGCATTGTTGGCTCACCTAGGTTAGGTTCAGTCATCAGTGTGTCAGGAATGGGTTAAGATGAGAGGTTCCATAGAACGTATACACTTCACTCCCTGCGGCAAGTTTCTAGCCTAGCTGGGTGGTGTATAGAAATTCTTGCAAATGTAAACAAATACGTTTTGCATAGTGCACTTGAGTCCTCTCAACCGTTCCGTTTATTAATAAAAGAAATTTCCTTTATCAACCAGCATTTAGGTAAAAAAAACATTGGGAAGGGATGTAGCAGAGGACACTTGAGTAATGATAAACAAAAGTTTGGTGTTGTAGTTTTGCTTGAGATTATCATATTTTTTTCTATTTGTTTTTTTTTTCTCTTTTGTTTTCCCATAGTAGTAACATATAATTTATGTATAGTACCAAAACTCTTATAATCAATATACTCTACACACCTCGCCCGTTACGATAGGGATCAACAATTTATATGAGTTTTTTACGTTTTACGTTTTAGGATGGAGGGTGACAGGGAAATTATTAATCGGATAGACATTTAGAAATATCCTACTTAATTATAGAAGCAGTTTCTGATAACTGGACTACGGATTTCCGACTTTGCATTAATCCATTGAAAACAGATTTATGTCTTTAATTACTAAGAAAAGGAACACTCCCAGATTGAATTTGCCTTCTATCAGCTCCACGCGTTTGGGACTGAAGGACAGGATAAAATATCTAGGTATCATATTAGATAGAAAATTAAGCTGGAAATCACATCTTGAGGACAGGGCGAATAAAACTGTTCCAGGCTGCGCGATAAGCCGCAGATCCATGGTGAAAACGTGGCGACTTGAAACTACAGATGATCCTTTGGATCTACACCAGCTTCATCCCACCCATGCTAACCTATGGCTCTGTGGTGTGGTGGATGGCAATGGAGCTCGCCAGTCATCGTACGATATAGAAAAATTGTGTCTCCTTAGTGTATGTGGTGCTCTCAAGTCAACCAGCTCGAGGGCCCTTGAGGTCATCCTCAACATACACCCCGTGCACATACACTTCAAGAAGGCGGTGGCAAACGCTGCGCTGAGGCTACATCTCAATCGGAGCTGGAATATCACACTGGTGCAAGAGTTCCACATAAATCCATCTTTGAATTCGTGCAGTCCATCGTACCCGTCATAGACACCCATTGACAAACCCTATCATATATAGTATAGACAGCTTCAAATCGGAAGAGAATTCCGGAGCAGATTTTTCTGCGAGGAGCTCTACATGGAAATTGCCATACACCTTGAAAGCCCCGTAACAGTTTTCTAGGCAGAATTCAAGGACATCCTTGAAGCGGGAAGGTATCTCCTAAGCTCAGATACTAAGAACAAGGAGATCGCAATCTGCTCGGACTGCCAAGCAGCTGTCAAGGCCTTGTGAAAACCTTTTATAACCTCCAAACTTGTATTGGAATGTAAAACCACCCTGAATTCCCTTTCTCCTAGCAACAAGATACTGGTGCATTTGGTGTCAGATCACAGCGGTATTAGCGGACGAACTTGGTCGTCTTGGTGCAACCCCGGAGTAAATCCTCCACAATTGAGATCACACCAAAACACTTTTGCCTCTACTATCTCGGCTTGGACCGATTGCCAACAATCACCTTTGGTCGGATGACCCTTCAGGTAGAAACACAAAGGAGCTGTGAGACTTACCCAATCCAAATGAAATGATATAGTTACTGGGATTAAGCAAGCCAACCCTGAAAACTCTAGTATCAGCTCTCACTGGTTGCTTTCTACTCAGTGGTCACATGCATAGGATGGGGCTTGTTGAACATCCGGTATGCGGAGGATGCGGAGAGGATTCTGAAACGGTGACTCATTTTTTTTTCACTGTCCGCATTTCTCAGGAAAATGTCTTACAGATTTCTTGGCTCACACCTCCTGGAAGAACTGTATAAAGCCGAAAAGAAGGGTTGGTGGCTAATTTTGAATTTTATTAGAGCTTCCGGTTGGGACTTATGAGCAATTGCTCATAAGTCTGATTGGTGAACAATGGACCTTTTTGTGGCCTACGTTCCAGAGACCCTTTTCGGATTCAATCCAATCCTAATCCATCCCTACGTAGTACACTAATACACCCTCCATAAAACGATCTTGGAGCAGATCGTTTCTATTACTGCAATAGTCTGTCGTCTGCCGTCGCAATTGTGTTAAGTCTTAATTCCTAACCTATTTCTTGCTTCATTCTATTCTGTTATATTGGGGGCCTTATTCTCCTCTTTTGAGAGCTCAGGGCTGAAGCATAAATATTTTCAAGTGCTTTCAAATGAAAGCATGAACGGACAAGCAACCCCATAATATTTCATTATAACGCATCCTAATCGAACTGAGCAGACGAAAAACCTGTGCATAGTAGATTTTTTGGTTTTTTGAATTCTGAATATTTTCGATTGTTTTAAATTTTTCTTCTTCAAAAATTCTTGTGACCGTATTAAACTGAAAATTAGTGTAATATACATGGAATTTTTCCTCATTTTTTCAGTCCTGTTAAACCGAAACCGTGCAAATCGAGGGTTAGGTGTATAGACCTATCCCCTAGATACACAGCGCTCCTAATGAATAATTAACTAACGACTCATTAGACCAAAAAAATGCATAAGGCATTTGCAGGCACACAGCCATTTCTTTAATTAAGTTGTTCTGTCAAACTAGTTTTGATATACTTATGACATGAAAGAAGCGATATGGATCGAATCAACGCGATAAACTTTGTTTTTATTTATTTTGTTATTCAATCTAATAATTTTCAAATGATAAAAAAAAACAACATTATATTAAAAAAAATATTGATAATATAGTTTGTGCATTTCTTCTTCTCATTTTTCAAAATGGCAGATGCACAGCGGAGCTTCAGATTAATATTATTTGCCAAAATACATTCAGTTCTAGCATATTTTTCCTCATTAGAGCTATAATGAAGAAAAAAAAACACTTCATCAGTGTACTTCATTATGATCTGATTTTTGATAATTAGATTCATTAGATCGTGCTCTGTGTCTAAGGTATTACACACTTTGATTGCACGTAATCGTAATCGTCAGCACTGTTATCAGGTAGAATATATGGCAGTACTATTTTTGCTACATTTGTCAGAGAAATTTGGAATTAGTTTTAGAAGCACTGTGTAATCTACATATATTTCCAACTAAGAGAAATAAATCTATTTTTCTTAATTAACTTTCACATAAAAATAACTCGTTTCACAATGGAGATTTGTTCCTTCGCAGTAAAAAGTTGAATGGATACACGTTCTAAGTAGAAACGAAACCCATTTTTTCCTTTTTATTTTGGCCAAAAGAATTACGACATATTTCGTAAATATATAAATTCCATTTAGACTAAGTAAAATATTTTCAAATACAATACAAAATTAAACACGATGTAAATTAAAATATAAAATTATGTGAAAGTAATTAAGATAAAAATATAAAAGAAAAACTGTTTGAACAATTTGCACCTCTTGGTGACGTCCCTACCCAGCATTTGGCCTACAAAAAAGGGGAAACTACAAAAATGGTAAGACAGGCAACTGGATCTCTTCTGGCTTATTACGCCCAGTATGAGACAAACAAAGGAATTTTTTCATCCATTCTCCTCACCAGACGCTTAAACTAATTGGTCTTAGCATATAATCGCTCAAGATTTTTATTAATGCAGTCACTAAGCATAGGCCCTTCTAGTATTTTCTGAAGAAATAGACAAGTCCGACAACAGCGGTGCAAAGCGTATGACAAGACTTCCAAGTATATTATAAGCGCGTGTGTCCCGCGCTTGCCACCTTAACTAAGATTTCAAAACACTGGAGAAGTCTATATCACCCCAAGTAAGATTTACACCTAATCCCGTAGACAATAATCGAGATCGTAAAGCGGCTAGATTTAGCTTACCCACTTCCGAGACAGGGTGTCAAGTCTTATGGAGATATCAGCAGGGTCCTATCGCCCGTACCTTTATACTTAACATTAATGGCTTAATCTTCTAATAGGAAAACATTTTTTCCAGTAAATCTTCATATTGTTCTACATCTTTTCAACTATATTGGTGAAAAAATGTAACTTACCAAGGTGACCGCCATCTTTATTGTACAACAGATATGCATTCAAGCACACCATATCAAATGAATGTAAAAAATCTTATAATAATATTGTTTTATTTGTTTTCTTGTAATTTGTAGTCATTTATTTGTCCATCAGCGAGATCAACTGCCCCCCCCCCTGTAGTCATCGATAACTTCCGATTTTGATGTTGCTTTCCTTCGTTTTTCTATTTCCACAAATTTATTGTCGTGAATAGTATAATTACATCTTTATGGTCTTTCCACTTCAAACCTATTATTTTGTCTGTGTAACTAGAAAAGTATTCACCTTTTTTCTCATGTCGGAATGTTAAATCAGATTCCCAGATTCAGGTGTTCCTTTCTTATTTTTCCGCATTGTCCCTATAACTTCGGTTTTTCTCTCACGCAAATTCTCAGCAAGATCAATAATTAATCAGTAAATTGGTAACTCAGATTTATCGAATTTTCATAGACTACTAAGCACTTAGATTTGGGGATTTAAAGGAAGCCGGCTTCCACTTGGTCAACAATTTATGGCGTCTAAGTCTTGATTGAGATAAAATATTCTATCCTAAACCAAATCAATAGAATGTATAACTATGCATAGAGGTGTAACTTACCAAATTTGATGTTATCAAAAATATCATTGACATACATAATAAAAAGGAGTGGAGCCAATATAGACCCCTATGGAACACCGGAAATAATTGACTAGCTTAAAGGAGGAAAGCCTTTTATTAGAGTAGACTGCATCAAATCGCACATTCAGATACATATTATGGATCAAACCAACGCGGCGTGTTCACTAAAATTAAACTTATGAAATAATTTTTGACAAAAAATTTAATTATTGACGGAATTAAGTGCCTAAACTGACGTTCTTCTTAACTAAATTTTTTCTCTAATATCAAAATTTTCTAATGGATTTAAATCCGAAAAGAATCATAAAAAGTATAAATTCAACTTTCTAACTAGGGTAGCTCCTTTTTCATATTTCGAGCTATAAAAATAAAATTTGTCTGTTTCAATATTTATAAATATATTCTTTCTTTTAGTAGTGCAATTAGTACTGCGGTATATAGGGAATTATTATACCTAATTCTCTTTCTCTTTACCAGTGCTTGTGAAGGTTTCCAGGTTCACAAATGAGAAAAATTTTCCGTTCCATGAAGGAATTCAATGCAATCCATATCCAATTTTGATGCTTTCTGATTTTCCACACGGACTTATCTTCTAAATCAAATTAGAATTTCTTATTGCGTGCGAGCCATACAATTTCATTTTATCAGTTCGTCACCTCAAGACTGGAACTACAGGTAACTCGGAAATTGATCGTTTTTTTATAACTACTTAAACAAGTACAACTTCATGATGGCTTTTAACTGCTACAAGAAGATATTTTTGTACTTATATTAGCTGCGCATGTGATAAAGATTTGCAAAAGCAGATATTTTGTAAACTGCACGGACGATTAATACTCAAAGAAGACAACTCAAGATATATTTCAAAATACGTAAACTCGAGCTGATATTATACTAAATTATCTATATATAGGAAAAGTAACTCATAACTAAAATATGCAGTTCATCGCCACCACTTACAACCAGGATGCTCTTATTTGTAACACACCGGTAAACAATGCGACTCAATTCAGAACAATTTAAATTACTATACTTAATTTAAACGTCATAGCAATTTTGCAAGTTACTGTAAAGAGACTGGAATAGGTGAGTAAATTAAATCAAACTACCAAAATTGCATATTATGTAATTACTTAATTTCTGCTTCGTTTAGAAAATTTGTTTTATCGCACTGGACTTCTTATTCGCCTAAAATAAGTGAGTTTGATCTCAATGATACAAAGACTGGCAGCTAATAGTAGTCCATTTTATACTATCAAAATTAATATACCTACTCCAAAATAAAATTTGGGTTCATTTGCAAGAGAAAAGAGTAAAATGTTTAGTTTACTTTAATTTACAAATCACCATTACCAATTAGTACATATAAAACTATAGAAAATATTTAAGTTAAGCAATAAAAACTACTCTAAAACTTACCCTCATCTTTATTACTTCCAACTAAAATTTCAACTCCATCTAAATTTGTTTCCTGAAGCATTGTCATTGGATCTGCGGGCATAAAGGCTCCATCAACTGTCGGTGCCGAGGGAAATCCCAAAATTCCAGAATATGAGTTCCATTGTTGAACCGATATTGTTTTTGCATCTACTGCTCTCATACAACCCATTACTGTATTTGGTGATTCCTAAAAGTTTGTAACAAAAAATAATCTTTAGTTTTTGCTAACCAACTACTCCTTCTATAAATAAATACTAACCGAAAGCATCGATGCATTACAATTGCAATCATTAATTAAAGCCTTTCCAATTTCCAAAGCTCTTTCAGCACTCATATGACTCCAGGGAGCATTTAATGTACCCGATTGTAAAATTCCACGCTTTACCAATCCCTTGGTCACAGGGGACAAAAGGTGTAAATTTACAGAGCTGCCCCCTGCTGATTCGCCAAAAAGTGTAATTAAATTCGGATCTCCACCAAAAGCTCTGGCATTATCCTTTAGCCAACGTATCGCCAACGCTTGATCCCACAAACCCACATTTCCAGGTGCTTCCTCCTCGTAACCCTCAAGCTCCGGAACTAAATACAAAAATCCAAAAGCACCAACACGATACTGCATGGAGGCGACAATTACATTCCCAACCGCTGCTAGAATATCAGCGTTGTAAATGTCAAGAGTTGACGAGCCGCTCATGAAACCACCACCATATATCCAAATAAGCATGGGTAACCCTGTTGAGTTCTGCTGCCCTCCATGATTTTGATTATGTTCTTCCTTGCTGAAGTGCTGCAGAATAAGCATGAGATGAATAAAAAAAAACAACAAAAAAAAACTCACCCACACAAACAAAAAACAGAAAAGCCAAAAACAAACAAAAAATTACAAGCACGTGAAATTTTAGGTGCACCAACGTCATATGCTCCAATTTTGGGCAGATTCGTACATATGTACATACCTCAGATCCTCCATTCGCTCCTCTTCCATGCCTTAGGCGCGCCTTTGCTGGAGCCCACACGTTTAGATAAAGGCAATCTTCAGATATGTTCGTATTGGGATTCCACATTTCCTCTCCTGGAAACCCCGGGAAGTATTCGTACCTGTGAACAGACGTAAAAGAAATGAATAAATAAAACGTCATCCCTTATCAACCCGAAATGCAAATGGAAGTGCTGGGGTTGAGAGGCATAAACAAAACTCCCATAGTAATTCCGGCAACCTTAAAGGTCAGGGTTGAATTTATTATAGCGAGTGGATGCTGTTCAAGAGCTGGAACTATTCAAGAGCAATGCTTTGCTTAGTTTAAACAGGTACAGTGTCCATTCTCACATACTATATTTCAGGACAAACTGTATAGAGGAGTAGGTATGTATGTACCAGTCTTTGTGGCAATCCCAACTAATTTAATTACTCTCTCATTTTCCTCACAAGGGATGAGATAATAACTGTCGTGTGCATTTATATAACTTCATACCTACAGGATATTAGAAGGATAATTTTGTTCTACTAATTTAGAGGACACCAAGAATGTGAATTATGAACTTTCTCGTAGGTGAATAAACTTAATCCTAAAATTTGTAAGCGCTTGATTTAATACCCAAGACGGCAACTGCATAGTAACTACTTTAAGTTTCACAGATAACTTAGATTCTCCAGAGCCTACACATGAAATCCATAAGGACTGTTGTCACCCAACAAAAGATGAAATGAGCTATTAAAGGATTTGCTACGAATAAATCGGCGAGAATAGATGGAATTATGTCAATAATTTAGAGGAAATTGTTCCGCGACTCGTGGTAATATTCAGGAGCTGTTTTTTTTTTTATTTACATGAAAGATGAAAATCGGGATGAAGAATTAACTATTATGATGTACCTATGTATATATGTATTCAATGCTGTTCATTGTGGTGGAAGGAAAGGCTAACGGAAGTGTTTCTGATGTGAAAAACGACCCTAAGCCATTAGGCTTCCTCCATCAAAATTTCGCTTTGAAAAATTCTGTGGCTCCTTCCACAGATTGCTCCATTAATACTGGAAGGATACCGGCTGAGCCATTAAAATTAAACTTTTTTTCGTCAGAACAAATAAGCTTTTGTATAAAAAAAGAAATAAGAACAAAACAAAATAATACTGTAATAAGTTTTTCAATTACCTTGACCTAGTCACGGGACACGTTAGTTCTAGCTCGACTTTATAGCGTGGTACTAATCGTGGTGATATGGATTTCAATTTTTCGTTCTTCAAATACTCAGAGCTCTTAATTGCTCGATAAATGGTTGTAAAGGGACACAGTTAAGTCGAATATATTTTTTAATTGGGTAACATTGTTCCCAATCGTTCGAATACAACGCTTAAGCCGTGAAGATAGTTTTCTTTTGGCCCGCCCATTTTTTTAGTATCAATTTAGTACATTATAAGAGGGGGAGAAAAACTACATGAACTAAAACTAACTTATTTAAGCTAAAGATATTAAAAAGAGTAAGTTAACAATTTGAAAACAAGAAAAAAGAAAAATAAGACATGAAGAAATAACAGAAAATCGAAAATTAGAGAAAGAGAACAAAAATAATTATAATTAATTATTTAATTAAATTTTCTTGAATTTCCCTGACTGCATCCACTCGATCTACTTGAACAATAAGAGTATATTAATTAATTATCAAAGATTTAAGTCACAAATTAGACGCCTGAAGATAGAGGTAAAGCCGGCCTTCTGGACACGAACGGGAAGGCAGTTCTACATTCGAGCGACCTGGACAAAATGAGAGGCCTCACCAGTCGAGGAATGGAAGCGACGAACTAGTAGATTGGAACGTCGGAAAGATTGCAGGAAATGTATCTGGTCATATAGATATCCAGGTTCACTAGAGTGAATTATGATATAGAGGAATATTAAGGCTTTGCGGTTAAGGTAAGAGTTTGTACGGAGTTATATGCTGCCAACGTTTAATGCCAAACACAAATCTAATGCAATCGTTAAAGGCAACTTCAGCTTTCCGCGCACATACGCTATCAAGTTTGGTATATATCAAACTTCCATAGGTAAAATGGGGTAATAGAAGAGCTTTTACGAGTTGCAAGCGGATATTTGTTGACAGTAATCCTGCAGATAGCCACAGTCTGCGTAATCCGCCATAGATCTTAGAGAGCATCAGTTTGACGTTATTACAACAACTTAACTGTCCATTTAGCTTGACCCCAAGATTGGTGTCCAAATTCACAAAATGCAGCGGGAAGTTGTCAAGAAAAATGTGTGAGATATCACGTATGTCATAAAAAGAGTTGTAGATAGCAAGACATGGTGATTTGCTAGGGTTTAGTGAAAGCCCGTTGTTGATCGATGAAGTGTAGATACGGGAAATCACCATCATTAATGCGAGCAGCACAATCTTCTATAAAACCAATAGGCCTACTTAGGTATACTTGTACATCATCAGCATAGAGATAAAACTGAACATCTTGAATCACCTTTGGCAAGTCACTAATAAACATAGAAAACAACAGCGGGCTCAACACAGATCCTTGGGGTACACCACAGAAAAGAGGGAGTAGGGAGGATTAGGAGTCTCCAATTTGTACCTTTTGAAACCTATCAGTGAGGAAACTATCAATTAAGGAGATCGCAGAGGAAGAGAACTTACAATTACTGTAAAGCTTATCTAATAGCTTAAAGTGGCTGACGCTATCAAAAGCTTTTGAGAAATCCAGTATCACAAGTATGCCAAAGTTTTTGGAGTCGAGAATCAGGCGAAGATCATTGCAGACTTTTAGTATAGCAGTTTCACAACTGTGTCCTCATCGGAAGCCAGATTGAAATTGTGTTAAGGCATTTGGCTTGGACAAATTCTGAAATCTGAGACGACAAAATTTTTTCAAGTACTTTAGCAAAGTAGCAGAGAATGCTAATTGGCCGGAAATCAACAACTGATTCAGAGGAAGGTTTTTTGGCTACTGGTATGATGATGGCTATTTTCCAAGCTGTAGGGAACGAGGAGTAAGTCAGACAGGAGTTTAAAACATGAACTATGTATTGTAAAATGTAAGGTAATAGCATTTTGAGGAAAATGGGATGTATACTGTCAGAACCAACAGCATTGGACGAAATGGAGGAAACTGCCGCAATGAGATCAACGTGATCAATACCTCGAAATGAAAAACAGGTTTCTTAGTGCTGGAAAGATGGAGAGTTGAAATCAAGAATACGTGAGTTAAAACCACTAACGGAGCTATTGAACACGCCATTGTATGGATGAGGAGAGGTAAAGTGATTATTTTAGATTGCAATGGGGCTCATTATCCCGATAAATGCCAGCATTTCGAAAGTTGCGCCAATGAATGTATTTTAGGGGGTAAATTCGGATCAAATTTGGATTTGAAATATAGACGTCTGGCATTTCAAATAGCAGTATTGACGCGATTGTGCGCAGTCTTAAATAACTTTCGAGAGAAGTTGCTGTGTAATCGTTTATAATTCTGGTACAAGTATTCCCGTTCGGCTATAAGAAGATTGGTTTGGGGGTAAGCCAAGGACAGGTGGTAGGAGTTACAAGCTTAGTACGAAGAGGCACATATTTATCGAATAGGTAATTTATTAGACAAAGTTAATGTTTTTGAAGTCACGGAAGGAGAAGCTGGTTCAAGCGGAATATGGTAACACAAAAAGAGAAAGTAATCGTCAAGTATGCTGGAAGGACTATTCTGGTTATGAAAACGAATTCTATTAGTGTTGGTAGTTAGAAGAAGACCTAAAAGTGATGGGTTATTGCAATTAAAGTAGGTGGGGGAGGAATTAGCAGTATTTAAGTGTAACGATTGCATTAAAAATAAAAAGTTGTCCGCATTATTGGATTGATTTTAAATTTTAACAATGAAGTCACCAGCAACTATAACATTTTCATAACGATGGGTAAGGCGAGAGATACAGAGACATTTGTCCGCCCCTGTGTCAACCTCCAGGCACAAAAATTCAATACTGTTTGACTTCGAAAAATCTACCCTACAACCTTTAAGGACCTGCTTCAAGTAAATATCAACTCCTCCACCGACACAGTTTAGACGGTCATTCTTTTAAAGGCTATAGCCCGGAATAGACATCAAGCTAGAATGTATACCTGCATTGAGCCAGCTTTCCACCACGAGGATAACATGAATATTAGAGGCAACATAAATTTGATGGAGATCGTCAATTTTGTTGCGTAGACTTCTGGCATTTATTAAGCAGACATTTAGTCCATTGGCACGTTTACAAAAGATATTGATTAATATCCCTATCCTGTTCAGATCGCTTGAGCTATTATCAGAAGACAGTTGCATACAAAGCTCCACCAACAAATTCAGACGAGATATCTAGTATCGATAAATTAGGATAAATGGCGGTATCAGATTGGTCAAAGCTAAAATAGTAAAATCGAAACCAAATATGAAATCAAACAGAAACGACAGAATTTGATTTTAAAATTAACAAAGAAACAGTTGTTATTAAAATTAGCAAAATTACGTAAAAGAAATAACTGAAAAATATATATGTTAATTAAATAAATTTAAATAAAAAGCGACGATGCAAAAAACTTCTAGAATAAAAACTACATTATATGAGAGATACTACCAAAAACAGCAACAAAAGTGTAATTAATTTTGATCATGTCTAAAGTTCATTGTACTACAGCAGCACCGATATTCCTGGTATGAGTAATGAACTCGAGCAGCTGGCTATTGGAGATAATTTTCGAAGGTCGATCTTCAGTTCTTCTCTTCACAAAAACATAACCATCCATACTGAAACAGAAGCAAGGCTATTGACTCTCCGCATACGTAAGGCTTCCCGCAATATGATGTTGTTTGTAGGGGATAGACTCTCGTTAACAAAAAATGGACTCTGGGAGGAAAATCCCTCAATGGCACAGAGCTTAGTCTCTTGAAGGAAGAGATAAATGCAGGATGTTCTGACGAACAGGAAAATCTCACCAAAAATTGGAGCCCCCGCACTACGCCTTATGACTTGGGTTTGTGATTTACTACTCAAACATAAAATATTAACGTATAGCCTCAAGCTGTGACAAACCGCTTCAGCGATATGTTTGATGATATCATTTATATTTTCACCCACAACACTAGGAATCCTAGTAATTATGGCATCAGAGTGGCGCATGCTACGATATGTTGTATCGTAGAAAATTTACAAAAATTTGCAAAATTAGTTCCATGATGGCGCTCGATTGTTTTCCAATTTCACGAAAATAGATCTCTTCTTCACGAAAAGCCATGCTATTACCCCTTTCTTCCAGCGATAAGACATTTTCGCAAACTTGTGCAACTGATACACTACTAAACGCAAACAAATTACATTAACATATGACCTCAATGACCATAGGGTACAGGTATAGTTACCATGTTTTTTTCCAATTTTGTCTACAATAATTACTTGAAAATGCGAACACAGATAGCGACTCAGATAGCGCACATAGAAGCTACCAAAGGAATAAGCTAAGGACACCGAGGGGTCCACATGGCTAGATTCTTGATGCTTACAATGGACGTGGAACTGTTACTAGATGTACAGGAACTGGAAGCACAAGAAAGATAACGGATCAGATCGTGACGCACGCGCCCCCAAAATGCTTTCAGTGGCATATTCCAAAAAACATTTTCAACTGACGTCAGAACTCCGAACTTCTACGGATTTACAAGTCAGCCAACATACTGTGAGGCGATATATGAGACAACAAGGACTAAAGTCATACACATATGCCGTCGAGTTTCAAGGCTAACCGTCGAGAATAAATGAAATGAAATAGGGATCACCGAAACACGGTTTGGACACTAATTTTATGTATAGCCGGATGAATGCCGTTTCTCTTTACCAACAAACCGACCGCAAGGCTGCATACGTTGTTTTGGAGAACAGTTTTGGCCTGAATGTATCCAACCGACTACAAAATATGCACAAGGTGTATATTGGCTTGGGGTTGATTTTATCGGCAGGTATCAAAAAGCTCTATAGAATTCCGACCGCAGTAAAGATAAATGCAACCGAATACCAAACCAAAAAATTGTAGAGGAATCTTTACTTCTGTCTCTGGTCAGCTTAGAAAACCGCAAGCTATTCACTTCCAACAGGATAGTCTACCATGTACCATAAAGCCCCACTCAAAGCCCTGAGCTCAACCCAATCGAATATTTATGGGATCACATTTATCGGACAATACGCAATGAAATCTGTTTTTAGGATTCGTACAATAGAAGGAAAAAACGGAACACTTATAAGATCGTTTGGGCAGCGGTCTGCCTGTCTGTCGGACATTTTTCTCGAAAACGACGTGACGAAGGAATTTAAAATTTGGTAGAATATTAGATCTTTGTAAGGTGCACATAATATTTCAACAATCAAAGATTATGAAACGATTTTTTTAATTTTTAATGATGGTGGACTGGGCCTCTCAAAAAAATTTGTTTGTATTGTGTGAAGGCTCGTTTGAAAGGGCCAAAAGCAAAATTTCATAACTTTTGGTGTATGAGTCATTAAAATATAAGCCTAATATGTGAAGTTTTCGCTGAAGCTTCGAAGCTCTCGAAACTTCGATCTTCGAAGCTTTAGAAACTTCATTCTTCGAATCATGAATATTTTATCGCAATGTTTCGAAGCTTCGAAGTACGAATTTTTCCCTGTATCTACAGTTTTGTTAAGATTAAATTAATTCAGGTAGAACTACAAAGGAGCTGTGAGGCAGACCTAACCCAAAAGACACAATAAAGCTACTGGGGCTAAACAAGCCAACCCTGAGAGAGAGCCCTGTTGTCAATTGTCACTGGGCACTCTAGTCTCAGGGATCACCTACACAGGTTAGGGCTTGTTGTTGATCCCATATGCAGGGAATGTGGCGAGGAATACGATATGGTGACTCACTTTCTTTGTGACTATCCGGTTCTCTCGGAAAAGCATTCCAAATTCCTTGGCTCAACCTTCTGGACGAGTTACATAAAGCCGGCAAGGAGGGCTTGGCGCAAATACTTATTTTCGTAAGAGTTTGTGTCTGGTTAGGACCTATGAGCTAGTGCTCACAAGTCTTGAAGGTGAACAATGGGCCTGTTATTAACAAGCCCCCCCCCCTCCCCCTTTACATGAAAACTCAAAATTACGCCTCCCACTCTCCTCCTCTAACATTTCAATATTTTGTTTCTAATATTTCAACCTATCTCTTCATTTAGAACCAACAATTCAAAATCATATACAAGCATAACTGATTACCACTAAAATAATTGTTTTTAAACTCCATTCATATATACCTACATGTAATTCTTAATTTTCTGCATTAAAGAATAGTTATTTGAAACTACAGTAACAATACTCACAATACTTCCTATGTATCTCTTCAACACAGACAATTTCAAAATATTTTGACTTAAGAGTAATTTCAAAAGCCCAAAAGAAATCTAAAACTGTTGCCTTTACACTAGAGAATTCCCGTACTAATTAAATTTTCATTCCGTACTTGAATTACCCCAAAGAAGAGAAAATCCAAGGAATCCACCACAAAACTTGGCATGCTATTAAAGCATTTAAAGGTATCCTGGAGTTCAGGGAGATTAAATTACTTTAGGCAGGTAGCACAAGGATAGAAAATTCAATTAACTTACGAATATTTCATTTTGTTTTACTGTTTAAACGTTAGACAAGATTTTGGAAGACTAAGTACTTAAGTCTGAACGTTTGGATGCAAATTTGGGAAATAAATAATTTGTTCACAACTGATGAACAAACATAAATTACATAATATTTACATATAGTTACATGACTTGAGTTACATTGCAAATTAAGCAAGATGCAAACAGAGGTATAAACTTACTAAATACTTACATTTTTGGCACAACTGTAGGGATTAAATTTAAAATCAAATACATACACACGGTAAATCTTCAATATTCCCTATACAGATTTGGTGCGGGTGTAGTATGAGAGCAGTTATGGGACTTTACCAAATAAATATCAAATTTTTAAAAATAAACATCTGTGTAATTTGTTTAAGAATTAGTAGAACTAGAAATTGCATAGTACATGGAAACTACAGCACTGCAATTAAATATTATTTCTTACGTCACTTTCAAATCGCAATCATATTTTACGTTTCACAGTTGGCAGCAACTATTGACAGCCAACTCTAAACCCCTTCATGACGGATTGAGCCAAGCAACGTTGTATTGCGCTTTTTTTATGCGGAAATATTTTTGTTGTTGCCTTTCATTTTCCTGTTGCAATTACGCTAATCAAAGTACTGATTCTAATCTTTGTCGTTTTTTTATCGTTTGTTTTTGTCACATATTATGACATATCACCACAAATTTGACGTACTTCGATTTTTACCATAATTTATCATTTCCATCAACCACAAGATGAACTAAAAAGAATTTACCGTTAATAAATGTCAGAATATACTCCAACAAATAAAAAAGCTAGAATTGGTCTAAGACCAATTCTTATGATACCCTAGATGAATGACCGTATTAAATTTCGTATGGTATTCAAGTTTGATTTTTGAAGTTGTTTTTCACATATATTTCTAGAACGGTTTGTCGGACAGAAAAAATGATTATAACCAATTTTATAGGAATTCGTATTCTGCAGAAGTACAATAAAAATGTCTTGGACTGATCGTTTTCAAAGTATACGTAAAAAACCTAAATTTTTATATGGCAACACCAAGAAGAAGTTGCCCGATTTAGTTCATTTTTTACATTTTATTTGGTAATATAGTAAAAACATCATGTACGAAATTTCAGTTCTCTACATCGACGCGTTCTCAGGCAGTGTCCAAATATATAGCGGAAAACCAAATTTTTATATGGCAACCCCACGAAGGAGTCGCCCGATTTGTATCATTTTCGAACTTAATTTTACTTTTTTTTTTAAAGTCCGTGTACAAAATTTCAGCTCTCTAAGTATACGCGTTCTCGAGTTATCGTGCGCACAGACGGACGGACGGACGGACGGACATGCAAAAATTGAAATAACTTTAAATATTATGAGTGGGTGTCCAATCCATTTTGCTCTACCATCATTATTTCGAGGTGTTACAAACGGAATGACAAACTTAGTATACCCCTATAGATTTCATCTAGGGTATAAAAAGTACCAAATTTGTCAAGCGCAGCAAGCGCTAAATAAAAACACAAAAAAATCAGCAGGAAAGTTCATTTCAATATGTCGTATATTTTGATATTTTAATACGACAAAAATCTGATGATTCTAATCTTTTGTCGTACCTTACCCGGGGGTTGAAATAGTACAGCTTGCATGCAAGCTGCACTGCCATACTTCTTGCACGTGTAACCTTTACTGCCATGCTGGCAGTTCAGTTTTCAGCGCACTTGCATGATGAAAAACCATGGCAGCTGAGGTGATAGTAATTTGACATTATACAGTTTTCAAGATGGGGGAAAAGAAATGCTTAAGAAAATTTGATGAATTTATTCTGGAAAAATGAGATTTTCTGGGATCATTTCCATTACATCATTTACCAACATCTTCCTTTTCATTTTTTCTTGGGTTTTTAATATTCTGCTACTACCTTTATTGCTATAATTTTCGAATATACGCAAAACTTTACGTCTTAATGCCATTTTTTAAATGAACTTGAATGCAAGATGATGAGACATCAACCGAACTGCCTTATGCTGACAAGTTAAAAATCGCGATGGAAGGGAGTCTTGCATGCAAGCTATACTATCTCGTGTAATCCCCGGGTTAATGTCAGAATATGTGACATATTCTTTATCGTTACTTCATAAAATATAATAATTATAGCTCTCGTCGGCATCGGACGTGATTAATTTTACTCGTGCTGAAATTGTCGTATCACTATAATGAAATGTCGGGTTTTGGTGGAAAATGCTCTGGAGAATTTTTCGATAAAAGTATGAGTTGTTTTTTATGTTGTTGCGGTTTTCATAAGCGCTGTACTAAATTAGACGAGTTAGCTCTCAAGCTCATAAACAATAACTCTGGGTGTTTTTTGAAAGTGTACTGCTGTACCGTACAGCAGTTTACTGGAGAAAATATATTGCAGCTAAGCTGGATGTATCTCCAGGTGTATTGAAATGTAAACGTTTAAGTAAATTTAATGGGCTGTGGTGCCACTGCTAACTCAGGAAACATAGGTGAAGCTTGTAACGTCGGGTGTTGGTGTGCGGGTAGTCAGGAGATTATCCAAGGCCATTTTTCCGACGTTGCTAAGCTCACAACGCTGTTCTAGCTCTGCGATTCGTGCGGTCTCTAGTTCTACCTAATACACACTACTTAGCCTACACTCACTTACTTACTTATATTAACTTGCGGCGTAGGTGTGGGGTAGGAGCGTGCGTTTACTATTCCTTAGACCAACACGATTAACGTGCGCTTGTCGTTTGGAGTAGACAACACGAGGGATACGGGACGGAGTGTGCGCTCACTATTCTTCTGACCAACACGATTACGTGCACTTGTCGTCACGGGGGAACGATATAAGTGCGCTTACTAATTCTCGGGCCAACACGATTACCGTGCGCGCACCCTTGAACTAGCCAACATGACTTGCGCTCGTCCTAACCCGCACCAACACCGCGTAGTTATAAGTTAATATAAGTAAGTGATGCTAAGTAGTGTGTATTAGGTAGAACTAGAGACCGCCCGGACCGCAGTCTGGGTGCTGGTGTCGGGTGTGGTGTGTTCGCATCTACTATCAAGCCACCACCCCGGGTCACTACAGAGGTGCTGATCAGTAGTGTGCTCCTCTCTCGGCGGCTGGGTTTGTTGCGGATGCTGCTAGATGATTCGTTTTCGCTGCTAGACACTAGAATATATGTAACTTCGTTACAAGCTCCTCAATTACCTGTAGGCTTATCATCATTAAGATGTGATTTACAAAATGTCAGTGGGTTACAAACTAAGATTAATGATTTTTATATTGGCTCGACCCAGTTTTCCTATGATATAATCGCTTTGGTGGAAACGTGGCTTCAAAATTCCATATATTCATCGAAGATTTTCAACAGTAACTTCATAGTGTTTAGTGAAGATTGATCATTAGACTCAGGTTTTAGTCGTGGTGGAGGAGTCTTGTTGGCGATAAATGCTTCTCTTTATGCTCGTGAGGTATCATTCCCACATTCATCGCTGGAAGTTCAGCAGATTTGTGACCGTATTTCTATAGGAAACAGGATTCTTTATTGCTTTGTCACCTATATTCCACTTAATTCGCCAGTAGAAATACATATATGAAAAACATATTAATAATATCAATTGGTTGGCTGAGTCTATGCTGCTGGAAAATGATCAGGTCTGCGTCTTTGGTGATTTTAATGCTGGAAACTTACAGTGGCTATGGAATGAAGATGATAAGGTCCTGGTTCCGCTGAACGTTAATAATGTTACAAATTCCATAGGTAGACTTCTTGATTTAGTTTTTATTAACGATGATTTGAATTATTCTGTAGTTGAGGCTTCTTATTTATTATCAAAAAATACTATTAATTATACTGCTATTGATTTAAATTTTAACTTTGTCGAATTTTCGAGTTCTTCCTGCAACGCATTCGACCAAAAAATAAATTGTCTTACTTTTATGATTTCAGGAAAGCCAATTATGCTGCTATCAACAAAGCCTTTAGTGCGTATAATTGGGAATTTTTATTTTCCCTGAATAATTTAAGAGCTGCTTATTCACATTTTCCGGAAGTTCTTTACAACTTATTTTTTTATATGCTCCTCTCACTAGAAGGAGGAATAATTCTGGTTTTCTGTGGATGATTATAGGTTGAAGAGACTGAGAAATGCACGGAACAAGGCTCATAAGAGATTCAAATTGTTTGGTACGATTGACGATCATGTGCTTTTTAAAAGGTTGCTGAAAGAATATAATTTTTTAAAGAGATTTCTGTATAGCCAATATTTGGCATCGGTGGATTCAAGTATAAAGATAAATCCAAAAGCTTTTTTGGTCATTTCTAGCCAGTAAGCGTAATTCGTATGGTATTCCTACTTCTATTGGCTTTAAAAATAAAACTGAGGATAATATTTCAGATTCATGTAACCATTTTGCAGAATACCTTGAGTCTGTATATTTGGAGGACTTCAGCTTTCCCATTGACTCTGTGATCACCACTCATATTTCTTCACGGGTCGACTTAGGCTCAATGTATGTGTCCGCGGAGAATGTAAGCTGTCCAATGCTAGACGTAGCCACTCTTCTGGTCCAGACAATAATCCAGTGATTCTATGTCAGTGCTTCTTTCTTATATTTTTAATTTGTCGTTATCCTCGGGACTGTTCCTAAATGATTGAAAAATTTAATTTTTTCGTCCTATACATAAAGCTGGTCTTAAAAATTGTGCTAGTTAGTTAAACAGTACATTTCAATAAACCAACGTGGTTTTATAAAAGGACGCTCAACTGCAATCAATTTAGTCTCCTACGTCAACATCTTCAAGTCTTTGAACAAAATATGTTGCAGAGTCCGCCTGGAAATGATCAATTGCATCATCGTCGATGTTTCGGGACACTCTTCCACATGTACGCGCACAGCATCGATATATTCGGCTGAATAGCCTGTTCTTGATCTCCCAGACTTAGGTCTATCCAACGTTGAGTCAGTTGCTTCGAGGCGTGTGGCAAAGCGTCGGATTGTGCGACCAACCGGTGCTGGACGGCGGGGAAATCGTCGACAAAATACACGTTGTGTTTTTATCACTGATGAATTATTCCGTAAATACATTAACACGACTATTCCACGATCTTGGGGAGTATAACGGTCCATGTTTATTTTTAGTAATTTTACATTTGTTTACTACACAATTTTCAATATCAGAATGACACGAGATGTCATATAAAAAAAATATAAATAATTTCTATAGTGCGCCACCCGTAATAATGGAAGCATTGCTAAAATAATTAATAACAACATTATAATGCAAATATAATAGATATTCAGTGCAGGAGGAGCGAATTCATGGCGTTGTAAACTAAAGTCATTGCACCACTCATATTAGAAAATATTGGTAAAAAAATTAGAGTGAAAGTCTTCGTTATCAATTGCTAAAAGCATGGACATTACATCTGAAATGAATTTTTTTTTCAAAATTCATCAAATTGTTCCTGAAGAATGTGCTGACGGATTATTGTGGGGACAAAATTTGTTGGTGAAGTCTTTTGTTTGTTTGTTTTTTTTTTCCAAAACCATTTCCAATTTCTTACTTCAGCACAATATAATGTCATAATTGTTTTCCTCCCTTTCAGAAAATCTACCAAAATCATTCCTTTGCTGGAATCCAAAACAAACAAAAAACATGCCATTACTTTACCGGTAGATCTTTCATCTTTGAAGTGTTTTAGTGCCAATATATATATATATATATATATATATATATATAATTTTGCATTGTGGGTTGTACATTCCTCATCCCTCGCGATAATTCATAAGTAAGAGTCCTTCGGATTTTCTGCAAGCCTTCCAGAAGTCTCATTATATATTAATAGATGTCGAAAATTTTCAGCAGCGAGGATCAGCTGCTCTCTTTAAATCTTTTGATCCACTGACTTAGTTCACGGATCCATAATTTGTTTGCTGCTCCAGTTCAATTTAACCAAAAGCTTAAAATTTACAATTGCACGAATTTCTAATTCAAAATTCTTCGTCATTATTATTGTAAGTGCAGAAAACTGAGAATGATAAATAAATATGTACACAAGTTGATATTTTTGTGGTAATTCGATATAGTGCCCAGCCTGATCCTCTGCCACGTACATACTCGCTAAGAAAATGGATTTTGGTAACAAGGACGACATAAATTACGGCGTCACGTGATCACCCCGATTGTGAATTTCCGCAAGCTTCCTCAGAAACTAGAAACCTCAGTAAAGGAAAATTATAGTAAATAATAACATTCCGAAGGGCTGCTTTATCTTGCTTCCTAGTATTTACAGAAGATCATCCTCAAGGATCGTCTTTTCACAGGCCATTCCTGGGTTCGCTAAGGACTGGATGCCCGGTACCAGCCGGCATATGCTGTCGTTGCAGACGCAATCTCTAGATTCCCCAACACAGCACATTTAGAAGCCAGTCGTCTCGACATGCCTTTTCCCGAGGATAGTTCCTGAAGGCACGAAAATGTCCGACAAGAAGCCAGTCCTCTCGCATCGAGTCCTCAGTTCGCTGGAATTAGTGGGTTGCAGATAGTTACCTCCATATGGCATAGGCAAATGAACTGAAGATACCATTATCATCACACAAGTCCACATCCTTTCAATCGCTGCTATCTTTTTTTCCTTCTCGCCTCTCCTTCCAATCCCATGCTATAATATATCTGACAAATGACTCTTTGGTTTTTAGTCGAAAATTATTTTACATTTTGGTGCAAATTATTTCGACATTGTAGGGTGGTTAAAAATTTAGTCTAAATTAAGTAGGATTTATGATGATATTAACAAGTATTGGATCGCATTCCAATTACAGACATTTGTCATATACATTCCTAAATATAGCGAGAAAAAAAAAGTCCAGAAATCTAAGTCTCCAGTTCTGAGTTCTATTGATAACTTCAAACGTTGAAATAGCTAGGTAACTATTCCTAATGTAAAAATATGCAGATATTATTTGATAGAAATACAAAGATAAGTGAAATTATTTTATAGTCAAGTATCGTAATAATACAACTGTGCTTCTAATGTACTATCTACCAGTGTTATATATATCTGATAAATTCGCCTATTATCCAAATGTAGGAGTAATCCAAAATTAAGCTAATATGTATGAAACTCTAGGCTACGACTAAGAATTGATATTTGCAAATCTTGAAGGGATTGGAATCACTTTTTTCGGTATTTAAAAAAAATTTATTATCCTGATATTGGCAATGGGAACAGAACCACCACATATTTTTGAGAATGTAAATAGCCACCTCTGGAAACGTATCAGGATAAGCTTTTCAGTTTAAAATGCCCTAAGGTAGCTTGGCTAACCTTTTATCAAAAAGTTTTATTAATAGCACTATTGTTCTCTATAATACGTCCGCCGGTTACTTTTAACCAGGACAGATATTGTCTGAAGATTTTATTCAGGACTTAACTATACTCAAATTACTTTGATTAACACTTTTTATACACAATTCAAAATTATAAACGCTAAAAGAACTTTCATTAGCGAAAGAAATGCTCTAACAAAATTTTATATGTATTCAAATAAAAATAATAATTTTGAGTATTTTTATTAGATTTCATCGTTAGGAGCAAAAACATCAAATGAATTACCCTAAGAAAATACGGAATAGAAAGGACATCTCTCTAATAACTTAGAAGTTTAGCAGGTGTTTTTCTTTTATGGATACAATTTCGAATCGGGTTCTAAAATGTATTAACAACATTTTTATTCATGTTTAAAAATGCAATTAATTCAAAATCTCAATTATCTCGCAAAAAATGTAATTATAATAATTTCCTTCCATCATCTTGCCTCTCAACAACCAAACAGGGATAAAAATAAAAATGTTAAATGTAAAAATAAAAATTAATACTTATAAATAATAAAAAGTAATAAATAGTATATTTTTACCTACCTTTCCTGAACGCAAGTTGGTGGTAAACGGGTAGCATCTAGTACTCCATGCCATGGTTCAGCTGGAACAGGCTTTCGAAACCTTAAACTATCTACTGGTGGCTTAGCAAACGGAATTCCATTAAAAACATGAATTTCCCGACCCTGGACCATAACCGAACGGCCGCGAACAGGTCCAGAGCTTGTTTGTACAACAAGTCTATCAATTATACCACAAACTTGAATAATTCGCGTTAGTAGTACGATAAAAACCGCGAAATTAAATATCACTAATGTTTTTCTCTCCATTTCGAAATGATTAAAAATTAAAGATGAATTCTTGTATAATTTAACTGTAATTTGTCAACACTTTCAATTTATTTTATACATGTAATTAAACTCTAAAAGTCCACTCTCCACACCATTGCTGGTCGATGTTTACATTCTTGGGTTGAATTTATAAGTCAGCACTTTTCGAGCCAAACACCTGTTAAACCTGTAAAAGAGATATAACATTTTAGCATCGACACCATAAAATCTATAATCCTTTGGAAGAGATCAACCCTAAAGTGCTATTTCAAGGAAGCTACTTAATTCCCAGAGAGAAATGGATTAGCGCTAAGATTTCAAGCTACAATTTAGTAATACTTTACATAGATAGGTAATACATATGTATATAAGCCATTTATCTGTCTCAGTCCATGTAATTGATCCTTGAGGCAACTTGAGGTTATTTATTTCTTGTTAATCTGAGGCAAATTTATAGGATTTTCTGGATAAAGTCATCTTATGTTGTCGCTAACTTAATAAAAATTTAAATTCTGAATTGAATATGCTACATTCATAATAGTCCTTTTGTCGCACTATTGTTGTGGAACGTGTGGACTTGAAACCTGAAGACAATCTAGTGTGAAAGGGAGAATGGAATATTTACGGAGTTTTAATTCTATGACAATTCATGTACAGCGCTGTAAGGAATATAAACGAAAGTCATTAATAGAATCAAAAATGTATTCTTGTAAAAGTTTCAATTCGAAGTGTCGAGATCACAATTACATTTTTACATGCGATGACTGGTTGTGATACTACTTCAGCAATTTTCAAAAATTGTAATGACATGATTTTCAACAATGGAATTCGATTTTTCTAGGGTATGTTAAAGCTGCAGTTAAAGAAGTACCTATTGATACTTACAGGTATTCAACTTTTGTCAAATCTACACAATTCAAGAAACCTGTTCAATTATCTAAGCTTCCACCAACATCTACCCACTTAGTGGTGCTCGGCAACATTTATATTGGCTCTATTAAGAAGTATGGCTAGGCAATGAGCTTACTCATTAACATTGGGGATAGATGTTACAGAATAAGATTTTGAAGCCAATTCAAACTCTGCTTCCATCTGCTCCATACATACTGTTGAATAATATTATTTGTCTTTGCACGAAGGGCTGCAGCTTGAACTTCAGATGTAGAAAAGTTGATCAAAAGTCTTGTTCAAATGCAACATCTGATATAGATTACGTTGATAATTGTGACTCCACTGAAAATTTAATCTATTGTTTTTTTCTATTTGACTCTCTGGAAATATATGAGAGATCAGAAGATCAAGAAGAAGAAATGACAAAATCAAATGGTGAAAAGGAAAACAATTAGATTGAACTAGAGTCTGAAAAGGATTATTTCTTAATTTTAATTATAATACATTCAAATTAAGTAAGCAATTCATATTCTTTTGTAAAATTATAATTTTTTGTACAGATATAAAGGAAGGTCAAAAGAAGAAGTTAATTTTTGCGTTATCAAATTGTAGACATAGAATAAAGTCCTTAAAATTGTTCGTAGCTATATAGATAAATTCAGTCTTAGTCGTGCACATCTTATAAAGACGTTGAAACAATAATTTTTAGAATTTTTGTGCGGATAAATGTTCCAGTCGCTGCAAATCAAATGTACCTACTTTTGGGCGTATATGCAACTTTTATGTATTGGCATTTGGAATTAGTATTGCCAATTGATTATAACAAAAAATCAAATATTTACCAACTACATTGCATGAAGGGAACTTTGAAATTTCTGCGGATCACAATGTTTTGGGAATATGTCACGCAATCGATTTTATGCACTGCATCGGCTGCGGGAAATAACGCACAAAATCGATAAGTGAAATAAGACCCAAAAGTTCCATATAAATTTCAACGTGTCAAATGTAAAATAATGTCCAAAATTTTTGAGTGCTGTTTCGGTTTTGGGTGTTATTTCATAATGATATAAAATGCAAAATCGAAAATGAAATAAAGCCCAAGGACAAAAATTGGTCTTGATGAAATAATTCCCAAAAATCATTTCAGAAAATGAAGGAAATATTTCCCAACGATGTGTGTAAGGGGTATGTAGGGGGGAGCGTTAGAACGGCGTTTTCTCGCAATGGGGCGGCGCCCCGCGCGACGCGTTCTTACTTTAAATCTAATATCAACGCGAAAACGCGCCGACCCAACGTGAGAAGGCCCCGCTCCAGCGATCCTCCCCTACCCCTGCAACGCGTTCTTACTTTACAGACATCATGATCAATATTTTGGGCCTTATTTCATTTACTTGTTTTCTTGATCTGAATTTTGGGCTTTGATTCACTTTTTTTTCATCTACTTTGGATTTTACTTCATATCTGTTTTCGGGCATTATTTCATTAGGAAATAAGACCCAAACTATTTGGGTCTAGTGAAATAAGACTTTTTTGGGAGTTATTTTATTGGGCGTTATTTCCCAGAGCCATCTGCATCTAGAGACACAGTTGATACGTAATAATAAGGATAAATTTTATCGTGTGCGGCCGATCATGTTTACATTTCGAAAACGTTTGTTGGAGCACCATTGGCAGAAGCACTTTGTGTCAAAGAGCAGATAATACCGTTGAAAGGACGTTTGCAGATTAAACAATAATTGCAAGGAAAGCTACGTCCATGGGGTATATAGCTCTATTTGATATGCGATAATAGTGAAATGCAGTACCATAGCATTGCCTTTGAAATTGAACCGGCCTTCTTCGAAAAACTTGTTTTCAGCGCGGCTGTTGATATTGAGTTATTGAAGCGAGTACCACGAGAGTTGGTTGACCATAAATTCTGCACAGACAACTTTTTCACAACGTATTTACTGCGGGAAATGTTTGAGAAAAGAAAAATACTTGCAGCCGGGACAATTCGTGTAAATAGTTTTCAGAACCCACCTCTACCGACAGAAAAGTCGTTGCCACGAAATGGTATGACAATAACAGTGTTTATTTGGCTTCAAACTTTATTGGAATAGGCGTGCCGGATAAACTGCAGCGGTATGAATATACCTGAGGTTTTGCAGCTATACAACAGATGAATGGGAGCCGTAGATCTTCTTTATCAAATGCTGCAGTGCTATCATATTTTTACCAAATACAAAAAATTTTCTTTACGTAAAATTATGCATTTCTTTGAAATGGAAATCACAGCTAGTTGGGTTGAGCACAGAGTAGATGCTCTCAGATAAGGAATACTACTCAAAAACCAAATGGACCTGCTTTTGTTCAGAAATGGTCTGTCTTACACTCTCGTTAGCGTTTTCTGTCTTACACTCTCGTTAGCGTTTCGTCAATCTCGCAACAGTTAACTTGTAACAAACGGGGGTGACCCTCGAACTTGGCTGGATTTACTTCTCCAGATTAGGAGGAAAATTTACATAGACCAAAGCGACAAAATTACTTTGCCACTACAAGGATGCAATCAGGAAACATATTTCTATTGTTCGAAATATAAACCACATCTGTGCATTCGGCGAAATTCGGAATGTTTCTTCTAGTATCATCGAAAATAAGTTTTGTGTAATTCCATTTAATAAAAATGTTTATAGTTTTGTATTCGTGTATTACCAATTAATATAAATGAATTACACTTAAAATAAATTATTATTACATAATAGAAACCCTTTTTTTACGCAAAACACCTTTCATTAGCTCTTGTATAGCCCCTCATTTTCTTATATAAAGCGGTCGAAGTTTGAATACCATAACTACCCATGTACACTCAAGTGTACATCTCTCACCGCCCACAACTTTACAGGCAGTTAACAATTTATTACCGTAAAGTACTTCTGTGACCCGTATGACTAAGACCCATCACTCAAAACATCTTCCAGCCGCGTGTTTAAGTCATCAAGTTAATGCTCAACATTTTTTCTGTAAAACCTTTAGCGAGATATTCACGAAAAAGGTGTTTTTCGCGACCTATGGCCCAACGTGAAATTTGTAGCGAGACACTGATAGATGGGGACTTTTCACATTTTTATTAGAACCACATAATTAAGCTGTATACCAGTTTTCCTCGAATTTTTCTCACTTTGGCCTTTTTTTTATGTCAAAAATTATTGGACTACAGTTGCATATAAATTTTTAATGTTAAACTTAAAACAACTTTTTTGAACCAACTTCTAGATACGAATGCGCCTAGATATTTGCGATTAAATGAAACTAATACCATTTGTTAAGTTCTACAACAGTAAAACACGAAACTAGTTTCATCGGAGAAGTATGTTCTAATAAAGACATATGTCCAGTGTTTCAACTTAATCAACACTATTTTGTACAAGAAAACATATAAAGAAAATTAATGTATGCTATATCCAGGGTGTTTCCGTCTAGATGGTCCATAGAGCAGGAGGTGATAGTACTCACAGATAGTACTGCAGGGGGTCCACATCAGCCGTTTGGGAGATACAAGGTGATTAAGAAATTATGCTAGTCTTTCACAAACACACTGTATCTTAAAAAGTTCAAAAGTACAAAGTTACCAGCTAATAATTATAGGTTAAATTAAAGAAGAGACTCTGGGCATTCGAAATTTTATAAAAAAAAGTGTATTTTATTGAGGGGGGGGGGGGGGGGGGGGGGTATTTAAAAAAAATTGAAATTGAATTTGAAGCGTCATAACTCTGGAGAGGGGAGGGGTACGGTGGTGGTTGAGCATTCATAGGAAACACCCCAAGGTTTTGTGTCTTAAAATAGACCGTACACCCTATAGTGTTGAAGATATAGGGTGTTTAATGAAAAAAAATCATGATCTACTAATCACCCCGTTACACCCCCCCCCCCTCCTTTAAAATGTTCTTGCGAAACATTTTTTACAAAACTTTTTTTTTTTTAATTCATTTTTGCAAAAAGTTTTTCTGTTAAGTGGCTTTAAGCAAAGTGCCTTTTTGAAAAATGTATTTCGGGCAACCTCAGTTTAGAAATCATTCGATATTTTATAATTTTTGATATATTTACAAACTTCGCTTACAAAAATCATCACTGGGTTGGCCTGAAATTTGGCACAGACGTACTTTAGTAATGTACATATGTAGCTACAAGATAAAATTAGAAGAAGCTTTTGTATTGTAGTAATCTTAATAATGAATTCTGTTCAATTAGTTCTAATATTTTTTCTTGTTTTTCTATATCCAAATTTCTTGTATCAGGTATTACACCTGCCATAGAAGCTTCCCAAGCATTGCTTTGTATAGCACCGTAAAAATAATCATCATTGCATATTCATTTAATAAACGAACTACACTTTCAAGGTGCCGGGCTATGCAGGCTATGCCATGGTCCAGGTAACAAAAAGAAACAGTCCGAATTATAATGTAATGAAGCTCAAAGTCCTCTGACACTTCCAAGATAACAAAGAATGCAAACCACAATTCCATAGAATTTTGTTCCATTTTCTTTCATTGTACACTCGATTTCAATCTGATCTGATTTTTGACATTTTTTTACATTGAATTTCTGACATTGATTTTAAACTTTTTGCAATAATATTAGTATGGTTTTGAAATTTCTACCGTGTGAATAGCATAAATCAGGTTAGTTTTTATGATCACGGGTACATCAAGGGTGGTGCATTTTTTCCGGTATACACCTTTCAATATTCAAGAATTTTGATCCCGAACTGATTTCAATTACATGAAATATTTTTGTTTAATGTAAGTATTCTTCTCATTAGTCATGAGATATGTAAATAATCTTTAACTTGTAGCTACATTACTAAAGAACGACTGTACCAAATTTCAGCGAAATAAATTATTGTAAGTATAAAAATGTAGGAAATATCTCAAAAATAATAAAATATCGAATTAATACTAAGTCGTGACTGTATAACTTGCAGAGCTGGGCAAGACTTAAGTACTACTTAAAATACATATTCGTTACTTAAGACTTGTTACTCAATTCTTTGAAATGCCCCTACTTAGTACTTGAACATAAGTACTTGTACTTAAGACTAGTTTTGTCTTAAGTGCCAAGATTTTTACTAAGTATTTCTGAGTCTATTAAGTACCTACAAGTATCTAACTCTTCATAGAAAATCAAACACAATCTCTAGCGCAACTCGTTTTTTGTTGAGTTTTAAAAGAACTGTCAAAGCATGTGCCGCGTTCACGCGTCAATGCAGAGCCTTAGCCAAACTAAAAACATACAAACAAGACTGGGTAACAAAACCATTAACGTCTCGCTCGAATATAAAATCGACGATGCTTCGACCTGATGTAGGGAAGGCCTAAAATTTTTCTTAGAAATTTACTAGAATTTTTTTCATTAGAATTTTTATGCATTTTTGGAGGCGACAATGGGTCCTTGGGCGGACACCTAATAGTTTTTATGAGTGTAACATTGAGAGGTGAAAGTTTTACTCTACCTGTAGCGCCGAAAACTATAAAATACTATAAATAGTAGCCACTGGATGTATAGTTCCCATAGTTTTCAAAAGGTATTTATTTATCAATATCTATTAACTGAACTCGATAAACTTCATTATATTACTGCCAACGTACAAAGATTCTAAAAATGTACTTTAAAAAGTACTTCAAAAAGTACTCAGTACTTTTTATAGACTAAGTACTTAGTTACAAGTACTTTTCATACATGCGATACTTGTACTTACGCTGAAGTACTCAGGCCTTCAGTACTTGTAGTTAAGTACTTTTTCTTTGTTACTTGCCCAGCTCTGATGACTTGTATGACTCCATAAGATAATCACTTGTGGATCACTGTAAACAAGACACCCTATATAATTACAGGTAAACAATTATTTTTTTGTTTATTGCAAAAATTCCATGAACGAATTATTCAAAGGTCTCAGCATTCTTACTTTTCGTGTAAAAATTATATTAAATCTTGTATTAAATGATATAAATTAAAATAAATCAAATTCTATATTATGTCCTTAAATATTAAATATAGTATAGTTACTGCCATTAGACATAATCGAGCGTTAAAACCCAATAAATAGAAATTATTAAATATATTAGCCTTGCGATTTGCTTACCCTAATGAATTATAAATAAAAGAAAATAACCCATACAAAACGAAACATAACGAAAATTTTCAAGTGTAATCTGAAAGCAGCACGCATAGCCCTACAGAAAAGGTGAAACACTGAAGTGTATAAGCGACACATTGGAAAAAACAAAAATTCAGTTTAAGTTAAAATTTTAGTTTAACTTTATTCGACTATTTTATTACACATATAATCTTTTCCAGTAATCAAAAAGTATTTATAAACGTCCTTGTGTTACATACACCGACATACACTACACCTATCCCTAAAATTTGTACATTCCTACTATGCGGGTAATTACTTTTTTAATGTTTCTATTTCCGCGTTATAACAGCTTTTTATTTCAGTAGGAGTACTTGATGTCAAGGAAATTTTATAATGTAAAAGCCGGCACAGAGCACAGAAGGCGGCAAAAGGATTTTTTTTTTATATTTCAGTGATTAAGAGACTTGAGAGAGTAGAATAAGAGAGCAATTTCCTTTGCCACTCCTAAAGCTGTCCTGGTTTTTAAGAAATTAAGGTCATAAGACATCATATACATACAGGGTGTACTGTCTATGGTGTTACACCCAAATTCTATGGATAGGTCATGCTTAAACAAGCAAACAATTTAATGGGTAGGGGAGGGAAATCCTAACAGTGTTTCCGAGATAATGAAACTCAAAGAAATTTGGGTATGTTTTCATAGATCACCCTGTAATTACTGAACGTTACACCCTATTATAAAAATTTAAAAACTTTTAGACTTGTGACTTCATTTTCATCATATGACCAATCATTATATCTACATTTTCCAGGTACCAGAGAAAGTAGATGCGAAAACTAGTTATCCGTTTTTCTCGTGCTGGTTTAGTTTAGGATAATTCCGAATGTTTTTCATTTCCTGGACAAGCCAGGAGCTAGTTCACTCAAAGCAATTCTAACCGTCATTTTATGAAAACGACGTTTACTGTCAGAAGTTTAAATTTAGGTTCATCCCATCGAATTTCGCTTTCGGATATACCCGCTCCAACAAATTTAGAGAGAAATACATTAAAATTGTAAAGTTTAACTTTTTGAGTTTTACATAAATTCTGAAAATGCTTAAAAATTCATAGGTAAAAATTCAAAAATATTTACAAAAAGTTGGAATACATTTTATAGTGTAAAAATATCGATGTAATTAATTTATAGAATGTACTATTTATATTAAAAAATATATAAAAAAAAAGCATTAACAATAATTAGAATGTTTCTGAGTGAGCCTTTGATATAGTCTGACATTCTTCCCTTTTAGCCAAACTAAAAAGTATTTGGTTTCTCACCTAATCTTCTAATATTATGCAACTCAATATTGGCGAGGTGAAATTTAGAATATCTTAACATGTCTGCCAGGTCATTTATAAAAACCGAAAAATGGCAGGGGCCCCAAAATCGGTCCTTATAGTACATCACAATTTGTTAACAAGAACTCTGTGGATAAATTTTGTATCCGACCATTTGCATTCTGTTACTGAGATAATATGCAACTAGTTTACACGCAAAGAGTGCAAAATTGTAGTTATTGCCCATCTTATTAACATTAGCTACGTTTTTTTATCTCTCTGATTTCAATTTTATGTACATAAAACAACAACAATGCGAAATCCATTGTTGTTGTTCTACGTACATAAAATTGAACCGGATCAGATCAGAGAGATAAAAACAACGCCGCTATTAACAGCCTATGATCGACCTTGTCGACGGCTTTAGGCTGCGGTTATGAGCCGAAATTAGGTGAATATCATCATCTACACAACATGCTGAAAACAGATAAAGAGCCTTTTTTCGAATACTACAGAATTAAGCCGGCAACATTTGCCTATATTTTGAGTAAAATAAGACAAGAAAGATCCAGCGATCCTTACCACGATTTTACTGGAGGAAAAGCGGAAGCGGAATTTTTGAATATCACTCATGCTCTTCATTATAGGCAGAAAACTAATACGGCAGTTATAGTCCCATCTATTTTTGTACGAACACTCTATTTCATTTAAACCACTGGCGCTCGTAAATATAAATGACTCCACCGACAAAAAATCCCTGGCGCCGGCAGCCGCCAGGAAGCGTGCCTGGTGATTTTAAGATTTTTATCTCGTAACCACACCATTTACTTAAAAAACATTCTAATTGCTACCAGCTGGCGCTATCTGGCGTTAGTATGTGGCGCCATCGTTATTTGCCCTCGTAAAAACATGAATAAATCATCTATGACATTTTAGACAATGTTCGCACTTCTTCATTTTATCACTTTCTTTCTTGGACCGAACATAGCGTCTAAAAACATTGTAGCTCTTAAAGCATTTTTGTTAAATTATTATTAATAAATATATATAGTGGTGTTATTTAAATACTCTTGGTTTTATTGTTCATATCAAAGACTTGAATACCCACCCACAAGTATTACTGGTGATTTACGTAGCCGTAGCCTTAGAGAAGTCCAACAGCACAACCAACTAACCCCTTCTTCGTCGATTGCCAGCAGTATGCCTCAGTAACGAAAATATATGCGCCGGTGATATGTATAACTACCATATACTGTACATTAAAGGCAGCCTAAAAAAAAATTTGCAGAGTTGTCGGGGTTATTTAAATGGATCACATTCTTAGTTTATAAAAAACTTCCGAAGTATATAGAGAACAAGTTTTTATACCCTAGATGAAATTATAGGGTATAGATACTAAGTTGGTTATTCCATTTGTAATGCACAGAAATAATGCTGGTAGAGCAAAAAAGTTTGGACACTCACGTATAGAATAATATTGCAAGTTATTTCGATTTTTGCATGTCCGTCCGTCTGCCCGTCTTTCCGTCCGTCTGCCCGTCTTTCCATCCGTCCTTCTATCCGTTCCCAATGATAACTCAAGAGCGCGTTGACTCAGAGAACTGAAATTTTATATACGGGCTCTTAAAAAAAGATTTCGAAAATGGAACCAATTTTTTACGTATACTGTGAAAACGATCAGTCCTAGATGTTTTTATTATACTGACAAGTTCTTCAGAATATGAAATCCTATGAAATTTGTTATAATCATTTTTGCTGTCCGACGAACCTTTCTAGAAATATATGCGAAAAACAACTTCAACGATCAAACTTGTATAGTATGTAGATGTGACCATAGGTGACCATACGAAATAATTGCATACGCCCGTATTCATCTAGGGTATCATAAAATTGGTCTAGCTTTTTTACTTGCTTTTATTTTCTCTTCAAATCGCTTAATGTGGAATAGCATCATTATGCATTTATACGCCACATATGTTATCAAGAGTTTTTTACTTAAAAAGGAGAAAATGATTCAAGGAATAAAAAAAGTACTAGCATGTTAGGCACATTATTTTGTTATCAAAAAAGAAAGCTTAACCCTAAAAAACTTCAAGACAACTAGGAAAAGAAAAATCACCCCGTATATAATATGTACATATATACCTTACTTTATTTACATATTAGTATGCATTCCTATTAAGTATGCTAATAAGCTGGTAAATGCGCAAATCAATATTTGTTTTGTAAATTCTGCACACGCCAATTAGTTTTATGTGGAGAATGCTTATTACTTCAGATTCGACAAATTTGTCTACGAAATTAATGCCAATTAGATCAACTGTTTTGAAGCTAAGTATAATTAGATGATTGCTGAGAAATGTAAATTACTTCAAAATTAATTAAAGCACTTAAAGAAACATTGACGGTAGATTATTTTTTGTGAAAAACGGAAAGACTAATTGAATCAGTTGCCGTTAATGAATGTTTTACAAGCAAATTAGAAAAAGTACTTAGAAAACAGATTGAAATAACTAATGAACTTTTTAAAGGTGCCTATGATTACAGACAAGAAATTTTTTAATGAGGAAAATGTCTACTAATACCAGGACTTTACTCAATTAATTATTGTGCGTTCCTTCCAAACTCGAATGATACGGAGAGGATTTCTTTCTTTTTTTATAATTTAAAATTATCTTAAAAAGTATTGAATTTCTTTCTTTCGACAATATTAAGTTTTTTGACGCAATTATTCAGATCGTCTCCTTACCCATTGTGGAAAGCGTTATACATGGTGTCCCACCAATATGATATAATATTTCACTGGTGATTGCGAACATCAGTCTAAGCAAAAAATTATTCTGAATAAGAAAATTTCTCTACCACCCAACAGAGAATAATGTTTGTTCTGACATAACCTCCCAAAAGGAGAAATGTTTGCTTAAAAGTTCATAGCTCCGGGATACATCAGCTTAGATCAAATGTCTTCTTATTACCCGCTGGGAAAAAAACCCTCAGATGTCACAAGAAACTTTTTATGCACACTATGCGTCTTTGGATGCCGAATTTAAATAGACTATAGACCTACATAGTATTCTAGCCAGCCTAAAAAATGGCTTTGCTATGAACGAAAAGTTATGTTTTCTTGTAAAGGATGTGGAGGGAAAGCCAGGACTTTAACATTTGTTTCAATTTTTTTAATAAAATCATAGAAAACTATCGAAAATATGTTTGTAATGCACGGGTGACATCGGCACTGGAAACACAAATGAGCACTGTGCCAGTGTGGTCAACAGATCACTGGGTGCTTTTTTTTTACCTCAAACACCCAAAATTTAAAATTGCTCCTTATTTTATGAAAAGATTGCCCTATTAATTTAAAAACAAGAAATTTTGGCACGAGGCGTGCACCAGGTCTAAATTCATCAATAATTTATCTAAGAATTCATGAGGATAGTTTTAATAAAATTGTGCATAACTAGAACAGCTTTAAACGTCTTTTTTTTAATATTTCTAAAAGATTTTATAACATTTTCAAATACTGTCGTACTCTCGATTACATTTTCATAATTCCATATGTATGTGTGCTGTGTGCTTTGAAAAAGGTTTTGTTAAATGTATTTCAAAAATACTTTTTCAAATAAGACACATTCGCTTTTAACGGAAATTTTAAATCTCCCACTAAGAAATGTGGAAACTTAACATTCGAACTTCATACATATTCATTGCGTGGTTGGTAAGTTTGTAATTTTATCTAAACCTCTTTTGCCAAAACAGCTCACTTCTAAAATCCCACCGTACCTTTGAGCAGTTATTGATGTCACAAAATACTTAATTCACGATTTTGTGATATACTTCTTAAAATTAAAATTGAAGAATCCTGAATTCGATGGGCACTGTAATCGGATATGTTTCCTGTCGATAGCCTTTTTAAATAAACCGTTTAAAAGAATTATAGTAAGATACTATCCTTGTGTATAGAACTATATAGTGATTGCGAAACAAATTTTGACTTAGTACCTTGTTGTATTGTAGAGGCGCTACCACTGTAGACGTTACCAAAGGGTAAGCCAGCAATGCCTCGCTCCAATATAAAATCAACGATTCTGCGACTCGACCTGATGTAGAAAAGGCAGCAATTTTTCTTAGAAATTTACTGGAAACGCTATCCTTAGAATGGAAATTCTATCCTTAGAATTTGTACGAATTATTGGAGGCCGACAACCAATGGCATACATGAAAGTGTTGTTTCTGAAAATAACTCCAGACTGAATAAAAATTCTGCTGAACATTTTCTGTAAATTTTTAAGAAGAAATGAATGCTTATTAAGACCAATCCGATTGGAGATGTATACAGTTACCCATCATATCTTAAAAAATTATGTCATTGCTAAGCATGATGAATAATATGGGACCAAGGATCGATCCTTGAGGCACACCACAAGACATCGGAAGACTACGTTCCGTTCATGCAAAGTATCTGTGATCAAAAACTCAGATAGTAGAAAATCAGCAGATCTGCTGACTCTTTTATGCTTTCGATAGAGAAGTAAATGTTCCAGTGTATCAAAAGCTTTTGAAAAATCTAGAAGCAATAATAACGTCAATTCATCTCTGTTTAAAACATTTTCGTTCAAACAAAAAGTCCCAAATCTGATTATTCAAGATTTTCATAAAATTCCATGCATATTTTTTAAATTAAAATGAACCGCTCTGTTGGAATATCTTATGGCTTCCCCTTAACCATTTGTAGCATATTATCCGCATCTCCAGATTTTCTACCGAAGTGCATTTAAGTAGATAAACCGAAAGAAATAGTTTTAAATTGGTATTAAGAGCGCGTGAATCAGGTTCGTTAGTCTTGCCGTTTGCTTTATATAAATGCAACTTGTAGCAAACACACACATACACACAACAGATTCTCATAGTTGGAGTTGTTGCACTGTATAAAGGCACATATGTAAGCGGGCTTTCCGTCCGGAAATAATAATGCTTGAATTTATTAACTGTGAGAAATATCAGAGAGTGAAATCTCTCAAGTGTAGTGACCATCGTCTAGTCTGGTTTATCTGGTTATGTTACACTGAGAAGCTATCAAAACACATTCAGTACAAGTAATTACATATGTGACAATGCCGACGCTCGATAGTCTAGTTAGTCTCCATTACCTTAATTAATTCAATAGCTTTAGATGGAGTTTCTCTGTTTTGTTTCTATAGAATTTTATTTTAGAATTCAAGGTGGAAAAAGATTGAAATCCAAAAGAGGATAATTATTATTACTATTTAAAGAAGAATTTAATCGTAAATCGCATCATTTAATTTAGATTGATAATGTATGTGTTCATGTAATGTATATCTGCCACCATTTAAGTACCTATAGCAACTGCTTGCGGCTTCAACATATTAAATTAAACCAATTGAGAAATTATATGGAAGAAGGGTGAATTGAGTACAAAGAAGCCGCCGTATGAGATGGCAGGTTTGAAATTGAATATTTCAATAATTTTTAAACTCCAATTATTATCAATATATGTTTAATGAATTCTTATTATTATATGTACCCTTAATTTCTAAATATCTGTAGCTGTACATACATTATGGATTACTGTATCGTCGTCCACAAATTTCTTCCCAGACTACTTATTAATGAAATCAATTTACATTTGTGTAATAAAATATAAATGGACTTCATTTCAAAATGATGAAGCTCTTTGGCGGTTTCTACTGACTCAAGTTTTGATATGACTTGTATGTCTAAAGACTGGTTCTGTTAAAGAATTGCGGATGTATAGTTTGTTGGTCAAAAATACTTAATTTTTCGACGTGTATTATATTCTCCTACATGCTGAATGCTGTATGTGTGCTGTGCTTCATAGCCACTGACTTATAACAACGGACTGAGCGTATTGTCATTTTCCTGTAGGAAGAAATGGAACAAGTTTTATAGTTTTGTCTTTCCCGCTATGACAGAGTTGCAGCTACCATCACAAAATATCGCTTACTGAACGTTTTCTTATGCCATTTGATGTTTTTATGTTGACTGCATATGCAATCACCACAGGAAGAATAAGGTAAAGATAGTGTTTACCATGCTCAGGATTCAGGTAAAAATAAACTTTTGAAAATTAGAATCGGAATGAGTTTAATTCATTATAAGCGATTAAAATATCACTTGGACACAAGAAAATGTATTTTTTTAATTTAATTCGATTTTCGAATGTAAAATTTTATTTGATTGGTTGAGGAGGTACATACATATGTGGATTTTCGATTCTGTAAGTTGCATTTCCGTACGTATTCAAAGATCGGCGGTAGATGGCGAAAAGTGGTGCAAAAATTTATAGATTTAATTTTTTTTAAAAAGTTACATGACATCCGATTTTACGGAAATTTTGTACAGATAATCTTGTAGTAAAATCGCATCCATAAAAAAAAAACAAAAAATTGGATAAATCGATAAGTTGTACAAAAATATTTCGAAATGAATTTTTCAGACAGAATTTTGGCCGTCGAAAATTACAATTACAAAATAACTAGCAAAAGGAATTTTGCAAATCAGATAATATTTACCCCCACCTCCCTCAGAACACCCGAATTGGGGAAATGACAAACTTTTTACCATTGACCTTTTAACATTGAATTTATCATCCAATTTTTATGAGATTCTATACGAATATTCTACACAGATGGTAGAATATAAAATAAATACCCCCATGCCTGGAAAAATAATTAATTTTTGTTTTATTTATTTTTTTTTATTATAATAATATATAAGTAACCCACCATGGGTTACCACTATGTAACCCACCATGGGTTACCACTCTGTAATCCGTTGCCGTACAAATCTCCTGATCATTTCACAAAATCATAAAAAACTCACAACGAACTAAGCAAAAAGAATTTTGAAAATCGGTTGGAATTTGGCAGTGAGAAAAAGGTGGTAGCTTTACAGTATATGCTGCTAAATTAATGTAAGTTGAAAGTAATTTAGCAAACCTCGCAATCTTATTTTAGAAAATGCTCCTAAATTGATTGGAAAGATGAAAGATAACACATTATAGATAAATGTAACGAAAAGAAAGTTGCTTTAATCTTGCGAAAATACCCGCAAAATGGTAATTAACAAAGTTTTACGGAAAGTGTTAATTTTAAGCCCATGTTCACCTACATATATTATGCATTATTTCGATTCTGCTTGGACATTTGGGGCTCCCACTTGTATCACTTTATTTCTAGTCAAGCCCAACAAATACTTCGAATCTGGACGAAATCGGTGATGACGAGTAGGTACACTCTCCTTGTAACACCAATTCTTACAATACTCTAGAATAGTTTCGTATAGTCACCGCTCTGTGAAAGTTTGGTTGTTTAAGTGGTTTTTCGCATTTATTTCTAGAATTCATTTCAAAGATCTTAGAAGCTGTTAAAGAAGAGATCAATTTTTTTTATTTCAGTCACTTGTGACATTTTTTGAATCCACATTTGTACAATTTCGACGATATGGATACTAGTAAACTCATTGAGGGTACTAGTAAGCACCGGTTGAATGGGATATGATAAATACCCAAATTATTCCAACTGAGTTCTAACAAGAAAATTATTGGATGAAGTTGCATAGAAGTAAAATGTACTCGAAAGTATCACTTGCCATCCGAAAATAATGCATAACATGTCTCAGGATGTTACTTGAGGTCACTGATGAAATTCACCAAAAATTGGCATTCTTTTATTGATTGAATACACCAGAATTTTTTTTTTTTTTTAACTTTTTACGTTTTACATAAAAAATTTTCATATAAGTAGAAAAACCAGCATTAATCTTAACTGGGCATCTTTAACGCTAAAATATCAACCGATCGAAACCATTTCGAATTCAACAGCAATCATTATACCGCTTCTACGTTTTCATACTTTCTGTTTCTCGAGTTTTTAGAAGGTACCTAACGCGCCTGACTGCTCCGTTTTAATCCTCTGCAGGCTGAAGACAGCCTTATATACCTAACTAAAATTTACCGGAATATTCTCAAAAGGATATCGTAAGCAAAAAATGGAATAAAATAGCAATACATATTTACTTTCAAATATAATTAATCATATCAAATTATCCTTGCAAAGCAAGATCTAATAAACAAATACAGTGAAAGAAAACGAAGTGTTCGTGAAGTAGCAGCGGACATATTTATTTAAAAAAAAATGACATTACTTTGAAGCAGTGGCATTAAATTTAAAAAGAAATTTTATTAATTCAAGTGAGCAAAATTGAGACAAACTGGTATTTGAGTGATTTGTAAAGGCCAGAAAATAAAAAGCATACTCTGGCCCAATTATCAAGCTAATTGAAATTTGGCTTGAAAAATTAGATGACACAAAATGTGCTATAAAATCATCTCTTGAGAACCCGCCGATACAAATGCGGTCATTCAAAATAAATGCGTGAAAGACGATTGTATTAATAATGTCGACGGAACCGGCCTTTTTTATAACGCACTCCTACAAAAACTTTCGCTTTAAAAAAAACGAAAAATGTATACTTGGAGAGGTGAAATTTCCAAAGAAAGATTATGCAAATTTGGCTGGATTAAAAGATATGAAAAGGTGCTAAGTCACGTCACGTGCTTTTAAAAATGTTCAGCACAATCAGCCACAATTTATATAATTTGGAAATTCAACAGAAAGTCGTAGATGACTGGTGATATGTATTATAACAGAATAAATGGTTGGAAGCTTTCCATTGTAAAATTATCATATACAAAAAAAAATTATTCTTTTAGACAATGCTGGCTCCCACCCTCGTGACATTAAATTAAATCGTATGAAGGTGGTATTTTTGCAATCCAATACGATAAGTGTTTGTCAACCTTTAGACAAAGGAGCCATTAAAAATTTGAAACTGAACTTTAGAACTTTCCTTTTAAATTACACCCTGGCACACATGGAAGCAACCGAGTTCGGTTTTGGTTTGGACTTGCTAAATATAATAATGTTTTAGATGGAATTATTGATCCGAAGGACGAAATTTCGTTAGTAGTCCTTTAACTAATGTTTGCTGCTTTACATACATCAAATTGTCATTTCGATTGTTACAGCAGAAGACCTTTGTTTTGTTGATAACCAATTGCTTATGGAATCTGTCGAAAAAATGACGTTTCAAACAGTAGCGTATCTAGGGGAAGGGGTGGGGCGGTCGGTCCCGGATGCACATAATTTGACGCGGCACTTCTTATATTTCTGTCTAAATTGCTTAAAAATAAAAATTAATAACATAATAATGTCATAATCCACAGAATCATTTATTATAATAAGTACATATTTAATTTAACTAAAATGCGTGCTGACCCCGTCACTCCTTATCGACGTTGAGATTTTTAAGCTTAATCACGTATGTAAACCTTTGAGGAGAGAACTAAAGGAGGCGACATCTCATAGTAAAGTAGATGAATATCAGCGTAGCCAAAAATTTTCGCCATCTTGATTTTGGCGTGGTGTTTGACTGTCACTTTTATGTAAACAAAGAGCCGCGAAATGGCGCAGAGACGTAGTTACAAATGGATAATTTACTTTTTATAGGAAATGGTTAATGACTATTGGACTAAGTGTTAGTAATATAAAAAAGTGTGCTCGAAGATTTAGATATAACAAGCCGTGTTGAGGAAAATGCTTTAAAAATACTTTTGTGGTAAATTCGGTAAATTCCACTGACATGAATATGTAAGTAAATTCGCAAATAATTTAAATATATCGTCAGTGAGAGCATACTTTCTGCAATCAAAACTGGTGCCACATGAAATAGGAGATCAGTCAGTCCATTTATATACTTGTCAGAGGGTGGTGCGGAAGATTGTGCGGAGTTTCTAAGAAATGTGTTTGAATTTTCGCGCCATTAATTTGTTGTGATATTTAAGGCATCAACAATTTTTAACGTCGCCTCTGACACCTCACAAAAACAAGAAGAAGAACGAAAGTTGCTACGCTTTTTTCTTCACATGTCGCCTCCTTTAGTTTTCTCCTCGAAGATGTAAACAAAAATCAGCTGTTAATACTTTCTTTAGCGTAATTGTTGTTATTGTAAACATAGCCCCATTGGTCATAGACATCGCCAATACGTGGCAGTTGAAACAAAGTTAACTTAAGAACAAGTTAGGAAGTAAGAAGAGAATTCATTAACGCTCGATTGCTTTTCAATTACGTTTAGAAAAAAATATTTCTATAACGATACAATTTCGTAGAATTTGTAGACTATATATACATGATATGAATGCATTTAATTATAGTTGTATGTACCCCCACCCTCTCTTTGTTTCTGATTTTTGCAGGGCCGCATTTACCATAAGGCGCACTAGGCGGAAGATTGGGCCTCACTCTCTATGGGGCCACATTTTAAAACCTCACTTCTCACAAACAACAATATATAAAAACGGTGTCGTTATTGTAGCAAAATAAAATACTTTTAAATGCTAAAATCATAATTTAAAAACTAGAGCCTGTTGAAAAATTTACCTCCATTTGAAATACATATAATATGTATATACATTGTATATTGTTCTTTCCTTAGAACATACGAGTATTATATTAAACAGAAATGCGGAAATGCGGAAATATCGTTCGAAAGACGGGTACATGAGCCGAGAGCCGCTAATAATATGTCGAAGGGGTAGCTCATAACGCAGGACGGAAAATATAGGTGTAAATGAGACGCACTATAAAAACTAAACCAAAAACCCAAAAAAGAATCACTGGAAGCTATGATGATAAATAAGTCAGTGACAGCGTGTAGAAATGACATTAAATTTGCACTTTCTATTAGAAGCAATTGGCTGTAGCACTGCGTCTTCATGGGTTCTCTTAGCATTTTATTTAGTTATTTGTTGCAAGTCTTTAGTTGGTTTTATTTTAAATATAGAAAAGTTTTGCTGTTTTAAATGAAGAAACGTATTTATTAAGAAGAGAAGAAAAAATTGAGAAAATGACAAAAATTTCTGTTCCAAGTGTTGCTAATTTTGCTCAGGAGTAACAGCAGCAATAATACACAACAGCGGAGATCTTGATTATATTGGGTCTGAGAAACATCTGGTGATATTATTGTGGGTCTTAGAAGTGGCAGTTAGAATGTTAATAAACACAGCAGTGGTACTTTAGAAGTTAGAAAGTCAACTAACCTAGCAGTGGAACACCAGTGGATCAACAGAGCTCTTGACTGTCTTTGGGAAAGTAACAGCAGCTATAATACACAACAGCGGAAAATTCATAGAATAGCAGGAAGAAACTTAGCCGTACTGAAGAGTATTAAAGTTTCTGTCAATACGAAACGCTTGTTGCAATCCATTTTGTAAGTTCAAATTTGCAATTGATAATCATCATTCGCATAGTTTCTTTCCTCCATACAGGGAATGTAGCCCAACTTAAAGGAGGCGTTGGGTTTCCTGGATATTATAACTTATCATAAGTGATGGTTAGATTTTATTGTTTTTCATGAATGATGGCACAAGTTTATTATCGTTCACGATTGATATTTAGATATTATCCTGTATCATTTATCATAAATGATAGTTAGGGTTCCTTCAGATGTAAATGCCATCAAAAAATCTCGACTATATTATTAAGTGCATGTTAATATATCGCCCAAAAATTATATATGTCAGTGATTGAATCAGTTGTAATGGACTCAATTAATTATGATGACATTGTAGACATATTTGCTAAAAAAAAGTATACGGAGGTGCCTATATATATGTTGTTTACTGAAACAGACTTTGGATTTTTTTTTTTTTTTTGGTCTCATAATGATTCTGCGCCTAGGTCCTCCAATATATGTATGTGTTATGCCAATATTTCCCAAAAGCAGTCATTTTGACTGCTTAGGTAATTTAAATTAATTAAATGAATCTTATTATTGAATTTTGTAAGTTTTTTATATGATCAATCCACCCCTGTATTGCAATTTAATGAGGAATGAGACGAGCAATAAGCATTCATTTCTTCTTAGGAATTTACATAAAATATTTCGGCAGATTTTTCATTTACTTTGGTGGTCGATTGGAGTTAGTTTTAGTCAAATTTTGTAAAAAAATCATCATGTTTTGCAAAATTTCATTTTTTTGCTAAATTTGATTAAATTTTTTTTGTTTTTTTTTTTTTTGCAAAATTTGATAGTTTCTGTCACTGATCAAGATATTAAGCGCAGTGTAGAAACTCGTTGGAACACAAGAGAAGATGCGATGAATGTTGAAAAAAAATACTTTTATTAAATATTTTAAGTGCTTTGGAAAAATTGACATCTGAGGAAGAAAATATTAAAACGAGATCAGACGCTGGAATATTACTCAACTCAATGCAATCTTTTTCTTCTTTGTGCTACCTCCATTAATGGGAATCCGTCCTTTTGGAAATTAATGACGGGCAACAATACCTGCAAATAAAGGGATTAAATATATATCAACGTGTTTTAAAACTGCATTCTTTACAAATGTTTTTCATTGGACAAAGAGACACACTAGTGCAAAAAGCAGTTACAACAGCCAAAAACATAATTATGTGAAGCGTTGGAGATATCCACTGAGCGTCGAGTTAGAAGGAAAAAACTCATACATATGAGTGGTGAAATTTCGCGGGACGTGAGGCTATCTTTAGAAGAAGAAATACAAAGAGAAATGTTTTGGCAATTGATGGATAGAGTTATCCAGGTAATAAAAGTAGGGTTTGAGCAACTACATGTCCTTACAGAGAAGTATTCGTGCCTAATACTATCTTATCTTTTAAATGTCAAGTTGACATTGACCAGGAACAATTTCATATTGAAAGGGAAAGGAACCAGAATTTTATGTCTCTACCTGATGTACAAGAGCAAGCAAAAGGTTGGAAAAACCGGAAGGGCTTCTTAAACTTATAATATATATCCAAAAATATAGATTGGAAAATTCTGTTCCCAACATAGTAATATTATTAAAAAAAATTTTAACACTAGCCATCAGTGTCGCCAGCTGTGAACGGAGCTTTTCCAAATTGAAATTAATTAAAAATTATCTTTGTTCCATAATGAGTTATTTAAGATTACGAAATCTAGCAATACTGTCCATAGAAAGAGAACTAACAGATAATATAAATTTTCACAATGTCATTCAAGACTTTTATAATAAAAATGCAAGAAAATTAAATATCTAAATCAAAATACGTTTTATCATTATGTGTACAGTCTGTTTAAACAAAATAAATAAATGGTTTTACTCATTTATTTATTTATGTTCAATAATTGTTAATAACCACTCTTGATTTTAATTAAGTTAAAAAGGTCTGCAAATTCGAGACCGCTCCAGGCTGCAAAAGCTCCACCTACGCCACTGGTTCCAAATGAAACGACTAACAGTGAAGAAGAAAGATATATCGTGCGTAATACCATTCAAAGATTATCTTAAAACAATTCGTGAGTAATAGAAATGACAGCGAAGCAGTTAAAATAATGTAGTAAATAGAAACCTTTTTTCGTGTAGGAAACAAATAAATAAATAAAACTGATATTTTTTTTCTACAAAAAATACCAGGGACCGAGCCAGTTATAACTTTTTACGAAAAAAGCTTACTTTAATAATTATTCCAGACCGATAATAGTTTTGAAGATAAAAAAGCAAGCGCGAGAGCTTGATACTCTTTTTCTAGCCGAAAATAGCACGTTTCAATTCGGCCAATTGTTTTCAAGCAAATATGAGAAGACAATTTGACTTTTTACTTTATGAAGTGGTTATAGTAACTGGTTGAAAGAACTCTCTTAAATTTTTTACGCAATTGAGGAGTGTCGTTTGAAAAATAATGTTTTATTTATTTTTTTGATAAAAAATTTAGCCGAACAAATAATATATTTCGCAAATTTTCTTCCGACAAATTGCAACGGAGATCATTCAAAATGATTTTTAGGCCTGTAAAATCCCTCTCAATGCTGACTTGTATTGGGGGATGTCGTGGACAATATGGGCCAAATTCCGTAGAACAGGAAATGAATACAATGAGGACATTTGCACATCTGATGACACACCTAATGCCGTTGCTGTGCCCAAGGTCATATATAAGGAGTAGGTTTTGGAGGTTCAAGACCAACCCATCATTGTAGTTTATACTTTTGTTAATCTAATAAGCCAAATATTTGCCCACAATTCTTTACATGTATCGGCTCACAATACTTTGTTTTGCCATTGTAAAAATAATTTAAATTAATTGCATTTTTGGCCCCGCAAAACAAATCTAACAAGTTTTCTCCACATGAAAGACCCATGTGGCAGTTGTTTTTGATTGAAACAAGCTATCCATCGCACTTACTGGATAGAATTTGTTTCCTAGCTACTCAGCCAGTTTCAACTGCGACAGCTGATAGAATGTTGTCCAAATTGAAGAGGTTGAAATCATGGTTCCGCGATTCCACAGGACGACTTACAGGACTCCACGATTAACAGGACTCCAAGACTGCCAGGGCTCCACGACGGACAGGATTCCATGACTGACAAAACTCCACGGACTGACAGGATTTCACGACTAACAGGACTCGCTCTGCTAAGCGTTCGTGAGATTTGTTGAAATTGAAATGAATGAAGTAGTTTCACACTTCACAGTAAGAAGGAAACGCCTAAATTTAATTCTGTAATTTTTTCTTTTTTTATAAAAGTGGACCTTAATATTTTTTTTAATGTAAATATATGTAATAAAAATAAGGTTAAATAAAAAATAACAATTTTTAAAATATAACTTTTTAAATTCCGGAATCTTTCTACTGCAGACCCACGGAACGTATTGAGTTCACATTAATTCTCAGTTATTCTTTCGTCTCGAGAGGGTGCCCACTCATTCGTGATCTATATATACGGCCTTGACTGCACGCCATAGTGTCGACAAAAGCGAATAGGGTGTCCATATCCGAAATATTTTTAATAGAAAAGAAATTTATTTTTCTAGCCAAAAATGCAACTCAGGCTGAAAAAAAACAGCAGCAAGCTTGGCTTTTGATACTTCCAAGAAAAAATAATCAGCTTCAAAACCTTTTACTTCCATGTCGAAAAATTAAAAAGCCACTTTAAATTATTTTATGATAGAAATAACAGTTTTAGAAAACTTTTTCTTAAAAAAAGTTAAGTTTTCAAAAGCTTTACAGGGTCTCATGGAAATATTTTGGTATATTCCACTAAATTGCACGATCATAATTTATCCCAGGCTTTTTTGTTTGAAATTTTCAAAACACCAGTTATTTTTGCTCCCATGAAAATACTTAAGTCTTAGTCTCAAGCGTAAATTGGACAGCTCGGGACACAATTTGCAAGATGGCGCGTTTTCCGATTTTTAATTCCACTAAACTTACAAAAATTTTACGCAAATTTTACCCATTACGAAAGCAATCTATTGCGTCAAATTTTCGTAAAAATAAGTGAAATTTTAAAAATCTAAGCTTCTAACGTTATTTTCTTTATAATAACTTTAAAAAGTTTATGTTAAAAATTTATTTAATTTGGTTCAAATTTTTTAGCAGCCCCGCAAACCAGACAAATTAAACAAAAATCATTGAATTTTCATTTTGAAATAATTTTCAATAAACATTGGTGGACAAATTTAAATATTGGAAAACGTTATTTTATTGCCTTAAGTGTTTAAATAAATATTCAATTAATCAATTTGCGATTTAATTGGAAATCTTAATGCCCCGCCACATCTTGTAAATTGTGCCCTGAGCTATCCAATTAATGCCTGAGACCCAGCCTTAATTGAACGTTTTGAAAAATTTTTATAGAAATTTGTTAAAAAAATTTGTTAGGGTTTGTAGCAGCTTGATTTAGCATAGCTCCTAGGCAATTTGGCAGTAGCTTAAGTAAGCTCAACTCCACTGAATAACGAGGCTTTAATGCTGGATACAACTTGTACTGTCCAGGCAAAACCGAATACAATACCGTCATTCATTCAATTCTCTTAGCCTATTTATATACATAATCGATACTTATTTCATATACCTAATTTACTTACTCTGTGTAATTCGTAATTACATGATATTTGTCAAGTGAAAAGTGTAATGTAAAAAATGATGATGACACACATTTACGCGTGTGGCGCCCCGACCATACATGCATATTGCAGTTTGATGTAGGTCAGTAATTATTTCATTGGATTTTGGGTTGTTTATTTTTCACGCGTAAATGTGTGTCAATTGTTATTTTTATTATTTCTCTGTTGCTCTATTTCGGTTTGTGTAATTGCTGGAAACTGTGTTGCTTATGTAATTTGTTTAAATGATTACTAAATGGTATTGTGTACTTATGAAGATGCATATCACAATGAGTTTAAGTGGAACTTTTGTTGTTTCTTTAAATAAAGTCTGTTTAAGTTAAGCATTTTAAATATTTGTACTTTACTCTTTGATAGTTTCTGATGAACCGACAACTCTCTTAAATGGACAGTATCAGTGTTCACTGTAGTATTATTTCATCTGATGAAATAATATCGGAGGAAAGTGAAAGTGCAGCCTATAGCCAAATACTTAAAAAATAAATGTTCATGCTTTATTTTACTTTACTAAATTATTCAATTTTCTATAAATTTTAGCAAGTAGGTACTTGCAAGGCAAAATGGTCTAACAGCATTCGCGCGAAGTTTAAAACCAGCAAAAAGTTGTTCATCGGATAAATCTAAAAACTAGTTTTATATGAATTCAAATAACTTATTGTACACTACGGAAACGCACAAAGCAATGATATTCAAAAAAAATTTACTGGAAATACTAAACATTCTGAACTTTCTGAGACCACTATTGCAATCACTGAAAATTTTCGTGAAACAAATGATGCACAATGAAAATAATGAAAATGCAAAAAGCAAACCGGAAAACACTAATAGAAAATTCGGAAATAAATGTTGAAAAAAAATAGAAGAGAAAATTGTGCTCTAATTCAGCCCCCCAAAAATGCGGAGAATCAATCAAAATTATGTGGACAAAACCTTTATCGACTTTTGTAAAACACATATTGAAAAAAGAGGATGATGACCATTGAAGCATGGTTTTATTAAGCCGTCTACCAGAGGCAAACTGTATAGATGAGACTCAAACGCGAGTATTTAGGCGACAAGTTTTAGCTTTGATTGATGAAATTTTGTATGGCAGATCAAATAAATTCTTCTTCATCTTCAGTAAACAGCAACACCGACAGAATTACTTGATGATAGGTACGTAATTTATAGAAAAGATAGGAACTTAGAGCTCTCTGGGGAAAAAAATTGGTGGTGGGTACCTCATAACTAGGGTTTCCAATCCGGATATCCGGATATCAAATTATCCGGATTATCCGACCCATTTTGACTATTCGGTAATCCGGATATTTGTCCTTAATTATCCGATAATCCGGATATTTTTGACATTTTTTTTTTTCAGGAAAATACTGTTTTCTTTCTAACTGTTCAACTATTTTCAAAAGATTATACAATTACTTTCTCAAGTGACAGTTTTATTTATAATTATTATTTATTTATTAAAATTTTTTTGAATAAACAAATAAGTTGTCTTGTGGATGTTTTTTTATCCAAATTTTAAATAAAACAAGTAAGAAAGCTAGAATTGGTCCAAGAGTAATTCTTATGATACCCTAGATGAATGCCCTTATGACCCGGTTTAGACGGGTCAATAAGCTGCCTCTGCCCCACGAAAACTTCTCGGTAATATGATGGTTGGGGGCAGGAATGAAGCATCACCCAACCTACAGATTTCGTGAGGCAGAGGCAGCATACTGACACTTACCTGTCTAAACTGGATCTATGTAATTTCGTATGGTCACCCATCTGTGTAAGTTTGATTTTCTAAGTAGTTTTTCGTATATATCTCTAGAACGGTTCGTCGGACAGCAAAAATGATTATAACAAATTTTATAGAATTTCATACTCTAAAGAACTTTTCAGTACATTACATTACCTACGTAAAAGATCAAAATTTTTATATGGCCCAATTTAGCTCATTTATGAAATTATTTGTACTATTTTTATGAAAACGTCACGTAGAAAATTTCAGCTCTATACGCTGATGCTCTCTAAAGTAATGTCCAAATATGTAGTGAAAAACGAAAGTTTTGTATGGCAACTCCTTGAAGCAGTTACCCGATTTGTCCCATTTTCGAACTTGAATTTAGTTTTTTTTTTTTTTTTAAAAAAGCTCAAGTGCAAAATTTCAGTTCTCTAAGTACATGCGTTCTCGAGTTATCGTGCGGACACACAGATAGATAGACAGACGGACATCAAAATATCTCTTAATATTATGCATGGGTGTTCATTACATTTTGCTCTACCATAATTATTTCTATGCGTTACAAACGGAAGGACAAATTAGTATACCCAATAGATAATTATAATAATAAGCACTGAAATTACATGATAACAGTGTGGTTAAAAATTAAATATATTTATAAATAAAATATTGAGATAATCGCCCAAAAAGGTAGTATATACATTGATTATAGAGCAAATAGATGTCTCCAGATTCCGGTGTAGGAGTTTTCTGTTACCCATATGACGTTATCCATATATGACGTGATTATGTACATATATAAAATCGACGATGGCTCGACTTGTTGACGTAACCAGCGAGAAAGCCAGCAGTCAACGATGCGACATTTAATTTTTAACCATTTAAGGGCAATCAAGTTTAAAAGAATTGTTAGATGTCCTATTACCTCTAGAGACTGCAGCAAAGGAATTAAATAAAAATTCAGCGACACTGTTGAGTGCTGAATGTGCTTAAAAATTTTTATTTGAAAGCTTAGACGAGTTTAGAACGAACTTAGGTTAAAATTAATCGAAATAGAACAAAAAACGAATGGATGAACGTCGAGATAAAATGCTTATGAAAGTAAATCTTCTTAGAAGCAGGCAATACACCACATTCCATAAATATTTTGATTATAATTCAAAAGGTGCTCCCATTACATTGCCAGTCTGCAGGGATAACTGGAAGTGGCAATTTCTTCTGTTGATGAGCAGAGAAACGCAAAAAACATATTATTCAATGCATTTCTTACAATAAAGCCAGCATTTACAGTTTCAATCAATTACAATTTTGAAATTTTCAATGCAATGACTTTTTAAAATAGTCTTTTTTAAAAACAAAATAAATTTAAATCATATAATGTTTTTTTACTATTTATTAATTCATAATGTACATAATTAAAATATTTGAATAAAAAAATTATAAAACTCAATGAAATATTGGATTCAAGCTATTTATTTATTTTGTTTTTTGTTATTCGGATATTTTCAGTTTTCAGTATTCGATATCCGGATAGTCATTAATGTCGGATAATTGGAAACCCCACTCATAACTGTTAGACGTAATTTTAATTCTCATTGGATTGAATCTTTTGAGACTGACAATGAAGTACTATGGGTGGCTTTAAAAAAGAAAAATTTTAGTCTGTATATATGCTGTGTTTACATCCCTTCCCAATCTACATATGCCACATACAACGCAATATTTGCCAGTGTGAGTAAAAAAATTATGCAATTGAATATTAACTATAAAGTTATTTTCTTATGAGACTTTAATTTACCATACTTAAATTGGATCCCGGACTCGATTTATGATTGTATACGCCCCCTTAACTTGTTTAGCAATACTTTTCATTTTCAGTCTCTAAGGTCGTGGTCTGGTAACCAGAATGACAAGCTACCCCGTTTTTTTAGACGCTCACTTCAGTGCTATTAAACTATAAAAAAACAAATCTATACACTCTTAGATACTATTAATAACATATTAAAAAATCAAACCGATTGAAATTCATGAAAAAAGCATTAAAAAACATACAAGTTACCAGACTATAACCGTAACCAATATGTAATTGTGTAATACGAAATAATTTAACACCAATTCAATTCTAATGGCAGACTTCTTGATTTAATTTGGACAAATATTTGTTATTCTAATGTGGTTATCTATTCATCCCTTCGCCCAATTTCTGTGATTGACACTCACCATCTTCCGCTAGATATAAGCCTACATCTTGCGAATCTTAAATGCGCTCGAGATATATTTGTCACAACAATAAATTTCCAAAAATGTAACAAATTTCATGACATTATTAAACAAGGGATACACTTACATATACCCTCCTTTCACAAGCGTAATCACTTTCCAAATTAGTACAGTCCTCAAATTAAAGCCGTGCATAAAAAAGAGAAGTTTAGACGATCATACAAATCTAATCCACACTCTGAATTTTACAAAACGTTTTCCTACTTTAGAAGAGTATCTAAATCTCTGATATCGGAATGTTATAAGAGATACGTCGAAATTATTGAGCGTTCACTCAATGAAAATCTTAAGGCTTTCTGGATTTTCAGCAAGAATTTGAAAAGATCAAATATATACTCTAAAGAATTAACGTTTAATGATGAAATTTCGTCATCTCCTCTGCGTACATGTGATATGTTTTCCAATCATTTAACTTCCGTTTTTTTTTACCACACAACCCGATACTTCTACTCTTCGACGGAATTCTAACTACTCTAATATTAAATTAACAGCTATCTCATCTGAATCTGTCTTGAATATCTTAAACTCACTTGGCGCAATAAAAATTCTGGACCTGATAGTATTCCTAATATTGTGTACAAAAAATGCGCATCCAGCCTTGCCAATTCACTTAGAAAACTATTTATGTTTGCTATTAATAGGAATATTTATCCAGAAATATTGAAAAAGTATTACGCTTTGCCTACATTTGAATCCGGTGACTCTAAGCTAGTTATTAGCCATCGCCCTATATCCATTTCTAATGCACTTGCGCTTATATTTGAAAAACTGCTGTATACTCAGGTGCTACCGCAAATTAAACCTTTCATATCAGATCAGCGGCATGGCTTCTTACCTGGACGTTCTACAGTAACCAACTTTGCACTCTTTACTGATATTTTAGCCTTATCCTTCGACGAAAACAAACAAATTGATTCCATTCACACTGATTTTAACAAGGCTTTTGATACAAATAAATTATAAACTATGTCTTTTGAAAATGGTTCAGATAGGTTTTCACCCGAACACTATATCGCTGTTTCCATCGTACTTCCAAAATAGGGATAGTATCGTTGTCTTTAATGGTCAACAATCGTCTCCTTTCAAACAATTATCAGGCGTCCCCCAGGGTACAATACTTGAGCCCCTGATACTTTTAATCTACATAAATTACCTTCCATCTCTAATTTCATCTATCCAACTGCTTAATAATGGCAGACGATACGAAGATGTTTAAAATTATCAATAACATTACTGACTGTGTCTCCCTACAAAAAGACTTACTACAAATGGAAAAATGGTGTCGCGATAATTGCATTGAAATAAATGTTCACAAATGCAAATGTATCTTTTTTCATCGTAAGCACGCTATTTTAGTAATATATCTGTTCCTAGGGTGAATGAGATCAAAGCTTTGGGAGTAATATTCGATCGCAAGCATCTTTTTGCTCCTCACATAAATTGCATCACCTCTAGGTCATTTCGTCTTTTGGTTTTCATTTTTCGTCCGTGTCAATCATTCAAGTCACCATCCTCCTAGATTACTCTCTACAATTCTCTAGTCAGTAGTATACTTGAATATACTAGACAAGTCTGGAATCCATTTTACTCTTCCTATAGTTCGCAAATAGAAACTGTTCAATGCAGATTTACCAGAATATTATGATTTAAATTAGAAATGTGCATTCTTGAAATCCAACTTGTTATCGCTAGAAAAACGAACAATGTTTTTGGACATGACTTTTTTCCATAAAATACTGAATGGCACTATAACTTTCAACTCATTAGTTTTTAGTATAAACTTTAACTTTTCTCCTTGCAATTAAAGATATCAGCCACTCTTCAGACTTCCAATTTGCAGAACTAATTTGAAAGAAAACTCACCCTGCATTAGAATTCAAAAATCTTACAACACTAAATTCAATAATATTGATATTCTTGGTACTGGTTTAGTGGCATTTAGAAAGCTTATCCGGCTTGAGATCAGTCGCTTATTGCTATAACTTTCTATGATGTGGTTTAATTTTCGTCCTATATGAATTCCTTTGCCGTACTCATATTCTTTTCTATTTAGTGAGTAATCCTGTTTTCGCTCAGTTTTTTTTTCTTTCTTTTTTCGCCTTACTTTTCATACTCTCCATTATTATAATTTAATTCTTTATTTTTACTAGTTTGGATTGCTATTGCTTAAGGTATTTCATTTTTGTTTCTCTGTTTTTGTATCTAATTACTTGTAATATTATAATTTTGTAAATTCTTTATTCTGAATTTCTTTCTATACATTTATTTGCTTACAATTTTTTTTTTACTTTTAATTTTCTCTTACTCTATTAGTTTATTTTTATTTTTTTAGTTTTGTATACTTTTCCCTTATAGTGTCTTAGTTGTAACTCTTAAACATATAAATTTCTCTTCTTCAAACTTTCTTTTGTAGCCTAATAAATAAACTATCATTTATGTCAACCCGCTTGTCTTATGGAAATTACAGTGAAACGCATGGAACGCATTAAATTAAAAATTGTAAGCCTCCACAAATTCAATTCATATGAAATCAACGTTGTGGTAATCTAATAAAAAAAAACAATATAAACTTACTACCACGTTATTAATATCTTTTCCTCTACACTAATTAATTCTCTGAAATTTTAATTTGAAATTTTTCCATAACAAACAACAAAACAACTCCTAAGACATTCTGTAATAGAACTTAAATATGTCCTTATCTTTCAAAAGTTCTTTTAAAGCAAAACAGTAAATGCTCCTCTATTCTTATTATTTTTAATAGAAGGATCTATCCACCACCGTCTTTAAAAATTTTATTTTCAAAACACAGAAACACCTGTTTACTTTAAATATTTTTCTGATAAAAATAAATTTCAATTGAGAAAATATAAAAGGAGACAGTTTAGCACATATGTAAATATCAGTAATGAGCCTTCTGCACCACATACATATGTATGTATGCTCATATATTTATATTAAAATCACTTAATTTGAAACTTAAGTATTACAAATCTAAAAGAGACGGCACAAAATAAATAAACTTCCGACTCGTCTTATTTAAAATTCAAACGAATTCCATTAAACCTTTTTTTTTTTTTAGAGGTAATAAGTTGCCAGAATTTTAAGGTCCACTTAATTTACCTTGGTTGAAAATCTCTGTCTGCAATCTAATTAATGTCAGGAGAACTGACAGATCAGAACCACGAAATGATATATAAGTAGAAGGCACAAAAAAGAAGATTTAATTGCTACTGAAAAGTAGGTAAATTATTAAATTAGCTTTCATTACGGTATACACACAACCAACATAAGGATATACATACATATATACTGATATATTTGGGATTTATTTCATAAATTATCTGGTTCGAAAGTCAGATGAAAGTTTTTTTATTTTCCAAAAGGATTCAACCTTTCAACTTGAGACTGTAAAAGATATTTTAAAATGTCAAAGTGCTTTTTATAAGAAGTCGGTTCGTAAAAGTAGTTCTAATTTTGTAGAGAGCTTTTCAAACAATTTCCTGCTTATTTAACGTGTTGCTTGGCTTGTTTTTAATGTCAATCACTTTTATTTCAATAAGTAGGTATCTTTTTAGAAAATTCTATTTTTACTGGGCACTGATTTCTTAAAGGTCAGCTATACATAGGATGGAATTTCTTAACAACCCAATATGCATAGGATGCGGAGAAGAAATCGAAACCGCAACTCACTTTCTTTGTCACCGTTCGACTCCCTCCGGTAAGCATCTAAGACACTGACTTATAACAATGAACTGAGAGATTTGCTATTTCATGTGGTACAAATATTGTGTTTCTGTATATCACCATTAGAGCATCCTTTAAAAAGTTTACTACATAAAAAACATTTAAAACTCATCCAATCAGATGAAGTTTTACACCCGAAAATCAAATTAAATTAAAAAAATATATTTTCTTGTGTCGCTTATAAGGAATTAAACTCATTCCGATTCTAATTTACCAAAAGGTATTTTTACCTGAATCCCGAGCATGGTAAACACTATCTTTACCTTATTCTTCCTGTGGTGATTGCATTTGCAGCCAACATAAAAACATCAAAAGGCATAAGAAAACGTTCAGTAAGCAATATTTTGTGTTGGTAGCCCCAACTCTACCATAGGGCGAAAGAGAAAACTGTAGAGCTTGTGCCATTCTTTCCTATAGTTATAAGTCAGTGATCTAAGCGACACAAGTTCCTTGGCTTACACCCGCTAAATGAACTGAATGATGTGAGAAGGGAGGGTTGGGGTTTGGGCCAATTCTAAACTTTGTCAGAGCATCTGACTTGGATTTATGAGCATTGACTTATAAATCTTACTGGTGACTTATGCCCAATCTATAATGCATGGTAAAGCGACGTTGTCAAAACGATATCGTTTGCTGAAGAATGCATAAAAATACGCGAAATGTTTTAGTTGTGGTAAGTTGCCAAGTTAAACAGCTGTTGACCTATCAATTATCATAAATGTAATTGCTTTTTCGATTTCATGGCAGAATTACATCAATAATTTATACTATAGTATAGTAAACTAAGAAATTGTTTGAGGCAAGTCGAATAATATAAAATATTGCTTTCAAGACTGAAAGTACAAGTTCCAGTTTACAGCTGTTTTGTTCCAAATTCCCCTACAGGGTTCTAAATTATGCTGAATGCACCTGAGGTATTACTATATCGTTTTTGCTGATTAACTACTACACATAAGCTCGTGCTCATGTCGTCAAATGAATGAGAGAGAAGGGACATTTTTCCAAGCATGAATTTTCAAATGGAAGAGTGGGAAGCAAACACAAAAATCCATATCGTTTTGACGACGTGGTTTAACATGCATTTTAGATTGGGGGGGGGGGGGGACTGCACAAGCCATGACGGCATCCCATGACGGCACAGCGACATTACAATGATTACTCAACTGAGAATTTTTGTTTGAGGAATCGTAGTCATTTGGTTACGATAATTTTTTTTAAATAATTTTGTTAGGAAAGGTATGAAAATGTTATTACAGTTCGGAAGATAAGATAGCAAGCTTAAGATTATTAGAACACCATTTTTCTGTATGAATAGCAGTTTAGAGAGGGGGAGCTATTCAAATCAAACTTTTGTCAGTTTTACATAAGAACACTGCAAATATTTTAGAATGTTAGGACTCCGTTGTGCCTCGTATGTGTAGGGAGGGAGTCTGTTTCATGGCTTGTGAAGTATTCTCGAAGGTTTTGGTACAGGTCATCATTTTCTATCACATAGGCACCGATGCAAAGTATGCGCAATCAATGACTCTTCCTCCGGACTTAAGCAAGCGAATCACCAATTTTCTCCTTGTGTACAACACTTAGTCTATTCTGAACCGTTTCACTGAACATTTTCCACTTTTTACTCTTACTGACTTGTAACATGCACTTCTTATATATTATTATATTATATATCTTCCAGTATTCCCGTGACGTCATCATCCGTATAGTTTCTATATCTACGCGTTCTTAGTGGCCCAATATAATTTCGCGGCATTTTGAAGTGACACACGTGCACCAGCTACCGAATCATATAACACATTGAAATCTTGATTACACCGCGCCTCTTTGTCATCACACCAACTGATCACCGACACTAGGTTCCAAAGTCACCCCCCCCCCCCCACCGCATGACAAATTCAACCCGTTTTCCGGTAATAAAAGGTTCTTTTTTCAGTAGTAACTCAAACACATCTTTCTGCCCGGGATTTTCCTCCCACTAAACGTATATTTCCCTCGAAATGGTTAAAAATAAGAAGTCATCCAGTAAACAGAAAAATGAGATAAATTTGGAATAACGACATGAAGGCAACACAACCAACATGGAAGAGAATCAGACACAAACTCAGGTAGTACTACCACAATTGTCACAGAACTGACAAACAAAGTCAAAACCAATCAAGCAAACATAATCCCCTATCTAAAATAAATAATAGAATTGAGAAGGACAATTGCAGATCTCCAGAGATATTACTCTGGAACAAGCAGGTCAAGCCAACAATTAGGAGCAGGGAAATCATCAAACAAGCACCTTAACAAGAAGACAGGACAATGCAAACAAGTATTTTGGACCACTATATTGCAGATATCGTTACTTGAAGCCCTATAAATAAAAAGAGAAACTACCACCCATCAAAATAACTGATATCACCGAAACCAACTGGGCAATTCACGCCACGAAAGCTTTCGCAGAGGAATTTACCTTCAAACTAATGAGCTCTTGAAGCATAAGGAAATATAATTAGTTAGGGGATATGAGGAGAATGGCGGAGGTGCCGATGTATGTCACCCTTAAACTTCCGCAGATTGTATGCCGGGGGAAAAACAGAAGATGGTAAGCTGTTCCATATTCGCACTGTTCGGGATAAAAAAGCATCACGGAATTTTACTGTACGGCCGAAAGTAATTTGAAGGGTTAAGGGATGTGCGCGGTTTGCAGCGCGAGTATTGCGTGCAGGAATCATTCTACAAGGGATTAGACTAGCGATTTCATCAGAACATTGACCATGCATATAGCGATAAAGGAGCGAAAGGCATCCAACATTGCGGCGGTGCTCGAGTGAGTCGATATGACAAGTTATTGCCAAATCGCCAATGAGCTTGAAGGCTCTCTTTTGGACAATATCCAATGAAGCTAAGGCTGTGCGACCAGCCCCGGCCCCTATATGGGAGTTGTATTCCATTCTAGGTCTAATGTAGGACTTGTAGAGGAGCGCTAGATTTGACGGGCTGAAATATTTCTTAGACCTTTTCAGAAATCCAAGACATTTCGATGCTTCTTTGGCAACAGAGAAGATGTGATCTGTCCAGTTTAACTTACTGGAAATATTAATACCAAGAATGCTTAGTGACGGTGAATCAGAAATTAATGCACCATCAAACGAAACGGGTGTGGTTAAGTTATGATCTTGTTTTAATGAGATGCTTACCGTTATACTCTCCAGATAAGCAAGAAAATGAAAAGTAGTGCACGAGTCAGGTACCTGCGTCTATTAGCCAAGTGGAGTACATAAATGCAACTGATTTAGGTTATTTATAGAAAGGAAAAAAACATGGGCATAGCATAAACATAAACATCATGCATGGAAAAAAATAAAATATTTCTTTTTTCACTTCAACAGATCAGAAAGTAACAGGAAAAAGTCGATTTGAACTCAAAACAAAAACAAAAAATCAAGCCGGATCACTTAATTTCAGGCAAAATTTTAATTCTGAACTGTGCCTCGTATTTTCGTATAGTATATACACTAAAAAAATGTTTCCCTAAACTGAGCGGCAACAATTTGTGCCACTAAACTTAAGTATTTTTTAATAAGATTACGGAAAGATTTATCTTGGAATAAGTGAAATATGTTTTTATCCCTAGGTTTTCTAGTGCCAAATACCTAAATTTATTGTATGTTCCGTTGATTTAGGGGTATAAAACTAATTTTCCCATTATATCAGAGAAAATAACATTTATTTTTAGGAAAAACCGTGCTTAAATTTAAGGAATTATCCTACTTTTTTTACAGTGTAATGTTCCCTACACTGCTTAAATATCTCAAAACGTATTATAGTGTCCTATTCATAAATTAGATTACCGTTTCACTGACAAGGATATTCTCGAAAACTTTATAGAGGCGTCACTAAAATTATTAACATTGAAGAAATATGTTGTAACTGTGTGTGGAATTCCAGATAAGGCTTTCAGGTCTAAATCATTCGATTTTATGTTGCTTTATAAATTTTATTTATCCACCTTTGTAAGATATATTTTGAGATTAAAGCTGCTTAAATTGCAAAACGTTTTGAAAAACTAAAGCGCTTTCTTTTTTAGTAAATTTCAAGCGACTTTCCCACTCCATTTTCATAACAGACAACAAAAAATATTAAAATTCATCAAAGTCTTAAATCTTTGAAAACATTTGTACTCGGATGTCAAAATTTATAATTTTTGAGGAAACGATGTTTAATTTGAAACAAAAGAAAATGTTATAACTGGTCTAATTGAAAGACCAATAATATTATACCCTAGATGAAATTATTGCGTTTGTTTTTCAACTTTTGAAAGGTCTTTACTTCTACAGTCTATGTATTATATCTCGACCAAGCCACTTCAGATCATTGGCGTAACTAGTTGGGGGGCCAGGGTGGGCATGGCCCACCCCAGAAAATTTCTGATTTGAGTTTTCGAAAACTCTCGAACCTCTATTATTAGAAGGCGTACTTAAATAATTAACGTAGGTACTTGGCGGTGCTTAGGTACTTATAAGGTACTTGAAAGTTAATATGTGGAACTCATAAGTCCCAGTACCAGAACCAGGACTTGTAGTACATTTTTAAGTACCAGAATCAGGACTTGTACATGACATTTTTTCAGAATCAGTACCAGGACTAGTACCTGTACTTAAAATATGTGAATTTCCCTTAATACGTTAGAGAAGGGAAGGAGGAGAAGTGAAGAGTAAAATAGAAATAGAGTAGATACCACCCCCATTAAAAAACATAAAAGTGAGCTGAATAGTCCATACTACTAAGTATTACGGAAGTTATGTTGGTGCGCTAGGCACGCTCAAACAAAATATGACTTGTTCTCAAAAACTATGTGTGAATTATATAAACGAAAATATATTTCCATAAAAAATGTACAATAATATCTCATTTATTGAATGTTCTGTTCCTTATATCCAAGAGAGCTTAACGTTTCGGGAATTTTACGTACTTTATAGGTTTTCTGGTGCCAAATACCTAAATTCATTGAATTTTCCATTGATTTGGGAAAATTAAACTGATTTTCCCTTAATATCTGAAAAAATTACATTTCCTTTTTAGGGAAAAACGTGTCTTAAATTTAGAGAATAATTCTACTTTTTTTTTACAGTGTAGCCAAATTCTTTCAGGTACGGAATTACATCACAGAAGCCTCGGTCGAAAAGGGAGACATACTAGTCCGTCTTAAGAACCAGTGGAAAGCATGATCTTTATTATTCAAGACGTCTTGAATAATTTAGACTTCCGATTTGTTGGCTCCATATGGCTCAAAATGTACCCACAAATGTAGCCGCTAACAAAATTTTTTTAAAAGATTAAGGAACTTTTATAATATTTATCTACATAATGCAATCATAGAAAAACTAAGAAAAAAGTAATAAAAAATGATCACATACGCAAACACGCATGTGTGATTATGATTTTTGCACTATCACTATAAATGAAGCTCCAATTGGGCATGAGCCATACCCTATCCTTTGAATAAAGAGCCAATTCATATTTAATAGTTTCGCTTCTTTGCATCTTTGAGATATATTAATGTGTTCTGACTAGTCTAAGCGAAAAGAAAATATCCTAAAATGAGTCCTAGTGAAACTTTTGGAAATTAAATAAAAAATTGAATCAATCTTTGAGTCAATTCAGTTCAAAGTTGCTCATCTCTAGTAGAGTCCAAAACAGGTAGATGCATTTTTAAACCTTTTAAAACGATATTTTTCTTTATCTATAACTCGGTTTCAATAGTTTAGCATTACAGGAATAAATAGGTACAAATTTAGTAAGTTCTAATAAAAATAATATCACGTTTTAGGCAACGCTTGTTTTTCAAAAATTAAGCAAATACCTATATATAGTATGTCATGTAATAAAACACATTATAAATTGAAAATTGTAAATGACTTTAGTAATGGCTTCGCCTTACTTTATTCACTTCAAATAGTAGTGCTTAAAAATAGCAAAATTAAAAAATTTAGCAAATGAATAGCTTTATTCACCTTTATAACTATTTTAACATGAATAAACTTTGAAAATTCGGCGATAGTATACACAAAATCACCCCGGGTTACTTCAGAGGCATAAATAGCCCCCCCCCCCTTCAGAAATGATTAAAATTATTTCATCCAACAACAGCTTTTTGAATCCCAATGTGACGATAGAAAGTCACATTATCTTGATAGGTATTCTTTTTAACAATTAACAATTTTGCATCAAGGACTCTCTGATATTCATATAATGTTCAATTTATTTCACTATCCCCAAAAAAATAAGAAAACGTAATTTCAATTCATTTTTTGTAGAATTTATTCCATCCAAGTTTTCTCATCCCACAATACTGAAATATGAAGTATATACAAACAAGGTTAGGTTCAGAGAAAAGATTTTCCCAAAAATGTAAATAAAATCTTTTCCGAATCACAAACGAAGTCAATGACATTTCTCTCCTCTTTGATGTCACTATTTGGGATTGGATGTCTGTCTATATTTTGATATAGGTGTAGACATTTCAATTGCTTCTGGTAAATTTAATAAATAATTTAATAAAAAGTTTCTTTTTAAATATTTACAAAAAAAAACAACATCTTTTTGAAGGTTTATTTGGAATGCAAATGATACTTACATAATACACTCTTGTACAAGAGAATTCACTTAGAAGGGTCGTGTCGAAACTATGTTAGGTGATAAGGAGTGAAAAGGTGAGTAGAAAATGTTATGTGAAATTGGGTGTAAACGTCATTCCCTCAGGAGTGAGAAGAGGTGAAATGAATCAAGTTTTGTAAGAACATGGGGATGTGGTTATTATTGTGGTCTCATCATGAATATGTAGATCCTTTTAAAAATTTATTAGTACAAGTTGAAACATTTAAAGCTGAAATTTTACTAACTGCAGATATTGTACCCGTCCTTCAAATTGAATTGTTGTTTAAAATTAGAAGACCAAAATTTGCCATATCATATGACAAGGGTCAACATTTCGTGGCGCCAAAAATTAATAAACAAAATGAATTGATAACAACGAAAAATACAAACAAAATAACAAATTATAAAAAAATATTTTATTTATGAATAATGAAAAATATAAAAAGATGGAAAGGTGGAAAAGCTGGAATATATGTATTTCAAAAACAGAAGACGCCAAGGCGATTTTCATTGGAAACTCTGTGGTAAGACCAACAGTGCATTGCCTATAAATCATACCGGCCTATCATCCTGAAGTAATTCCTCCTGAAGTAATTTCTCCTGAAAACTATAGAAAAGGTACTAGTTGAGAACATTACATAATTAAGGAAAGGCCAGGGCCATATAGAGGGGGGGGGGGGCATGAGGGCCATATGGCACGGGCCCCAAGGCCACGGAGGGCCCCTAAATCCATGCTAAATACAACTGAAATAAAAATATATTTTTCTCATAATTTTTAAAATAGCAACTAAATTTTTGCAGAAACTTTAATTCAGAATTAACTCCAGTAAATTTGCTACAGAACATACTAGAAACAAATTTAATTGAATTGTTTCCAAATTTGTTTGTAGCACTCAGAATATTTTTGAGCCTACCAGCTTCCATTGCTTCCGCAGAAAGGAGCTTTAGCGTTTTAAAAAGAGTGAAGAATTATAACAGATCTACAATGTCTCAAGAAAGGTTAAACGGATTAGCAATGCTTCATATAAATTTTGACATTGCGCGGACAATGGACTTTTCAACTATTATAAAAGAGTTCTCAGAAAAAAAAGCGCGAAAGGCATTTTTAAAGTAATTTATTTCCTTTCACTCCTCAGTCCAGTTATTAAGGCAGTTACAGTACCTACTTTCAAATTTAGCAATAATATATTTTGAAAAATAATACTTCACATAAGGTTTAAAGATTAATTAAATAAATTTCATAAATGTTTAACAAAAAAAAACTTTTTTATGTTTTATTTATTTGATTGAAGATGTTTACGATTTTCAGATGGAGGGGGCCCCATTTTCTGATTGGCCGGGGCCCCCCATATCTTCTCTCAGGCCCTGGGAAAGGCTATAAGCGATCAACAGTCACATGTACATATATGAACCATTCTCAAAAAAATAAAGATAATGGATTCTGTAGGGTCTGTGCCTGTCACTATTACTCTCGATATTAATAGATAGACGAGCTCCTAAGCACAATATGACGCACAAGGATCCACTGATGGTTTAAGCAACACAATCAGAGGAAAAACATGGTAAGAAATTTGGCATGCGATATATCTCATAATAAATTTGGCTCTCGAAAGTGTCTCTTAATGGTAGGAAATCGAAGGGCTCAGCACCAATTCTAGCTAGAGTACTAACTATGACCTCAATTACCAAGAAAATGAAACTCAACTTGAAAGTTCCTTTCTACTTGTTTTGAATAACCATGCAACTCACTAAAGAGATGTTTTTGGGATTATCCTAGATCAAAAACTTATATGGAAACAGCACTTTTTGGAGGCAATGGTATATGCCAAAGACGGTATGGCAAAAAATAGGCCTTAATTCCAAAAATAGTTTACTGATCCAATACACTATTGCTACGTCCATAATTATATACGGTGTCTTCATATAGTCGACCAAAACAGAAAGAAAAATAGAATTTTTGAATTTTGTTGAGCATCTTTTCATTACAAAATCCTTACTGATGGCTCTAGAAAACTTGGGAACTTATTCGCCTATCAAAGGTTGCTTAAAAAGTTTCAAAATAGCTCAATTATCTCTGAGCTCTCAGATTTAATGATCTAGACATTAAAATTTTGAGCATGCTTTGAAAACCGCCAAAGCTAGAAGAATACCCACGCAAATTTTTTGTAGGCTTGAGAGTCTATGGGACATGGCATAATCTAAATACTTAAGGCCCTACCAAAACTACCTTACGTTCCTACCCGTCTATTTTTCAAGCAGTAATCCAAGTCATAAAACAGTTCATCAGAATCAGCCAATATATCAGTACAAAAATATATCCCGCAAATATGGTGTAATCATTCCCACCCTACAGGGATGTAATGGTTTTACATAACCTCCAAAAAGAGAAGGTTTTTTCTTATCTGCATGTGTACATATGTACAACTCCACAGAACGAAATCCTTAGGTCTTATTGATGAAAATATTTTATTGGGCTTATAAAATTAAATTTCTTCACAGTGATATAATTTTTTTCATAATAAATCTTCAGGTGTTGATATAGAATCTTTCTTTTTCAATTTGTACAAATTTTTGTAATTATAACTAAATTCATGAATGTAAGTTTTACAAAATTGCATGTCATATTAGGCGTTTTGTCAAAATGGATAGATATTTTTGTTGGTTTCTTTCAAAACTTTGTATTAAGTAGTCATATGCATAAAATCCAATATTGTCCTTAGAGCCTGGTGGCAATACATTTTTGAAAAGAATAAATTGATACCAGGCAGGATAACAGCCGGAAAATTTAGTTAAGGTTATAATTAAGAAAAAAAAACATTAAACACATTTTAGCTCGGTTTTCTTTTTATAACTATTTGTAACAAAAAACACGTGATCCAGCCACCAATTTTTCATATTGGATTTAAGATGCACAAAAGTATAGCTTTAAAATGACCTATTACAATCGGTACCCAAAATGTATACACTTATATATAAGTACATACTAGAAGGAGCTCGTCGACGTTGCCCGGGGATAATATAGATTCCTAGATTGCAGGGGGTGGGGCGGAGTTTTCATGGATGCATAATATCTAAGCTTTTATCTGACTCGATCGCGTGATTCCGTACTCTAGAATTTTACTCTGGCTGCGTGTGTGTTCGTGTCTGTGTATGTGTATGCATTTGGATGTGTTGGAGAGTGTTGCTCTCTACGTCGACATGTTTTCAAGCAGTGCCCAAATATTTCGTAAAACACGAAATTTTTGTATGGAGTTGCCCAATTGATCCCATTTAACTTAAATTTCTCTTTTTTTAAAAAAGGCTTATGTACAACATTTCAGGTCTCTACATCGACACGATATATAGTGAAAAACTAAAGTTTTGTATAGCAACACCAAGAAAGGGTTGCCCGATTTGCCCCAGTTTTAAACCTGTATATGCAATTTTTATGAAAACGCCGTGTACAAAATATGAGCTCTTCACCACAACGCCTTCTCAAGCAGCTTCCAAATATATACTGAAAAACTAATGTTTTGTATGGCAACACCAAGAAGGGGTAACTCGATTTAGTCCATTTTTAAGCTTTTATCTGACTCGATCGCGTGATTCCGTACTCTAGAATTTTACTCTGGCTCTGCGTGTGTGTTCGTGTCTGTGTGTGTGTATGCATTTGGATGTGTTGGAGAGTGTTGCTCTCTACGTCGACATGTTTTCAAGCAGTGCCCAAATATTTCGTAAAACACGAAATTTTTGTATGGAGTTGCCCAATTGATCCCATTTAACTTAAATTTCTCTTTTTTTAAAAAAAGGCTTATGTACAACATTTCAGGTCTCTACATCGACACGATATATAGTGAAAAACTAAAGTTTTGTATAGCAACTGAAAAACTAATGTTTTGTATGTCAACACCAAGAAGGGGTAACTCGATTTAGTCCATTTTTAAAATTTTATTTACCATTGCTATGGAAACACCACGTACCAAATTTTTTGTATGTTAACCATATGAAAGAGTTGCCCCATTGGTCTCATATTTAAACTTAATTTACACTTTTTTAAAAAAAGGCCCGTGTACAAAATTTCAGCTCTCTACTTCGATGCATGAAGCAGTGTCCTATAGTGAAAAACTAAAGTTTTGTATGGCAACATCAAGAAGGAGTCACCCGATTTCGACCATTTTTGTAATTTTATTTACTATTGCTATGAAAACTCCATGTACCAAATTTTAGTTCTCTACGTCAACCCGTTCCCAGACAGTGCCAAAATATATAGTTAAAAAAAATAGTTGCCCGATTTCTCCCATTTTTAAATCTTAATTTAGATTTTTTTTTTAAATGCCGTGCATACAATTTCAGCTGTCCAAGTCTACACGTTCTCAGACAGTTTCCAAATATATAGTGAACAACAAAAAGTTTGTACAGCAACACCAAGAAAGGGTTGCCCGACTTAGTCTGTTTTTAAATTTTATTTGCTATTGCTTTGAAAACACCACGTACCAAATTTCAGCTCTCAACATGTAGTCGTTTTCAGACAGTGTCCAAATATATACTAAAAAACGAATTATTTGTATGGCAACCCAACGAAGAAGTTGCTCGATTTAGTCTATTTTTGAACATGTATTTTCAATTTTTATGAAATTGCCGTGTACAAAATTTTCAGCTTTCCGCATCTACGCGTTGTCAGGTAGTTTTTTACGTCTCGACAACACCGCCATCTATCGTGTCCAAAACTATCTTATCTCTCAAGCTGAAACCAACCAAACACATTCACAAAATTTCATTGAAATCGGTTATGCTGTTTCGGAGATTAGCGTGCACAAACTGAGTGACACTGGACTTTTATATATTAAGATATCCAGTGAAGAAGTTCAATAAATGCCAGAAAGTAAGCAATTTACTATTGGGAATGAGCTTTTTAAGCCATTTCCATTAAATTTGTTCATTTATTAATTTGTCTAACCTATTTCCATATTTTATTACAGCATTAACCAGTAACGATGAAAGCGAATAAAAAAATTTGTAATTTTTATTTATTTTTAATCTTGTCCCATCTGGGAGTCGAACTCACAATTTTTAGAATCCGTCAGATGGAATAGACGAATTTTAGAAAAACTTTATGCTTTTACGATTCTAAATCAAATTATTAATTACAATAAATACATAAAATACAATGAACAATAAAACCTCCTCAGCAATACAAACACACGAATTAATTTAACAACAAATCTTTATTATTTTTACTGACCTAACTTAACACTGCCAGAATTCCAAACTGAACGGAAACTTGATACTACTTTAAACGATAACACTCGACTGCACTCATCAGACAAGTGTCGGTCTTATAATGATCCACATTCAGAAGTAAGCTTTATTCTTAACACAATCCGAATATGTAAATAAAGCACAACAATATTGTCGTTTGTTCTACCGGTTGAAATACATGAGTCACTTAATATGTAGTAAGAAATCGCATTACATAACAATTACCATGTAATTATTAACATAATTTCCGATTGCTCTACTCAAACGCTCATAACACCCAGAGCTGTTGGGATAATCAGTAGAATAAACCACAGTTGCAGAACAATTCCAATTGCTTAGCAATCGCTGATTTATTTCCAAAATGATATGTGATTTGATATTCTGGTATGTCATGATTCAAGCTATCATCGCTTAAGTATGATACACTATTTAGACACCCAATTAATTCGAAAGATTTGTTAATATTGCATCTGTATGGCATAGTAAGTCTAACTTAAGTCAGACATTTCGGAAATTACTTAACATATATCCTCTTACTCATTTTAATAAATTTTAATAAATATTCAATTATAATTGCTTTTAAAAAATTAAAGTTACAAAACTTTACTTCACTATTATTATTAAGGGTTTTGCATAAATGAAAGCCAGCTATCTTTTGTTTAGTGGAAAAAATGTATCTATTAATTTTCTATAATAATCTTTCTAATATTGTTGCGAGCGTGGTTTTCAGTTCGTTCTTCAAAACACAATATTTCAGATATAACTCACAAGTTCTTTTTATTACACTCTACTGTTTAATTTTATAAAATTTACAACCAATCAACAATCAACTCTACTTTAATTATCGCTAGTACTGTACTTCAAATTATCGCAATCCAAATTGCTTACTACATTCACTTCACTGTCTTCTTGGTATTGCAGCTGAAGAAAAGTACTGTATTTATGGTACACTCTACAATTTGCCTAAAACCATCCCGAAGATTCCATTCCAGAAACATTGATTCTCCGAACCGAAAGTTGTTTACTGTCCGAACCAATAGATGTCGCTTGTCCTTTTCTATTGCCCATAATACGATCCTCCGAACCTAAAATTTTTTGTGGGCGGACTTCATTAGTTATTTTACGCGAAGTATATATTTCCAATACATGTCGCTTGTCCAATTGTCTATTGAACACGTAACACCATGTTGCTTTTTGATGCTCCAGAACCTCTGAACCTTCAAATCCTCCTTTACTGTACGATAATTCAAAATTGGACACCGCACTTTTCATATCTTGATTAACACAACCCTTTCCAGAGCACCCTGTCTGTAATTATATTATACCTATGTGTGCATAGATACCTATGCTACTGCAAAAATAAACTTTAAAAATAAGTACTAAAAAATTACGACTTCCTACGATACGAGTGCAATATTATTTCTGTTCATCTACCATATACACATACAGACAATAGTAGACGAGAATATACCGTCCTAAAGAGAAGTGTTTCATTTATTATCCAGGACAAAACCGTGAACATCACGAAGCGTAGAAATAAGGAATGATGCTGAGAATTCTCAAAAATTTTACAAATAGCTTCTGTACATACGCATGAGGCTGCGGATTATGAATAACTAAAAGTTCGTCTGCGCTTTCAAGAATCACTTTGGATTTATTTAATAATTAATCACGACACAAAATGCTTGCAGGAAATACCCACAAGGACAATATCCTTTTCGTTAAGACAGCGAACAGCTAGTGACTTGGTTTTGTTAAGTTCGGAGGAAGGAGCATATGATGTAAATTCGCAGTTTAAGAGGGATGTTCGTAATAAAGAAGATACGCTTCGGTACCTATAGTAGAGGTTCAGTTCTAATGTTTACGTTACTTAAGGTGCTGACATGAATGATATGAAACGCTGAATAGGCTTTTTAAATTAAATAATGCAATTTTTCTGAAATGTCATCTTTCGCTTCCACTCAACTCAAACAAAAGATATTTATATAGCTATGTACATTATCATACATACTTGGGTTTCTTACGCGCATTTTACGGAGGACATATTGTGTGCTATCCACTAACATGTATAACATAGATCCCAGACATTACTGAAATTGCTTACTTTAACATAGGATCAGTTTTTTATAGTTTCCTCTTTTTGGTTTAACTACTTTAATATGCTGAACTTCAAATAATATGTTCTATACGAAATCCACCATAATCCAGTTTCAGTCAGTGTATTTTTCCAATAGAAATAGATGGGAATACAACATTTTTCATCTTTTCTCTGTCCCCCATGCCTACTTTTAGGTATGGACAGACAAAAATTTCTTAATTTAATTTCCTTAAAAATCAGTTTTATGGAATATTGGTTCCATTTAGCCACACCCCTCACAAAACAAGACATGAGAAAATTATGTACCACACTGAAAAATTGTGTACTCAAAAATTTAATAGATTTTTTTTATATATTCAAAATGCATGATGTAGGATGACGCCAAGCTGCACCTCAATCTAGTATTAACACTGCCAACAAAGCTTTGATTCACACAGGACTTATGTGCTAATTCTTCGCCAAATCTAAAAATTTTAGACTCAAAAATTTAATCGGGTTTGTTAAAAATCAAAATAGGGGTTGCAGGATGACATCTTCCTCCATCCCGCCATAGTAAAAATTCTGTCAAAATGTCTTTAATTCACTCAGGATTTATACGTGCTAATTATGTTAGAATTCTCTGCCCAATTGAAAAATATTATACTCAAAAAATTAATTAAGCAACCAAAATGAGAATATAGGACGACTTCATCCCCCACGCTGCTCTGGTAAAATGTTACCAAGAAAATTTTGATACACTCAGGGGATTTATGTACTAATTCCTTGCCAAATCTAAAAATATTGTGCTAAAAAGTTTAATTGAGTTATCCATCTTCCACCTCTCTTTAGTAAAAATCCTGCTAAAAAAAGTGTTGATTTACTCGATTCACTCAGGATTTATGTGCGAATTGTTTATCAAATCTAAAAAATTTGTATTCGAAAATTTAATGGTTTTTTAGAAAGAAAAAAATACCCCACCTTAGTTAGATAAAATAGTTTTGATTTACTTAGGATATATAGGCTAATAAAATGCTAATTCTTTGCTTAATCTATAATTTTTATATTCGAATATTTAATGGTGTTTTTATAGTGACATTTCACGACATTTTTTATCTGGAGTTACTTTTTTGACATAGCTAACCACGATATGGTACCTACCCATACGTGATTTCATCGTATATACATCGACATACATATATATATAAATACTCTTTTCACATCAACATTTATATTTATCTTGAAAGTGTAGAAATTTTCGGACTTTTTGACGACGAAATCTACTATTTTACAAAAATTTCAAATTTCCAAAAAACCGCAACAACCTGAAAGGTTTCTCAACTAACGAAACTTCAAATTTTTGAGTAAAATTTTATGAAATACCCTGTATCTTGAGAATTTCATTTTGATAATATTTTTTCTCTAATCGTCTAATTCATCTTCATGTTAGTGGCACATTGCTTTGAACTTTAAAGAATTTTGCAACTTTTGGAAATTTAATTACATAAAATTCATATTTCTCAAAAAATTTCATATATTACTTTTTTTATCTTTTTATGACTAGTTAAACATCTTGCAAACCAAATTTGCAAAATCACATTCTTAGCCTAACTCAATCTAATTGAAGAGTTAAAATAATCTTAAGCAGAAAAACATCCAAGCAAACCTCAGGCCTGGCTTCTCTCTGGATTCTTCGCAGCCCACCTCAAGGTTTGTCTCAGACAATTGGAAAACTGATACCACCGGGCTCGATGCTGTAATTGTAATTTTGATAGTATGTATATCTGTTCACAGAAGTAGGCCTGAGAGAGAAAAATTTTCAACATTGAGCAAGGCGCTCCTTGGCGGCTAGGCTTTGAGGCTAGCTGCAGGCTTGGTTTTGTGTTGCATCATTTAAAAACCCGTGTTGGAAATTTTGACATCGCCGCGAGGAAGCCTCGAGGCCTGGATTTATTTCTGCCATTATGTCAATAAATATTCTAAAATTTTTAGTGTCACTAATTTCACACTTACTTTAATTTTATCTAAATACTTAATACTTTCAAAACTTAAATGCGTTATGAATAGTCAAAGTTAAAACCAACTTTCCCTATAAAATCTAAATATTTTTTTCCACTGACAAGAAAATGGACTCACTTTTACATAGTAGTCTCTTTCGGTCTAAGCACCAAGTACCAACAGATAGAACTGCAAACAACAAATAAATAAATAAGTAATAATTACCAACGAGGATAATCCTATTTCCTGTATAAAGATTTCTATCCGAGAATAATCAAGCTTGCTTTGGACGTAAATACAAACTCATGAAAAACTATGTGGCATTACTTTCGGATATTTTCAGTATGTCGAATTAAAGTAGTTTTATGTTTTGAAAAAAGAAATTTTTAATAAGCAATATAAAGGGTGTTTTTTTTTCTTAGATAGAACTTTCCAAAGGTTTAACAGTCAAGCGAGCTGTCATACTGCTGCTAATTTAGGATATTTATGATCAGTATACTCTGACAAATTATCATGGAGAGACTCACGCTTGAACAACGCTATCAAGCTATTCAAATTTACTTTGAAAATCAGTCGTCGATTCGCGCAACTTATAACTAGACGAATTCGTGATTTTTATGGTGTACATAATTGTCCATCTGAGCAAGCTATCCGTCGATCTGTGCATAGATTTCGTACCACATAGTCTCTGGATGATGCAAGAGTACCAAATCCATTACATCCAGAAAAATGCACCATTTAATGCGATTTACATGCTGGTGGCATCATCGGGCCTAATTTCCCTCTAAGCTCGCGTTATGGTCACTGGAAATCGTTACCGCACCATAATCAATGATTTTTGTTTGAAAATATGGATAACATTGATCCGCCCGAGATCTGGTTTCAACAGGTGCTACGTGTCATACGGCGACCGCAACCATCAACTTTGAAATCAAAATTTGATGATAAGTTGATTTCGAGAAATGGACCAAGGTCGTGCAATTTAATGCCTCTCAATTATTACTCGTGGGGCTATGTGAAATCACTGGTTCATGCTAATAAACCAGAACAATTGACGCCTTGGAGGCTAACACTGTTCGTGTTATTCGTAACATACAGCCAGCAGACTGGAAAAAGTGACCCAAAATTGGACGTCCAGAATGAGCTTCGTCAAGAGCAGCCGCGGTGGCCATATGCCCGAAATCATTTTTAAATTGTAATGTCATGAATTGATCTTTCGGATTAAAAAAAATTTTTGATTAAATTTTAATTTGTTCGGTTATTTTTTAAATTTTAAGTTCTATCGGGCTTAAAAAAAACACCCTTACAAGGAAGAGAATTAATCTAATTTTAGTTTTCTTCTGTTATATAATATATAAAAAAAACTATTTAAGCATCTCTAACCTAGGAAAGGTGCTATTCTTAAATTCAAATTTGGCTCATCGGTCAGCTATTCGGAATAATCCTCGAATATAAATTATATCATCGACAGATCTCGGAAAAAATATTACACCAAAGTAATACGATGGATTGAGTCTCGAGTAATCTTGGTTGGTGTTTATGTATTATCACATGTGAATATGGATTATTCTGGTTGGTATTTACGGCCCTTAGTGTTATTACTGATAAAAAATGTTTTACCAAAGGAAATATATTCATCAGATATGCAACAAAAATGTGAAAGATTTTATTAAAATCACTTTTCGGACTACTCGCTCACTTTTTCAATTTCTTGCCAATGATTTTTTCAATGCTGACACCAATGTAAGCACTCGTTTTGACACGCAAAATTATGCCCACATGAAATAGAATATGAAGCGGCCTATATTATCTATGTATATCACCCTTAAAGGATTCAGTCGATAATATATTATAGTTACCTATATACGAAGAAGATAGGTAAACCCAACAACGAACTGTGTCGACTGTGCGAACAGGAAGACGAAACCTCCAAGCATATTATATGCGAGTATCCAGGACTCACAGCTTTAAGGATGCAAATCACTGGAGAAGTATTTATTGCTCCAAATGAGGATTGCTCGTAAAGAGGCTAGATTTATCCTAACCACTTTTGGAGAGGGCACAATACAACAATTCTGGTCGTAGTGGCCGTATAATCGCCCCTAAGCTTAAGTTTCACCTAATGGGTTGTTCACGAGCGCGATTTATCGCATGCGACAGAGCTCTGATTGGCTGCAGCAATTTGGTTGTCGCTGAACATGCTTACTCTTTCTACGTTTCATGCGATACAAAAATTTATCGCAGTAATGCTCTTAGTTTGGTGCGATTTTCACCTTAACCTCAACATTTATGTTTGTTTACATTTGTACTCGTACTTGGACTTGTACTACAGTTCCACAGTAATGTCGAAATTTACTGTAATATGTAAATATATCAATATAAAAATATATATATATATATAAATTTCACAATTATATCTTCTTGCACCACAAAACCAAAACAAATTAAGTTGCAGCCGCTGTCAACCTTGTGAACGTATCGCGCGATAAAAACCAGTCACGAAGAGAGATAGATCTAGAACAGGACGACACCAATATATCGCACGTATCGTATCGCACTCGTGAACAGGGGTTAAATCTTACCTACATATGTATTCGAATTGAAATGTTTCCCATAAAAAATATCCAAGTTTGTGTTATGGAATCAAATCGAAATACATAATTTCTTGATTGATAGTTTCAAATACTTTAATAATTCAAAAGTCACCTCAATTTCAATTTAACCCTTTATTACTACCCGGGGTCGAAAACGACCCCAAAAATAATTCATTCATTCGGTGCCAATAAAAAAAAATCGATGCGTTTTTCTGAGAAATATAAACGTGCTGGGGTCGTTTACGACCCCAGGGTAGGAATAGCGCATTTAGAAAATTCCAGAAATATTTTCAGGGAAAATTACCAAAACCCAATTAACTTTTCCTTCACCTTACAATGTTTTTCGCAATTTTTACAAATATTTGTAGTATCTAGTAGTATCTACCTATACCAAATGTGATGTGGACACTTTTGACCAATTGTGTCACAAATATAGTGTGTCAAGAAGGACACACCGGGAACAAATGTGTGTATTTTATGGCCTATTAAATGCTGTAGGAATAAGCTCGTCTATACCTTTACATCTTTCAAACTCAAGGAACAAAGAATCTGCTGAAAAAAGACGCGTTTTTTAAAAAACTTAGCGTTAAGTCTTCTAAGACCATATTTAGAGGAACAGAATTGCCGGAATAATTCAAAAGGAAGAGTTAAAAGCTCCTCGTGAAAAGAGAGGAAAGTGCGGTTCCTGTCCACGATCAAAAGATAGAAAAATCAACTCGCTATGCGATACATCTGCTCTATAAATTATAAAGAGTTGTGCTTTGACTGCCTTTATAAATAAAATAAAATGCACAATTAAATGGCATATGTACAATAATACCTACTATTCTTAAATTATTAAAACTTTTGAATTTCCTAGTAAACTCGGCTAATTTCACAGTGGGGTCTTTATCGACCCCACGATAGGAAAATCAGGGCTGAAACAATGGGTAGTAATAAAGGGTTAAAGAAATTTTGTTTTTCACTGTTTCATTGTGTATTATAAGTTCTGTAAAATGTTTGTCTGTCTGCCCAAAATAAACTCATTTTGCATTCAATCATACATTATATATAGATAACAGTAAATCAGTGTGCATATCACAGCTGGGAATACAAGTAGAAAAAATTCATCAACTCTTCTTGTTAACACTCTTACTTGATTAAAATTAATTAAAGTCTACTAAGCATAATACCCGGGACGAGCCATACTGAAAGGTAAATGTTCCAATAAAAAAAAATCTATCAGCTACTTTTATAATAAGGCTTAAAATGTTTCAGAAAACAAGTCTTTCACAAATAAATGTTATATGTAAGTCTGACAGAAAGACATTTTGATTCACATGAAAAGACATGCTACAGAGAATTGCGACTTTTTATATGGAGTATTTTTGCCGCCATCTGTCCCACTTATCTATTAGACAGCTTCCTTTAATTTTTAAGTCCAATAAATTCAAAAACATTTATTTTGTAATAATAATTAATCTTTCAGTAAAGGGAGGAATTATAAAAGTAGGTAGAATTCCAATAATCATATGTAGGTCATAAAAATATTGATTTAATTTAGAAAAAACCACTCAGAAGTTTCATATGAAATTAATCAAACGAGTTGGCAAAGAGCAGCTCCAACAACTTTTAACATCGCTGCAACCAGGATTCGATTCTCCTAGCAAAGTAGTTTTACATATTAAAACTTCAAAGCAGTAAATTGGCATTGTTCATGTCGTAGGTACGAGTATAACCACCAATTCTCAATCATTTTCTTATCCTATCATGAAAGGATACTCTCTGGTAGGGGAAGGGAGAGTAAGATGACGAGCCGGGCACAGTGATGCCAGGTTAAGAGATTTTCACCCCAAAATGGGGGATTTCTGTTCTTCATAGGGGGATTTTGGGGGGAAAGTTTATGTTGTTTTTTCATTGAGGGTAAATTTATACCATAGGGGGAAGATAGGGGATTTTTACCGATCAGCGTTGAGCTTTAAGAAGTTTATATTTGAAACAAACATTTAAGGTAGAACACCTATTATGGAGAACTGTTTGGATTGCATTAACGAGGATCTGGCAAACTTATCTGAGTGATATAAAGTTAAGCCCTGCAAAATACTTTGCAATCTCAATACACAACCCAAGCAGGCTTTATACCCGTTCAGCTTCCACCAGTTTGTATCGACTCTGTAACACCACCGTATGTAAAGAAAGATATGAGTCTTTTCGTCAATTCGAAATTAAAGTGCAGAGATTATATCAGCGCACATTTAAGGAAAATTTATTATGGTTTGCGGATGTTGTGGTTGTCAGCTGATATAAAACCACCCACTATTCACGAAAGACTAGTCAAGGTTCTCCTCTTGCCACACTTCTGCTTTGGAAACTTTATTTATCCCAAACTTAACTCTATAAGTGCACGTAGAATGGATGCTGCTTTTAATGACTGTCTTCGGTTTATATATGGGCTGCGGCGCTACGATTGCAGACATATTTTCATACTTGATCTTCATGTTTGGCCTTATCACCTCACACAAACTTAGCTACCTGTATAATCGCCTACAATTTCTACGTTCAGGAAGACATCGATAAACATATGCAGGGGGCTTATTGTTTTGTATATTGAAATAATTCTTTGTTTTAGTAGGCTAAATATCCTTTTTTCACTTGTATGATTTTTCTTCTTTTTAATTTTACTCTATCTCTTCCTTTTTTTCCTTTTGAATTAAATTTTATAATTTAGTTTTATAGTATTAGTTATATTAATTATTACTTTTGGCATAAATAATTATAAAAATGTATACTTTTTAAGATGAATATCTTGTGTACAATTTTTCTAAATAAATATGGATGAATATAATATTACATTGTCCAAAAATCTAGTGATTGCGAAAACGCTTCCTTGTTATAATGTCAGATGGCTCCACTTGTACCATTTTGAACATTTTTCCTCACTCTTCGCTAAAAGCAAAGCTGTTCAACTAAAGTATGGATAGGCCGTAAGAGCAATATTATTTTATTATAATAACAAGGAATGTAAATATATATTTATGAACAAATTACTATTCATTTTCGCTTCAGACTATTATGGGGCATTTTTTAGACAAAATTAACATTTTTGGGGATTTTAATAATTTTGTAGGGGAGCGAAGATTTTCTGACCTGACAACACTATAGTCGGGCAAGATGACGAATCGTTAATTACGTGGTGGCACTAGTTCTGGATTTGCACATTAAAGGAGAAACTAACATAAGCGATAATTTTTTATTCAGGCAATAGCGTCTTATGTGTTGACACGTAAGTTCATTGTAAAATTAGGCTCGAATAAAATTGTGTTATCATTAAGGACAATAATTTCATAACTTTGAGTGAGCGACACTGATTAAAATGTGTATTAAAGTAAGACGTGGTGTTTATGTTCAATATGTCGTAAATGGGCCCATGCCACGTGTAGTGAAGCCACTGCGGCAAATGCGAAGTGCAAAGCCCATGTATACCAAAATAAATATGTGAATTGATTTTGTTTATCATTTTTCTTGTCCTACGTCATCTTACAAATATAGAACGATATTATCAATCACACTTACTTTTTTAATTGAGTGCAGACCGGTTTCAGCACATCGGCTATCATCAGTACACTAAAATTTTATTGCTCCCAAACTGATCTCATACAGTGGCTTGCAGAGTGGTGAGTATCCGCAAACGTTCCGTTCCGCTCGTTGCCAGGCTCGGCACTTCATTTTGCTCCACTAAGACCCAGGCTATTAGATATTCTGTCCGAGCCAACGTTCCTAGGCTTGCTGATACCCTCTCGAACCGTTGTCTCTATAACCGGATCATTCCCCTAGTGAGCAATTATGTAAAGAATCTTGGCCTTCTCATGGACCCCCAACTTACTTGGCGGGCTCAGGTGAGTAAGATGTGCTCAAGAATTTACTACGGCCTCCGCTCTCTATACGCGGTTTCATACCGCCTGCCATAATTCATTATACAGTCCGTGGTATCAGCTCTTATCATGCCGCATTTTTTTTATGCTAATGCTGCTTTCTGTCCGTTACAGGCCTCTGAAATAGCCAAACTGAATAGAGCCCTCAAATGCTGCGTTCGGTATAAAAAGTATTTATATGGGCAATTGGTGTGACCTCGACCATTGAACTTCTATGGTAGGTGATCAGAGATAATCATACTGAAAAGTTCAATCATTATTGTTTTGCACTTAAATGCATTTTCTAAATTTCTTGAAATTATTTTCAATAAATTTCAGTCTGTTAGACGAGAAATCTTCTCATCTTTCGTCTCAGGAAGCATTCTCTGAGTTTTTGCAGCTTTTCATGCCTGGCTCGCTTACCAAACTTTTTGAGCTTAGAGCTCTATGTTTAATTCATAAAGAACCTGCTTCCGAGATAAATATGTGATTTACTCTCATGGAGCTCTCTCAATGCCTCCAGGCTGGTCTCACGCCGAACGCATACACGATTTGGTCAGGGAACCCCCCTATGGAACTCCCTGCCTGAATCTATCCGGAATACACCCTCCATTAAGCAGTTCAAGGAGCTTGTGATGATGTATCTGTTAGAACTCTAGCGCTCCTGTACGAGCATACACTTTTATTTATATATAGTTAGTTTTATTTTCTGTTAAGTTACATTTAGTGACATAATGTGCTGTGCAATCACTCTAGGGTAATTACTTTAAGTTAACGTTACTCTATCTCGTTTATCTTATTTTTATTATTTTATCTTATTCTATTTCATCATACTCTATTTCTCATTGTATTTTGCACCGCATCACCATTACTTTAAGTCCTATACATTTACTTACGAAAAACGAACGCGACCTTTAATTTAACAGGCGTACCCAAAAAAACTTTAACTCGTGTGAGGAGAACTTTCGTTAAGTCAAATTGCAGTCAGTAAAGGTGCGGTAAGAATCGTTCATTCCATAAGAACGCGAAGTGTCAAACAATTACATTATTATTAAATGATTAAAAGTGCAATGTAAAATTTAAAATGGAATAAAAATGGTACTGCGAATTAATAGAAAGCACAAATCTTCAATTAAATCAACTTCTATTTGTTAATTTTTTCACTTTTACCACTTTTCAAAATTGAAAACATTAAATATCAAGATAATAACTCTTACGGAATGTGATATATATTTAGGCTAAAAAATATCAATTTTTCGTAAGTAAACCTCAGTATCGTTCAATTTCGTAAAGTTACTTACGTCTATTGTACTTCAGCCTATATAGGTACTCGATGTACCTAACGTTGTAACGTAGCGCAAGCTGAGGTTCTTTAATAAATGCTTTTCTATTCGATTCTATTCTAGATGACGAACTTGACATCAAATGAAACAAGTGAAAAAGCAATGCAAGCTTTTAATTTATGAAAATCAGAAAATTAATAACTAGTTGAAAGTAAACCAATTAACGATTGCTCTAAATAAATAACTAAGACTTGATCAAATCCACGAGGAAATAAAAATGATCAAAGCTTACTATCGTTATCTTACCCTTCCTTCCCCTACCATAGCTTTACAATATTGAAAAAAAAAACGAAATCACTTTCGTGGTCAAAAAGTGACCAGAGGAATCTGCGTAATTCTTGACTTTAACTTATTATGGTTAATTTTTAGTATAGGTATGATAGAAACTTCCTTTAACATCATATTACATTTCAGAATTTGTAATATTATTTGCGGAACAAATATATAATTCAATACGCTACATGTGGATAAGATAGTATGTATGTATATTTGCACAATTATTAAATTATTATTATAGAATTAAATAGAATCTAAAAAAGACTGACTAAAAGTAATCTGACTATAATATGCAAAGCAAATTATCACGCACCATATCTATTTAATCTGCCTTTATTTTTAAACTTAATAATAGTAATAATAACCTAAAACTATATACATACATGTATGCATAACATCTATGTGTATGTGTGAAACAATCCGCTAAATTGCGTGACCAAAGCACTTGATAACTTAATAGGTGCAAACATGCAGATGATACCAAGGCTGATATCGAGTCGATTTATGATTTTCTTTCACACTAAAGGTGGCAAATTGTAAGCCTAGAAAGGCCTGGTAGACCCTACTAAAGTATATATTACAGTTAGCATATCATAATAGATAATACGTGCATATATATATATATATATATATATATATATATATATATATATATATATATATATATATATAAGTATATATGCATCTCACCCATCTAATATATTGTGTTGTGCTAAGCTGAATAAGCGGACCACAATAGGAAGCAATTAAAATCTCCACTGCTCACCATGTTCTATACAAAATGTTTACAAATTTAAATTCAACAGGTTATCAGCTGGGGCTAGTTGTAGAACGCGCCTCAAATCTTATATATGCATATGTATAGCATTGTTAGCTAGATCATGTATTATAGTCATATTAAATGTGATTTATGTGTTTAAAAAAAAAGTAAACTGTTAGAGGCATGCATACAGCAGATACTTATATTTATATATTATGATATCGCCCATGTTCACTAATTTTAGTCAATTATTGTATGCTGTTGAGCTATCTCATTTTCTTTTTTGTTTTTGCAATCCCCAAATAAAACATAGCGCCTAAGTTGCTCTTATACCAGATAATCAAAACATACGTATATACTACACATACAGGCCTATTTATGCTCCCCGAAATCATTACATCATAAGCAAAATTAAGATTTATAAAAACTAATCTTACTCGATCCCAGAGTTAAGAATTTAAATTAAAAGCAAATCCATTTCTTAATATTGTAGCTTCCCTCCCGCAAAGTTGCTGCACCGGAAGTAAGTACGTATAGACTTCCTATATAGCATATAGTATAGTGACTCTTTCAAAATTCTATCAACACTTACACTTCTTTTAAAAAATCGATTTTTCGATGCTTAAAATTTTCAAATTATTTCGATATTTCTTTTTATATGAAATTATTAACGGTACTTTTAAATTTCTGTATTTCTTTTCTATACACTTTAATACTACTATCACTCACACCATTCTAAGATTAATTTAAAAATATATATGTATATGTGGAAAAGATATACATATATCAGCACCGCGTTTAAATCAAAACGTTGCTTCTTACAACTTCCGTGTTAACACGACAACGACTCTTACTAAACTAGCTAGAGATTGAAAGAACCTGGTCTCAGTGCTGCTCCTCAAACGGGGCGTGGAGAACATCCAATCTAACTTATATAGAATTGCACAAGTGTACCCGTATAAGTTTAGCCAGACTATATATCCTCCAGTCAATGTACACCGACAACAAGACTATAAAGCACAGAGCTCTGGCTGGTCTCAGCCCAGCACAGCAATGCTCTGCTCATCCCTATATAGCCCATAAAATTTACTGAAGTTTTTAAGCCACAATAATACAAACACAACAAGTGTTCCACATATCAAATTCAGGTTACCTAACAAAATTAAGTTCCAGAGTTTGGACAAAATGCTCCCCAGACCTAAAAGCTTCTCTTGTATATACTTTCGACTTGATTTTACTTTTTATGTAGTGAATAACTAAAAACAGGACCTTCTGCATTTCCCCACTTCTAAAACAGGTAAGCTTTAAAAAAAGGTTAAAAGCTTTTGTTTCTCCATAAGATTTTCGAACTATTATACGAATTCTACCGGAAACTACGTCATAATGTTTCCTTTGCTGTACGTTAATGTGCGGTGTGATTACGTCCGAAGGCATAATTTCACATTTTGGATTGAGAACTTGAGCTTAAACTAAATTATGTATTCCTTAACAACTTCTTTCTATACCCTAGATGACATCATATAGAGTACCTACCTATATTAAGTTTGTCATTCGATTTGTAACACCTAGAAATAATGATGGTACAGCAAATTGGATTAGACACCCATGCAAAAAATTAAAAGTTATTTTGATTTTTGCATGTCCGTCCGTCCGTCTGTCCTCACGATAACTCAACAATGCGTGCACTTAGAGAGCTGAAATTTTGCACATGGGTTTTTAAAAAATAAATTCAAAAATGGAACAAATCACTACGTCGTAGGATTGCCATACAAAAATTTCGTTCTTCACTACATATTTAGACACTACCTGAGAGCGCGTTAACGTAGATAGTTGAAATTTTGCACGTAGTGTTTTCATAAAAATAGTAAATATTATTTCAAAAATGAACTATAACGGGCAATCGCTTCTTGGTGTCGCCATATAAAAATTTAGGATTTTTACGTATCCTGTGAAAATGATCAGTCCAATACGGTTTTAATGTACTGAAAAGCTCTTCAGAATATCCTATAAAATTCGTTATAATCATTTTTTCTGTCCGACTAACCGTTCTAGAAATATATGCGAAAACCCACTTCAAAAATCAAATTTGTACAGATGGGTGACCATACGAAATGACATGACATACGGGCAATCGTCTAGGGTATCGTAAGAATTAGTCTTAGATTAAATCTAGCTTTTTTACTTGTTATACCATACCCTTAAGTTTGTACCGCACAGAAATAATGCTAGTAGAAAAAAATGGGTTGGACACCCAAACATACATTTAAAAGTTATTTTGATTTTTGCATATCCGTCCGTCTGTCCGTCCTCACGATAACTCGTAAACACGTTCTCTTAGAGAGCTGAAATTTTGCACACGGGCAACACCTTCGTAGTATTACCATACAAAAATTTCGTTTTTCACGATATTATTTGAACACTGCCTGAGAACGCGTTGACGTAGAGAGCTGAAATTTTGTACACTGTGTTTTTATAGTAATAGGGTTTGTTCCATGAAAACACCGTGTAAATTCTCCCCTACAATTTTCCCCAAATTTACCCAGGGTTTTGTGAACTCATCGAACAAGTTTTTAAAACACCGGGTAAACCTAATGTAATGACATTTCTCTGACAGTTCTCCTGTGTATAATTAATTGTAAAAAGTTATTTATAAAATGGATGAAGACAAATAAAATGTGCTCTAACTATTTTTCTATTTCTTTTCTTCTAATTTTTGCTTATTTTTGCTCACGAAGTGATTTATATGTCCCAATCAGCAACAAATTAATGTGACAGTTCTCAACTGACAACCGTCAAACCATTACCGCGAGAAATTTTCTGTGTAAATTCAGGGTAGCCCTAGGTTTTTAAAAAAAAAAGACAGCCTAGCCCGGTGTAGCCCTAGATTTACCCGGTGTTTTCATCGAACAAACCTATAATAAAACAAGCTGCAAAAATGGACAAAATCGGGCAACTCCTTCTTGGCGTTGCCATATAAAAATTTAGGTTTTTTACATATACTGTAAAAACGATCAGTACTAGATGATTTTATTTTACTGAAAAGATCTTCAGAATATCAAATCCTATCAAATTGGTTATAATCATTTTTACAGTCCGACGAACCGTTCTAGAAATATATGCGAAAAACCATTTCAAAGTCAAAATTGCGCAAATGGATGACCATAGCAAATTACATACGGGCATTCATCTAGGGTATTATAAAAATTGGTTTGTAAATCACAATACATAATATAAAAGCAAATTTATTACATACTTCTTAAGATGCAAAAGCAACACCCGCTTAAAAACATTTGACAAAAACATTAGTTTAACAGTTATTTATTTATTTATTTATTTCATTTTAGTTTACAGAATAATATCCAACACACTGGTAAGGTTGACTTAGAGCTATAAATTTAAATTTAACTAAGTAATAAAATTTAGAAATGATCTAGACTATTTTCAATCATAAATAAAGATACTTTGAATTCTTGACGAGGCAATGAAAAATCTACATATTTGTTAAATATATTAAAAACTCATACATTTATTAATGCATTCATTTGAACCATAGTTAATTCTATAAGAGGAAGCATATAAAGTACGTCACGTGATCTGTACACTCGGGTTTCACTCTGTGTGTGTGTGTGTGTGTGTGTGCGTGTGTTTCTGTGTGTGTTTTTGTGTGTGTGTGTGTGTGTGTGTGTGTGTGTGTGTGTGTGTGTGTGTGTGTGTGTGTGTGTGTGTGTGTGCGTGCGTGTGTGTGTGTGTGTGTGTGTGTGTGTGTGTGTGTGTGTGTGTGTGTGTGTGTGTGTGTGTGTGTGTGTGTGTGTGTGTGTGTGTGTGTAAGTGTGTGCATGCATTCATATGTGCGAGAGAGTTGTTACTCTCTACGTCGACGCGTTCTCAAGCAGTGCCTTAATATTTAGTACAACACGCAAAATTTGTATGGCAACCCTACGAAGGAGTTGCCCAATTGGTCCCATTTCTGAACTTAAATTTCCCTTTTCATAAAAAAGGCCTATGTACAACATTTCAGGTTTCTACGTTGACGTGGTAGGCAGTGTCCAAATATATAGTGAAAATCTAAAGTTTTGTATATAGCAACACCAAAAAAGAGTTGCTCGATTTGCTCCACTTTTGAACCTGAATTGCAATTTTTATGAAAACGCCGTGTACAAAATATGAGCTCTTCACCCAGACGCCTTCTCAGGCAGCTTCCAAGTATATAGTGAAAAACTAATGTTTTGTATGGCAACACCAAGAAGGGGTAACTCAATTTAGTCCATTTTTAAAATTTTATTTAGCATTGCTATGGCAACATCACGTACCAATTATTTTGTATGGCAACCATACGAAGGCGTTGCCCAATTGGTCCCATATTTGAACTGAATTTACACTTTTCTAAAAACGGGCCGTGTACAAAATCTCAGCTCTCTACTTCGATGCGTGAAGCAGTGTCCAAATATATAGTGAAAAAATAAAGTTTTGTATGGCATCATTTTAGTTCCCCACGTTGACCCGTTCCCAGACGGTGCCCAAATATATAGTTAAAGCAGACATTTTTGTATGACAACAGCAAGAAGGGGTTGCCCGATTTAGTCTGCTTTCTAAATTTTATTTGCTATTTCTATGAGAACACCCGTACCAAATTTCAGCTCTCTACGTGCACTCGTTTTCAGACAGTGTCCAAATATATACTAAAAAACGAAATATTTGTATGGCAACCCTACAAAGGAGTTGCCCGATTTAGTCAATTTTTGAACATGTATTTTCGATTTGTATGAAAACGCTTTCCACCTGTTAGCGTTGTCAGGCAGTTCTTTACGCGTCATCTATCGTGTCCGAAACTCTCCTATCTCTCAAGCTGGAACCAACCAAACACATTCGCAAAATTTCATTGAAATCGTGTGGGCTGTTTCGGAGATTAGGGTGTACAAACACAGTGACACTGGATTTTTATATATTAAGAAGAATATATCTTTGAAATTTCAAATCATTCGATGCAATACTTTTCTTGTAATAAATTGCCGAATATCACCTTTTTTTTGGGCAGTCACACTAGTTCTGCCCCTTAAAGACCTTGGTGTAGCATATATGTTCAACAACAGTAAGAGAAGGTTATGACAATTTATAGATGAAGACAGAATATCTTTAATGAATAAAGCACATTGAACGACACGTCTATAGCATAGTTTAGACAAACCTAAGTCAATAAGCGTTTGGACTCATAACTAGGTATTGTTATCGCTCCAGTTATTAATTCTATAACATACGAAGCATGTAAATGCTCTTTTGCACTGTTTCAAGTTTATTAACATGGCTTTCATAATAAGGAGACCAAATTACACATGCATACTCTAAAACAGGTCTAACAAAACTAGTAAATAAAAGTTTAAGAGTGCTTATGTCCCCCTTAAATTCTTTAGAATTTCTTTTAATAAATCCATTAACTTAAAGGATTTACGGCAAGTATATTCAATATGTCTAACAAATGCTAATATACTATCAAAAATCACTCCTAAATCAGTAATTTCATCGACTCGAACTAAACTGAAATTATTAATTGAATAATTGAAAAAGTAGAAAGGGGTAGCAGACCTAGAAAAGGTCATAACTTTGCAATTTGCTGAATCTAAATTTATGATGTTTGTGGAGCACCAAATTATTAATTTTACCAATATCGTTTTAGAGTTGGAAACAATAGTTTCTACACGAAACTTTGAAGAATCAAATCATCCGCATAAATAAGACAACGGACAAATGAAAAATTCGAAGTTACATCGTTCACAAATAGAATAAAGAAAATTGGGTCACAGTGACTTCCTTGTGGACATCCACTTTAGAAAATTTAAATGAAAGCCTAATACACTTAGTTTCATTATTATTGTATGACTACAGACCCGATCAAAGGATTAAGAAAAATCTGTGTAGATACAATCAATCTGACACCCTCCCTCAATGGAATTAATGCAAAAATTAGAAAACAATGATAGATTTGTTATTGTAGATTTTCCTTTTTGAAAATCATGCTGTTCTGCACAAACGAGCTCCTTATATAAAAATCTAATCTTTCCAGCTATAATGATATCCAATAATTTTGGTCCATATAATTTTCAATCTTCTGTTTAGCTCCACTTTTAAAAATTTTGCTTAATAATTGAGGTTTTCAATGAGCCTATAAATACTCCAGTATTTAAAGATAAATTGAACAAATAAATTAGAGCGGGCAAATTCGGGAGATCATGCATGATTTAATTAAAATGGGTGATATAAGATCTGAGTCAAGGTTAACTTCATTTCCATAATAACTTTATTCAAGTCATCCCCTTTTAAGAATATTGAACCTATGTAGATTTGGTTGGGAATAAAAAGAATCTGGAAGATTAATGTTATTTATATTTGAATTATTGATATACACAGATTCGACGTAATCTGCAAACAGATTACAGGTATTGAAAGATTTAATACCATCATATTCCATTATATTTGGAAAGGTAAAAGGATGATGACTTCCATTAATGTATGACCAAAATGCCCGGCTTTTCTTTTTAATATTAGATTCCATTGACCAACGATATTGATTGTACAGAAATTTATTTAGAAAAGCAAATTCCTTACTTAATCTTTAGAATTTTTCAAATCCCGATCCCGATCCCCATATTGTTTGTTTATGTGGTTTATTTTTGGCGTTTTGGGGTATATGTTTCTCACAGGAACATATCTATAGGGTGTACATAGAATTACATTTAAGAATTTACTGTATGCCTTCTCTGCAGAAGAATCTGAAAAGATATCAAATATCTAAGTACTCATTTATAGCCACGAAATCAGCTTTCCCAGAATTATATTCTACTACAGAATTGTTCCTAATTAGTTTGTCAAAATTATTTATTTATTTATTTTTGATATACATATTCAAAGCTTTATGGTAGATGTTCAAATTATCATCATGAGTGCATAACTACCAACAACAAACATCTCCTCCAGCTGATGATATAATATTACATACCTGCGTACCTGAGGTACAACTACAAAATTACTATTCAGATAATCACTGTGTATAAGTTTATATATGTAGGCTGAAATAGTTTTGTCTATCTATTGTTTGTGTTTAATGTCATTTTGTATTGTATTCTTTTGCTTTGAGTTGTTCGGTACCTTTTTATCAGTCTTGTCTAATAAAAGTTTTATAGCGTGGTTCAAAAACATCTAGTTTTTCTTAAAGCGCTTAAATTTAATAAATCCTTACATCCTTATAATTCTAAACAGTGGATATCACATTTCACTAATGGAAAACTTGATTCAATTAATGTAGCCGAGCAGCTATCACTTATAAATATTAAGTCTAAAGCTTTACGAAGGAGATTACGTACATCATTAATTAGAACAAAATTCAGGGTACTTAATGTATCAATCACTAAACATTCCATGTCGGAGGTAACATTTGATGGAGTTAACAATTCTTCATCGTCAGTAATCGACCACATAATATCAGACAGATTAAAGTCGCCAAAAACACAACATAGATTGTCATGAACAGCTAGCATTTCAGATAGAGCCGGAGGTGAGCCTTTTAACATGTACCGTGCTGCACGAAATAGGGCCACTAGACTGTCCGCTCAGCGAAACGTCAATATTTTAACACCAAACTTCACAGTGACTTGCAGTCAAGAATTTTGTGGCAGAATTTAAGAAAAGGAGGAGTATACGGGAAGGACAAAGCTAGCTACGAGCAGGATCCCCAAATACTTATATATTTTTAACTAGTCAATTGAACGATTAGCATTCTAGGACTGCTAACGTAAGTTATATTGATCCTACAGTAAGTGCCACCAGATGCATTAGCCCTTCTTTTTCTTTTCGCGTTGTAGATCGAACCGAATTGCTTGCTTCAATTTATGCTATTAAATCTCATGCTAGTCTGTCGCCACGTTTTATTAAGACTCTATTTTCAATGATCGACACATACATTCTTCATATCGTGAACTCTTTTTTACTATCCTCTTCTTTTCCTAAGTTTTGAAAAGCTGCTATGGTCTTCTTGCCTATCCCGAGACTCGACCAATGAGTATCTTAAAATTCTTGAAAAGCTAATTACACAGCAGCAACCTGGTTTCCGGCGTTCTCACAGCTACGTGCCCAACATACTAGGAGTGACTAGTGTTATAAGAGCAGGCTTAGATCTGAATAGTTCTACCATTTTAGTTCTGTTTGATTTCTCAAACGCATTCGATAGTGTTAGTCACAGCTTGTTACTGCATAAGCTATTTAATGTTCTTAAAATCTTAACTGTACTGCTCTTATTGGGATTTTCTGGTAAAACGCCACCAACGGGTTACGGTGGATGATAAGCTGTCGGATTCAATTCCTTTCCCGAACGGTGTACCTTAGGGTTCAATCCTGGGCTTGCCCCTATTTAGTTTATTTATCAATTAGCTTCCTCTAGTTGGTGGCGATGTCAGGATTCACTTATACGCAGATGATGTACAGCTATATCTGAACAGACCTATGGGCCTGTTCGAAGACGGCATCGCAGAATCAATGCATGGTCCAAGAATAATGATATTGGATCCCTCAATATATTATTTTTCTCAACAATCTACTATATCCGTCTGATATCCCACCTGTAATTCTGGACGGTAATTAGTAAGGTGAAAAATCTGGGTATCGTGTTGAGCCAGAATATGAATTGCTGTGATAATACAAAATCTAAAATTAGTAAAATTTACTCCGGAGCCCCGGAGGATCTCAGCCAGTATTTTTGCAAAAGCAACTCTCGACTTGATTGTGTTTGTACCCATAGAATGGAGGTCGCGTTTAACAAGCAATCATTAAACGCTTCATTTGCGGACTTGGCAGATATTACCATGTCTCGCCATACCGCAATCAGATGGTGGGGTGCTCGTGCTCGCTTACTACGTATTTATTTATATATTTATTTATTTATTCAAAAATTTACAGCGATAGCTTACAGACTAGTCACAGTTAAAAGACCGGGATCTTAATATCTAGAAATTACAAAAGTAAAATGAGAAAAAAACAAAAATCCTTCATAATATTCATAAGAGTTGCAGAAGAAGATTTCAAACAATAAGAAATTTTAATTAACAAAGCTAGATGCTATATCGAAGTATTATAGAATTCAATACTATTAACAGCTATTGAAAATTTAATTAATTACTATCAAAAATTCAAGATAACAGCGAATAATTAAAGGTAAAAAGATTAAAATTAAATAATGAAAGCTTAAGGAAATTTGATGAATCGACAAGAGGGGAAATATACAATGATTCTTGGTATTATATTATTATTATATAATAGTTATTCTGATTGCGGCGAGAGGGGAGTCTCAATCTCATTTCTGATAACAGTTCGCAATGAGTAAAGGGTAAAACTGAGGATGTCAACGTCGTTTAGCAGGTCATTATGATTTTTCTGAATCCAATAAAAAGGAGATTTATAGCGCAGATTGGTTCTGGCAGTAGGGATCCGGAAAGTTAAAAGAGAACAGGTAACTCTAGTTGAATTAACAAAATTAATTCTGGTTAATAATTCAGGGCAACGGATATGGTTATGTATTATCTTAAACAAGAAAATGTCATCAAGGAAAAGACGTCGGTTTTCGTGGGTAGAGATACCAAATTTGTCAAGTCGAGAAAGATTCAATCTGTTGTATATACACACCATAAAAATGATTCCAGATAGTGCACGCTTATTCGAGATAACTTCTTATTAAGGAATTGTACAGGGTAATAAATGAGGATAGAGATTTAAAAGATTCACAAGCTCGAAATAAAAACCCAAGTGATCTAAAAGCATTGGAAGTAATCCAGTTGATGTGTGACTGAAATAATAGTTTCTGATCGAATATAACACCCAGGTCTTTCAATTCAGTAACACGGTTAAGACAAATATCAGCAATTTTGTAATGGTAATATACGGGATTTGTTTTTCTAGAAAAAGTTAAGGTTTTACATTTGGAGATATTCAGCGGTAAAAGATTATCCTTGCTCGAGTTCTCTAGCGCAGGAATATCTGTCTGTAAAGATATCCAGTCCTCTTGCGTCTCAATAATTTTAAGAATGTTTGCATCATCTGCGTATAAAAGACATTCGCTTCTTAGTTGTAGGGGTAGGTCATTAATGTAGATGAGGAATATATAAGGACCAACAATGATACCTTGCGGGACACCAGACGTTTGCGCAAAAGGGGTGGACTGATAACCATTTAAAACTACTATCTGGAGCCGTTCACGGAGATATGACGCAAACCATCCTATTAGATTTGCATGAAAACCTAAGCAAGACATTTTTACTTGTATCTAGACCTAGAAGAATTGTTTGTACACAGAAATAGGAGTGAAGGAAGATAGAGGAGATGAGAGGGGTGTTGAGGCAACTGTGGATGTGGACAAGACATTATCACTAGCGTTGTCAGATTATACTGTATTGAAATAACGAGCAAGAATATCACAAATATCTTGAGGTGTATTGAAATATGTATTATCATACATTCAACGATTTTGTATAAGCCCAGAGTGCTTTAACATTGCTTTTTAAAGCTCTCTCGGTTTCTTCTAAATATTTCTTATAAAACTCTTTGATTAGTCTTTTGGACAATCGACGATATAGGGAAAGACTCGCATAAATTTCGTGGTGTTTTAAGTGTTTATATTTACGGCGATACTTTTCTTTTTCTTTTAAAGCTTGGATTAATTCGCCAATTTGGATATTTTTGGTTTTTAGGTTAAAATGATGAGACCAAGGTCGCAATACAATTATCTAGAATAAAAAAAAATTATTAAATGATTTAATTACATCAGTGGAAAACTTAGAAGGGAAGTCAACTGTAGCCAGATATTCATTGATAACAGAGTAATCAGGGCCCTCTTTGGTAATGAGTCATGTCGTTTAAATGAGATATCAAAATCGAGAGGTCGATGATGTTGATCGATACGGAAAAGTGCTTTCAGGAGCGTGATGTGATATTAGCGATCTATTAATGGCTATGAGACATCCTCATGGGTAGTCAGACTTAGGTTTCTATCCTTTCTGTACACCTGGTAGCGATGATCGAAAAGTTCACTACCTGATAATAGAGTTTAAATGACATATGTATTAGGAAATAAAGAGTATAGAGTGTGGAAAAACGAAAAAAGGGAAAATATTAGAATTATGTAGAGCTTTTCTTCAAAATGAAGTCAAGACTTCCGTCATCTTTAACCAGAAATCGTTTACTAGTATCATTTTGTTTTAAGTAGATTCTCCCTCTTGTTGACCTAAGTATTTAAAGTTCCTTTCAACCTTGAACAATTTGGCTTTATAAAAAAGCTGCCTTTTAGATTTTGACAGAAAATCATTGATAAAAATTTTTGAGAATATCAAAACCTAGATTAATGACATTAATATCTTTTTTTATCTTATAGGCACTAATTACTCGATCTCTAACAAAATCCGAACTGTATTTGAGAACTATAGGTCTATTAGCTTATTATTTCTGTTTATCCTGGATCTATAAGCTTTGATGATGTCTCTTTCAGTCAGAGATATTTCAATTTCATGATGAATTGTTTGTACTATGTTGAATACATTTTCCGATTCATCAGAGGAAGCAAAGAGCCTTATGCCTCATTTTCATCGTTAAGTTAATTCAGTTGACTAATTTTCCTGTTAATTTTGTCGTTCTACATATTAATTTGGATTTCTATGAAAGAAAAAGTAGGTTATAAAAAAAAATTATTAAATATTGACTTTTAGCAATATTATCGTAATTTTCCGTGTCCCTAATGTGTTCATTTTAAATGAAAAGTTTGGCTGTGTTAAATATTTGACTTTGTAAGTGCGGTATTCTTGTGGTTTAAGTGAACAAAATTTAAGATCTGCGAGGGAGAAAAGATTATAGGAACTGTTGCAAGAATTGGAAAAAGATGGAGATATTTTTCAATTAGTCACATGAATTAACTTAACGATGAAAATGAGGCATTAGTGTTCTTCTTTAATCTGCAAAAAAAAAACAATGAACCATATTACATTAAAGAAATGATTAATTTTACTAATTCACATAGTAACAGGAATGTTTCTTTTTCTCGTTTTACAAGACTAATCATGGAAGACTCTTATCTTGTCCAGATTGAGCGCTTTTGGAATGCTCTCCTATCTAGTATCCAGCATACTGTCAATACTGTCAATTCCTTTAAAAGCGTGGTTGATGGCCATTTCTTAGTTAGGCGCCCGTAATTTACTTGATTGCCTTATCAGGGTCACTTCTCACAGCAGAGTACCTACTATCGCGAATTATTGCAACTTTCTTTTTTTCTCTTTTCTCAATTTATTTAGTAACTTGTTCTAGTTTTAGTTTTGTTTTGTAGTTCTTTACAACTTGTTTTGCTGACCTTAATATGCAAAATATGTACTCAGATTTTAATTTTATTTTTAACTGCCATATTTATAATTATAAGTGCTATTATTATTTTAAGGACTTCCTCTACGTTTAGACCAGTTGTTTTTGGGTATAATAAAAAATTGTACTCTTGTACACCTACTATTGCCTCTAATATATGCATATGCATTTGTTTTTCCATAATCAATAACGTATATCAGACCAATCTTTTTTTTTCTTAATTATATAAAAAACATTAGTGTTTTATCAAAATGCTAGCCACTTTTATTTATGTGTATGTACATATAAAACGCCATATATTTTTTTTTTTTACTTTATTAGAAACAAAATATTTTGGCCTGAAATTTGTTATCGATGATGGAAATAAATGAAAATTACAAAATAGCCGCTGACCAAAAAAATAAAAATCACGCAATAGGTAATTGTTATAAATAAGGACCGAAAATACTAAATGTAAAGCAGCAAAAAGTGTTAAGTTTTTCAACCTCGGCCTCTGTATAACTTTAAGAACCGCGTCCTCATCCTTTTGAACTCGGCCAACTTTTCCAGCTCACTATACGAACATTAACAGCTTCTAATTGACAGTTATTATTTAATTGGGCTATTGGCGGGAAAATTTCGGTGATTTTGAAATAATTTACTACAGCAGGAATACCTTTTGAGGGGAAACTTTTAAATTAAAAGCGAAGAAGTCGGAGAAATTTGTAAAATTAAGTTATATGTCTTGTAAGGCCGCGAAACTGGCAATAAAGTGCCAAGCGATCCGAAAAAGACGATGGTAGATTAGTGAATTGAATTGAATTCATCCAGGGATATTAATGGGTATTTCGCTCATTAGAAAACTGAAACACTAAAGTCTCAGAAATTTTCTTAAAATTGTACTGATGAGACCAGGAATATTTGAGTTTTTATTAATTGGAGAAGAACTGGAAAAGACATCTAGAAGAAAACCCATTGTGCCTGAATGCGTATTGTATGTAAGACTTAAACCTTAAGTGCAATGAGTGCCATGCATTTTTTACGCACCACAAAATATTTTTAAATCAATGGTTTTCATATACTGTGGCGCCGCAAAGTTTGATTGAACTATAAACTTTGTGCCACGTTTTCTACATTTTTCCACTTTTTTGGTAATTGTGTTTTCATAAACCTTTAGAGCAAGAATATTTATTTTAATTATCATACTTAATTTTTTTTTCTTTCCATTATTTCACAAAAATAATCAATCAACACACCTCAGATAGTTCGAACTGACAAGAGTAAAAAATCGCATGGCTCTCATTGTATCATCATGTAAGCATGCAGCTTTTATTTCACACGTACATAGGTATACCTAAAAGCTACATCAGTTTGGATGGCAGGGCTAATATTCAAACTAAACCAATTCGGTTTTCCTCCACACCTAAACAGACGTATCAACAGTTTCCTAAATTCTAGGAAATTCTATTGGTACTCGATGATCACAAATCTCCGCTCAAAACAATTGCAGCAAGATTCCCCCATGACTCCATGTTGGGGCCAATACTCTTCAATCTCTACACCTCAGACCAATCTCAAAATGAACTCCCTACATACGACCAATCTCGTTGCCCGCTTTTGTCGGTCAGTAAAGTCAACCTACATCTTAACAAACTCGACTCCTTTCAAAAAAATGGGGGAGTGGGTCAAAATTAACTTCCATAAGTCTGAATTCGGAAACCTAGCAGCGGGCGAAATAGCCAAGTCGCTAAATCCAAAAGAACTACCGCCGTCTACAATAGGGAAATAGCATGAACTGCTACAATTTAATAACATGCAAAATAAATTAATAACTATTATTTTTGGTAATCAGCCCCATCAAGACTGAAGCCCAATTCAGAATCGGCGCAGCATGTATCATGATGCAAGAGTTTAGAAAATTTTAAAATTTGATGCATGCTGCAACAGTTCTGCCAACATACTGAGGCAAAAAATGAATTTCAAATCTTATTTAACTCATATTTCCTCCGGATCTATTTTTTTTTAAAGAACAACGACTAAATTAAAATTATGTACAATAAAAACTCGGTATGTTTGTAAATAATTGTGAATTATAAAAAAAAGTTAGCATTACAAAGTTTCCTACACTGCTTCCTGCAAATATGCTTGCTACGCCGATTGTGAATTGGCCGGCAAAATCTTTGCAGCATACATCATGATGCATGCTGCGTTGATGCATGCTGCGCCGATTCTGAATTGGACTTGAGACGTAATTGCTAAAAAACTTGTAAGCCTCATAACAAGAGTTTCACTAAAATTTTTTATTTCAAAATTTATTATAACTGTCATTTTATAATTAATTAATCAATTTAAAATTGAACACTAAAAGTATGTGGTATTTAACAAATGTCAGCTGATGCAGTGTGCAGTGTTATTAGCCAACTAAATTAGGGCCAACCTACACACTTCAGCACGAAGCGGGAAGATTTTCCTTCCCTTTTGCTTAGACGTATCAGCACAATAATTTTGCTCCGCGGTAGTTCACAGCAACACGCTATACGCATAGCCCACACAGGGGAGGATATTGGCCCCGTATTGTGAACTTGTGATACAGTTATTGTTTATACCAAAAACTGTGCCTTAATTGAACACGCACACAATTAATTTCGGTAATCATATAAGGAACTACAGGAAGCAACATTATTGTTATGCCACGTATAAGCCAAGGAAATTACTTCCTTCGTTAAAAAGTTCTCGTCTGGGTTGGGCCATAGTGACATCGAAAGCGTTTTGAAGTGACTCTGCGAATTTGACTTGACGATAGCGTAAAAAGCGAAAAAAGCGTTTTGAAAGAAAAGATTCATATGTATGTGTACAAATATATACGGGTTTTGTTTGCCCGTAAATTAGTAATTTGAGACTTCAATACGTTAAAACTATAAACAGTAATAAAAAATTTTCTTCTATACATCCATTTTACTTTTATTCACTTATTTACTTTCAATTTTACAAGCTCTTTGACATTTCACATATTCAAACACGAAAGTGAATATTTTGATGGCAGTTCCGAGTGCTATCAAGAAAAGTGACTTCAATAGTGACTATAGCATCCGCTCTGAACACATTCTGTTGTCAAAAGCAAGGGGGGAAAAGTTACTTTTTGGCTGTTCTGAAGTCAAAAAGCGATTATAGTCACTATAACGTGTTGCTCTGAACAGACTCATGATTACCGAGCTTGATTGTGTGCGTGTTCAATTAGGTTACAGTTTTTCTTATAAACAGTCTGTATCACAAGATCACAGCACGTAATGAGGATTTAATTATTATATTATCATTTCAAATCGCAGGTAAACAACTGCACAGTACTCCGATTAGAAATTTCACAACTTCAAAATGGCCGCAACTATTTCCTTGCAAAAGTAGTGGTATGCTGCTCGTGTTGCAATTCGAACTTGGCATTTTGTATTTGATATTTGAACAAGATATTCCATTAAAATTTTGTCACATTGCAGCTGATAGCCTGTAACTTAATTCTGTGACTAATGTATATAAATTTTTATAGGAAAGACAAAGAGAGGAGAGAGAGTATTCTGTTCTCTGCACCGTACTTTCCTATACATTTTCACAATATTTCGTCACTAATGGCGGAGCGTGGTTCGTAATGGGAATACCTTGTTCTAGACCAACTTAATGCGAGAAATACAATTACGGCTGATCTGTCGACTGCGACTTGAGTTTAAGTCGAAGTCAACGCTGAGGTGAAATTTGTAATTAAATTAAAGCTTCAGCTGCTTGAACAAACCAGAAGATCCCGACTTCTGCGATTGAACTGAAGTTGGCCGCAGCGAACACCAACTTTGCACGTTGAGCAAAGTTTAATTTTAGTCGGATTCGCAGTCGAATTCGAAGTTGCAATTGTATCTTGCGACATGTATTTACCATTGGAGAAAAGTCGACGTCATAATTGTCATAATTGTAATTCGCGCTTAAAGTAATACAAGTGCTTAAATTCGAAATAATTTTTGCTAATTTGTAATATAAAATTTAATCTTTAGTTCATTCTATATAATGGAAGGCTTCCTGAGGTGAATAAAAACACGAAAAAAGTAGTAGAAAATTTCATTTCATTTTGTGGTTATACATATTTTGACAATAAGTACGACAAAAGATCGTAATCATCACCGTTGGGCCGGACTCCGCAACTGAGATTACGTACGCGTGTACACAACATTTTGTGTACATCACCTTGTTCCGATTCCGCAAAAGCGGAAATGAGTTTTTCTGCCATAATTGTGTACACTTTTATTTTCTCACAGCAATTTTGGTTGTGAATTTTGAAGAAATACCTGTGAATTTTTATCAAGCGGTATTTTCAAAATTATTTATTATGCTATTTATTTTATCATTCTCTAAGCCGTAGTGGCCTTAATACTAGTGAATTTATGTAACTCATTTCAACTAAACTTCTTCAAAAAGACTATTTTCTCTCAAACACCATTCAACACAGAAAACATTTCATTCAGCACTAAGTGTACACAAATCCTTACGGACTCGCTTGAAATTCAAAAGTGTACACTTTTCCTCCTGGTGAGTTTTTTAAATCGTGTACATTGCCAAATTCTTCACAGTTGCGGAATCCAGCCTCTGCTGAGTGGCGATGTAGAAGATACAACAAATTACAATGAAAAACTTTACTTTACTCATTCCATCGCTATTTGGCAATGCTCGCTAGTGAGTTAACGCACGAGCCCCACGGAACGGACTACTTTTCTTGTAATTAAAAGCTTCCCATTTCACCCCTGAAAAAGCTCATTTGTTGTCATTTCAGAGAAAGCTTCACAATCGCATTCCCAGAACTGTCATTAAAACGTCAGTCAGTGTTGTACGAGATGAGTGAAAATATGGTAGTGCCTATCAGTTGCAGTTGCTAGTACTGTATTTTCGTATTTATAATTATTAAAATTATTTTAGAGCGACAATTTTAAACAGCGAAAGTTAATATGAATGATAATACCTCAACATTCCGTCGGTTTTTGCACTGGGGACCTCTTATAACTATAGGTAAAAACAATTATATAGTGCGTGTGTCATTAAATTATCAAAATCCTCTTTTGAATTACAACCGACCTGTTGTTGCAACTAACATAATTAAAATAATTAATCCAAAATGTGTACATACATATTACGTCATTCGTGGTTTCTTTTAAATGAAATATATATTTTTTCGTAATTAGCTCATACGCATACACACCTTCATTTCATCATAGAAAAAAAGTGTGTGCATATTTAAAGCAAAACCTTCTTGGAAGAACGTGCAATTCTCAGTTAATGGATGGAAAAAGCATTAATAAACACAAACAAAAAAAATCCGTTTTGGACTTAAAGGAAGTAAGTCAGTAAGAGCTAGATCGCGTGCATTGATATGGTAAAATGCGATACTTTACGTCTGCTTTAAACGTTTAATATCTTGACCTTTTGTGTCCCGAGGCAATTATTAGCCACCCCTTGTACAGTTTAAATAAGAACTGTAATTCACAGTTGTTTTGATTTAATGGCAATATTTTTTCCTGTTTCAGGGATAATTAAGAGCATCACCTTTATGGCACTATACATGAATTCAATGTGGTGGCCGCCTAACTCCAGTATAGCTGCTTTTCTAAATCAATTATTCTTCCTGATTATGTCTTCGTCAACTGCGTTCAATTACATAATGGCAACTATAACTGGACCAGGATTCCTTCCAAAGGGCTGGAAACCTAAGGTAAAATGAACAAAACACTTTGTATCTACCAGATTTTAATATAAAAGCACTATGGGAATTTTTTTTTAACTTTATTTCTCATCAAATTTAACATTTTTGGAAACTTTAATTTTTTATCAGTGGCTAAATAATTGTGCGCTGAACATTATCACTAGGTTGTTAATAAATTACGGTTTCGTGCTAGTTCTCGCCGATCAGCAACATTTAATTATAATCGAATTCAGAGTATTTCGCTTTTTTCGGGTTCTCATCATGACTCTGTATCGAAGCCATCTAATTCTTCCAGATTTTTATAGAACTCACTCGAACTAAAATTTGCTAAACGTTGATGTTCGTCTAGAATTTGTTCACATAAGAATAAAAACGATAAGTTTGCACGTAGTTCTGGCCGGATATTACTATTACTCTGCATACAGCATACTCGGCATTTCTTTGAAATAAAAAACAACATTGGTAACCGTTACCTATAGAGTTGTGAGCTTATTTATAAAATGCATTCTATTCAATACAGGTTGTAGATATAATTAGAAAAGTTCACTAAGTTCATTGGAAAAATGTATTTAAATCTAGATAAATTGTTTTCAATTTTAATATTTAGTTACAGAATTGCGTTTGTCGATAACTGTCTGGCGCTTGCGTGTCATAAATTCATAGGATTCTTTCAAATACATACCTACTTTATGAAATTGATACCTAATTCAGATCAAAGATACATAACAACCATTCCAAAATATCGGTGAGCTTGGCTATCCAAAACCAAATCCAAATTATGGACAAATTCTCATTAGCCGTCAGCGAACTTAAGAATCCCTTCGAGGCTTGACATATATTACTTTCCCATTTGTTAAGACCAGGAGAATATATCTTGGGTAACTTTGGACGTTGTCAAATCGCTCGAGAAATACTTCCCATGAAACAGAAATCTATATGAGTGCGTGCTAGTCCGATTCTCTAAAATGTTTTCTATTGAATCTTATGAAAAAGTGACTAGACATTGATTTTATATATTCCATAAAGCCCAAATTACTACCTATATACACAGGAAAATAGTCGGCAGTAACTTTAGCTCCTTAGCTTCCCAAAGGCTACCCTTACTTTATACCTTACTTAACAAAATAATAAATAGATTTTCATTAAAACGTAACCTTATAATTTTACGCTCAGCTGAGTAATAGTTGCATGTGTGTCTGCATCGGATCATCGGACCACGGCACATTCAGATATGCAATTATTAATCAGTTAAGAGTTTTTGTTTCAGGAATTGTAGTAATTTGGTTAAAAAAAAATTGTTTAAATAATTTTGTTAGGAAAGGTATAAAAATTTTATTTCGGTTCGGAAGATAAGAAAGTAAGCTTAAGATTATCAGAGCACCATTTTTCTGTATGAATAGTAGTTTAGGGCGGAGGAGTTATTCAAATCAAACTTTTGTTAGTTTTACATAAGAACACGGCCAGTATTTTAGAATGTTAGGACTCAGTTGGGGTTGTCATGTGATAGTGAGGGAGTCTGTTTCATGGTATCTGAAATATTCTTGAGGGTTTTGACGTTGTGCGTATCATCTGTCATCTGATGATATCATATTTTTTTAATTTTATCGGTAAACTAAGCATTTTTCCATTATTTCAAAGTCCAGTAACGAACCTTTTGAGCTAACTCAAATTTTCCCTATGGGTCCAGCGCCTATGGGCAAAAGTGATGTTCTGTAGTATTCAAGAAGAAGATTACAAAGAGTGCTCTAGTGTCGTTTACCTTTTCAAGTTTCTGTCTTGGCTACGAAATGAAAAAAAAATGTGTATATGCATTGTATGCGGTCAGTCGCTAAAAGTTCTGTAACTGAAGTATGGACCAGGGGTTCAAGGGGTAAGCCGTAAGAGCCTTTAAAATTGCCTGGACGATTGTTTGCTAAAAGAGCTTGTGTTTTTCATGGTAGATATACATATTTATTATTTGAGAAAAAGGCTGAACTACAATAAAAGTAAATAACTTACCGAAATTAAATGAGACTGAAGTGCTGATTACATAGCGCTCGTTCCATTCCGTCACGTAAAGCTGTCAAATTTGAGCTTACCCAATGCTATGTAATTGCTCACATTATAAAAAACGGATCGGAACGCGACGGAGAAGTTGTTCCATGTTTAGTGGTTTTACCCACCGCCTTCTCGTTCTGACACCCTAAAACTTTTAATGTTCAATGTAGAAATTGATATAAGGCAAATAACTCGTCCATTTAGCTGATACCATTTCACAAACTTCTTTAAAAACAAAGTGAAGATAAAAGTCAAATAACGTGACGGCCCGGCGCGTTGAGATCACTTCATAGTTGAGTCGAAACGGAATGTAACGGAACGGACGCTATGTATTCAGCACTTGAAGTTTACTTATGAAAAATTGATATTTTTAGCCTAAAAATATATCACATTCCGTAAGAATTATTATCTTGATATTTAATGTTTTCAATTTTAAAAGTGGTAAAGGCGAACTAATTGACAAATGGAAGTTAAATTAATTGAAGATTTGTGCTTTCTATTAACTCGCAGTACCTACATATATTATATACCGAATTATTATCAGCTCCCTTTTTTTTTGCTTACATTGCCCGATATAATTGAATTGAATTCTCTTATCTCATCTCGATGTTAAGCAGTTAGTCTTTTTTTCAACTTGCATTACTGGATGCGCAGATTTTATATTCACTTGTTAGTTAGTTGCTCATGTAGGAAGTTGTTATCTCGTATCGGCAAAATATATTTTAAGCATAATTTAAAGGATTGTGGTTTTGTTTCTAAAGCAACTCAATTCACAAAAAAGCTTGTGAATTCGACAAGGTTAAATTAAAAAGCGCGTTCGCTTTAGATAAGTAAATGTACTTACGTATACTTCTATTGTAGTTCAGCCTAAGCTGTACAACTGCAGTATGGACAAGGGGCGCAACCCGTAAGAGCATAGCCAAATACTAAGAAAGTGATGTATGGAAGAGCTCATAGCAAACCTCAATAACTCACTGACCTCGGCTAAATATATCATGGGTAAGAACCGAAAATGCTTTTCAATATAGGCAAAAATTCATTTCTTTCATAGAACTTAAATCGACCATATTTCTTCAAATTTGTGTGCATTATTGGTGGCTGAAGACGATTCGAATAAGTTGTGTCTGGACAGTCTCGGCTTCGTGGAAGTTGGATTGATTTGGTTGTTTGGGCTTGTTAGCTAAAAAATTTTATGAGCGTAGATCTAGGTACATCAGCCCGGGTTTTTGTCTTCAGGCCTTTATAAATTGATTTCAATGTAGGAAAGAATTAATTTATTTCTTAGAATTGAAATCGAATATATTTCTTCAGAATTCGTGTGCATTATTGGTGGCTCTGCTCTAGTCTAGAGTCTCTAGACTAGACGGTCTGACCGAACAAACTCCGTCTGTCGTCTTGCAAAATGAGTTGTCTGTGAGGGAAGTGCAGGGTGGGTTAAGTTGGTTGGTTAGGGGGGGGGGTACCACCCCTCATTGAGGATTGTCGAAATTACGTCATGTTTGGTATCAAATTAACCGTTAACCTCATTCTACCGGCCGCAGCGGCCGTGTGCGCTTTTACCTAGCTATATATTTTCTTGGAATTAACAGCCATTGAAATGGTCTTAGGTAATCTTCTAGTTCCATGAAAGGATGTAAAATTTCTCGAAAAAAACATTAAAAAAAAATTTTACGAATTGCACGTGTTCATAAAAAAAAACTCCGCCATCCCCTCTCTAACGGCCGCAGCGGCAGACGAGAATTAGTTGTCGTTTTCGTTTGTCCTTCGCTAATTTTTAACTGTCGTTATTTTGTATACCGGTATGTATTATAATAATTAAATCAACAACTGCTATTATACTGATGTTATTATTTTATTAATTTTCATTATTGTTTTATTCATTAATTTTAGAGAAATATCCCTAAAAATGTCTCGCTTCTTGTATGATGAAGAAATTCGTCTGCTAGCGCTCAAAATACATGTAATAACCATACTAAAATAATGAAAATAATATACATAGTTTTATTTTGAATTTTTAATCTCTTATTTTTTTTATTTGAAGAATGGTAAAAAGTTTAATTTTGTAATCAAAATGTATCAAGTTTATTTTGTTAATTTATTAATTAGCCCACTTTTATTTAATGAAAATAAATAAAATATAGGTAAGAAATTTAAGTTTTAATTTAAAATATCATAATTGATAGTTTTATCGCGTTGAACTATTCTAAATTTCCTATAAATTGATGACGGCCTCTTAGGCCGCTAGGCGTAGGATGACTGACAAAACAGTAGTACTATGAGGTTAACGGTTAAAGAGGGAGGAGCGGGTAATCGACTGTTTTTGATCATTTTAACGTCATAACTGACTTTTTACCGTCGAAACACGGATTTTTTGCACTTGGGCACCTCAGTTCCTTCTTTGTTTCACATCCATTAGTATAACTCTGTTGTGAACATTTCTCTCATGGAAAGTGAATTTCCACGACCTACCAGTTCTTCGCAAGGATTAGTTGAAAATATGTCCATTTTAACTATCAAGAACCGGCCATTTTATCATTCTAAGAAGGACTGATTCACTGCTTTTGTAGTTATCTCTAAAACCATTTATCGGACTCAAAAGCTAATTACATATCTAATATGGGGATAAAATGTAGATGCGATTTCATTCTACATAAAAGCTTTAACGTGCAGATTTAAATTTTTTATATCGTCTCTTCTCTACTGGAAGACGATCAAATTTATCATTTTCGCTTGATTTAAAAATTTTAGCGGATACCTTGAGAAACCACCGAAATGCATATTTCTCTGTAAGTATTGCATGGATTTCCATAATTTGTTTTTGTAAATATAGTCAGCATATGGGGTGAATCCATTATTTAATTTGAAAATCTTAGGTACCTTTATAAGACACAACAAAAACAGACAACTTTCGAGAGTTTTGTCGAGTCGAATAGAGAGTTTGGTAGTTCTCAATACAAATTCCCCGAGTTACTGAATTCCGAGTGGAGAGTTAAGTGTTAAAAGAACTGTCATCTCCACAACTCCGCTTTGACAAAGTAAGGCATTTTACTGGGAGTACGACAACATTACCAAATTGTATCTGGAAATAGACCATCACCTTCATTTTCACCAAAAAACTTCAACTGGAATTTACTCTCTTTATGTATCAAATCATTTTCCTTAAATTATAGTTCTAATTGATTCAAGCCAACTCCAATTAAAATTCATGGAGCATTGAAGGAGCAGATATTTGAGCTTCAAATTTCGATTAAATCGAGAAAGATGAAACAAAATCAATTCACAGTTGTTATTAGATAAATTCTTTGACCATAAAGATATACATCACTAGTTCTGCTTATGTTTTTTATACTAAATGATTTTTAATTGAGTTCATTTTAAATGAAAAAATAGGAAATCATTTTATAAACGGTGCTTTTCCCATTAATAAAAAACAAATTACATGTGAATGTATTCAAATGTAAATTTAGTCCAGTACTTAAAAGTGAATTATTAACCAAACCAATTATATATTTTCCGTCAGTATTCATAAATGCTTTCTGTTATCTGGGGGTTTATTAACTTCCTCAAATACTACTACTTTGGCAACCATTTCGTTATTCATTTTTGTTTTTTAGCGTTTAGCAAGCTCTGAGTTCATCGAAGGGAGCAAAATTCTTCGAGAAAATATGATGAATGTATCAAACTGAAGACTCCCCAATTTAATTCTCTACTTTTTGCGAGAGTTGTTCGTGTCGTATAAGATTATGGTGCTATCATGGTTGAATAGAACTTGTTTTCTTACGGAACGTCGGAACCGTAGTCTTCACAATTTTGATGAGGCCAAACTCGTTGCCATAGATATTTCAAATGCCTTTGATAGAGTCTGGTATCCAGCACATTTAGCTAAACTTAAAGCACTTGGTCTCTTCCGTTCTCTTCTATTATGGATTGAAAGTTTCTTATCCGGTTGGCCAATACGAGTTGTACGTTTCATCGGCACCTCAACCTATTATTGCCAGTGTGCTTCAGGGCTATATTATCTCTCCATCTCTCTTCTTAATTTTCATTAATGATTTGCCCATCTGTCCAATTAAAGAACTGATTATATTTTTCACGGCCGTTTTAAGAGAAATTGTAGACTTAGAGAGCTGAAATTTTATACAAGACGTTTACACAAAAATAGTAAATACAATTTCAAAAAATGGACTGAATCGGCCAACTCGTTCTTAGTGTTGCCATACACAAATTTCCGTGTTTGTTTTTCTATACTATAAGAACAATCCTAGATGTTTTTATTGTACTGAAAAGTTCCTCAGAATATAAAATCCTATGAAATTGGTTATAAATATTTTTACTGTCGGCGGACGAACCATTAGAAATATATGCGAAAAACCACTTTCAGTCAGAGCCATACGAAGTTACTTACTGGCATTCATCTAACTAAGGTGTCATAAGAAATAGTCTTACAATTAGACCATTTTCTAGCATTATATTCATTTTGTTTTATCTGTACTCTGTTACTTTACTAACTTTTATTCTCAAATTTGCTTGAATAATTTGGCAGGGAAGTCACTCATTATGCCCACTACAGAGCTCTATTCACCATATGAATAGACAACTAGAAGTGTTTCTGTAATGCCACCAGTAGAGTTTCGTGCTTTATTAGTTGAATATTCTCGAAGACCTTGTTATTGAGTTTGTGGACAACACTTGAAAGAATTTTTGCAAAAAGTTAAAATAAACGGAAAATGAACTTGAACTGGAAAATTAAGACACCTCTAAATTAAAATGTCTTTAATTATTTTTACTTTTTGCAAAATATTTACATAATTATTGAACTGTATAATAATAATCGCGAAAAATTACAGCATACATAATATTAAGCTTTTACATTTCTTCTTTCTCAATAGCTGTTTTAAAATCGAAGGTTCCTTTTCATCCCATACAACTCACCATGCCTTTTTAACTAGAAACGAATAAATTCAACTTAGTTAAGGATGGTGAATTTGCTTGACGTCATCGAATAGAGAATTTTCTCAATTGAAATTACTGGAACGAACTGCTGATGATAGTAAAGCAAATTTTGTAGGGTTCTAAATTAAATAAGTTAAAAAAAAAACAACTTCAAAATTCTGACAACTTTAATTAGACGTGGAGTTAAATAAAATGAACATTTCTAACATGTATAACACAGCCAGAAGATTAAACGACGTAAACGAGTGGTCAGCTTACCAAACCGTTCTACGCCATTACAAATACTTGATCCACAGATCTAAAAGAAAATCATGGCAACTCTTTTCTGAGAATGTAGATGGGGTAAATGAGATATCAAGGATCAAAAGATTTCTATCTAAGATAACCAATCAACCCGAACTCATCACAAACACTGATGAAGTTCGGGTTTCCTCCTTTGGGGAATCTATGAAAATATTGCTAGACGAATACTTCCCCGACAGTCCGGATGAGGCTTCTTCGTTTTTGCAAACCGAACCTTTTCGTGTTGAAACCGTTTCCGTGGATGGAGATACAGCTTTCATCATGGAGGTATCGGTAAAACGGCCAGTCGATTCATTCGAGACGCCGGGCAAGGCCCGCATTTTTCTGGCCCTTCTTCAAAACTTGCGCGACTTTTTGATCAGCAATCTAACTCTTCTTTTCAGGGCATGTATCAAAATGGGATACACACCGAAGCTGTGTTAAGAAGTCTGCGTTTAGTTTATTCCCAAAGCAATATAGGTCAATAAGCTTGAATTCTTTCCTACTCAAATTTCTACTCCATTCTCGGAAACAGATTGCCACAACACCAGCACGCGTACTTAAAGGGAAGGTCAGTTGAGACGGCCCTTCACGAGGTTATCAACTCAATTTAAAAGGGCTCCACTCTAGCTGTCTTCATCAATGTATCTCGGCTTGGGCCGACTGCCAACAGAGTCACCTTTGGTTAGATGATCCTTCAGGTAGAACTACAAAGGAGCTGTGATGCAAATATAACCCAAAAGAAACAAAAAAGCTACCTGGGATAGACAAGCCAACCCTGAGAACACTGATGTCAGCTCTCACTGGGCACTCTCATATCAGGGGACACATACACAGGATGGGGCTTGTTGCTGACCCTATATATGACGGATGCGGAGAGGAACCCGAGACAGTGACTCACTTTTTTTGTCACTGTCCAGCTCTCTCGGGAAAGCGTAACAGATTCTTTGGCTCACACCTCCTGAACGAGCTGCATGAAGCCGGCAAGAAGGTCTGGGAGCCAATACTTAAATTTGTAAGAGAGTTCGGGTAGGACCTATGAGCAATTGTTTATAAGTCTGGAGGGTGAATAGGGCTTTGTTGGCCTACGTTCCACAGCCCCCGTAAGGTGGAACGCATCTTAACACCAACAACAATATAACATTCAAATTAAAGCATCTTATAAAGTTGCACCACATTTCATAAAAATTGAAGAAGGAAATAATCGAAGCTATTATTATAAAACATTTTATAACTCGTTAGGCATGTGAGAGCTGTATGGTCTAGTCCGAGAAGTAAATGTTAATTATTTATCAGAAATTAACCATGAATTCCATGTGCTCTCCCACAATAAACCACTAAGTAGCCTCAAAGTGGTCATCAATGAAATTCCCGACTGTACTAACAAAACGGAAGGCTCCAATTGAGATGGCCATTGCTTTTACACGGAGATATGCTCAAGATCTTAATCAGTTAAGTAAGAAAACATGATTATGCGGTTGGGAACCTTCATGGGCGGTTATATCCAGTGTTGATGATGTTAAATTATTTACCTTTCCACTTAGATTTTTTTTAATGGTAATTTTATTCCTTGATATTTTTGAAGCATGATAAAAAACCTGCCAAAATATTAATTTGCAGAAACAAATTGCTTTTGTTCGCACTACATTTCCTACGATCCATTTAAACGCCCTGCCCACCAGCTATACCTTATAAACCTGCTTACAATAAACTCAAATTGATTATATGTATATTTTACACATAAATTATATTTCATCCTCTTGCTTAGATTTGATTGCGTGTCTGGTTTTTACAAACCATAAGTTCTTGACGTACCTTTAGAAAGGACATGCGAAAATTAGGTGAAGACATGACATCGAAAATTTCGTGTGGAAGGTTGTTTTTTCATGGGAAGAAATTTATAGACAGTTAAACCTTTCCGCCTTGAAGAAGTCTTGTGCATTCCAGTAAGCATTGTAATTAAATTAAAAAATATTATTTATTCAACAATTTGTTTCTTTTTTTTTTCTTTTTTTTTCTTTTTTTTTTCGACTCAAAGTTATTCGAGAAGAATTTGTCAAAAACACCACCAGAATTATGACTGCAATATTATCTAAATGAAGATTTGGATTATCCTACGGATGTAAACAGCTGGTTTTAGTCTTGGACAAGTATAGACCACTGTAAGAGGAGGGGATAGTACAGCGCTTGATCTAAATTTCTGTCGTGACCAAAAAACGACAATCATATGCCTTGAAAATATCTAGAAGGCGCGTGCATGTTATAAATCACTTATGTTTTCTAGTGGGGAAAATCTTAATTAGTTTTACGAGTTTTGTTTACTTTTGTGTACACAATAAATTTGTTTTTGTGTATGCAACAGCTCCTTGGAATTTCTGGAGTGCTTGTGTATTCCTCCTCCTTGCCCCATTGCCTTTTGGGGGCTTAGTTATGCCACAATGCTGTGTTTTGTTTTGGTCTTAGTCTCTTTGGTATTTGGCAATTTTTTTCTCCCTTCCTTGAGGTTTTTGTTGTGTTACATGCTAGTAATTACAAGCTCAAGTCTAAGCAAGCAAAGGCTAAAGATAATTCACATGAAGAATAGCCATTATAAATTAGAAACAGTTAAATTTGGAAGCCGAATTTTGCAGTTGACATTACACAATGGAAAAAAGACTTGTTTTATTAATTTTTAACTAGGAGAAAAAATTTATAATTGGTCTAAAGCCAATACCCTAGATGATTGCCCGTAAATATAGCCGCCCTCCATTATGCTGCTGTTAGCACTATAATGCTAGCTACCAGCTTCAGAAAACCTGAAGATTTAGTCGATCATCAAATTAATAGCCTCTAAGATAATAGATATAATGCCCAAGACTATGATTTCGGAGACGTTTTGAGGTGGGATTGGTACGATACGAGGTATAAGTTACAAAAGGCCCTGGAATCCTTCTCAACAAAAAGGCTATCGACACTCAAGCATAATGACGTAATAATCTTCCGAAAAACGTGGACTGGGCCTAACATGGTAGGGGCATAGCACAAAAGATCGTTTAGGTCACACTGCTTTGAAATCCGGAAATGCAATCTTTCCCCTTCCCCGAGGGCCCAGACTTTTAACAATGATAACAGCCACCCTCTGTTTTGTAAATATACCCGTTAAATTGTTAAAGTTATTTTTTTTCATTTCTTTTCAGAACGGTACATCGGCCGGTAAAAATATCTTACCAATTTCATAAGTTTTTTACATTAATGTACATACATTAAAAACTTCTGCAGTGCAGATCGATTGCCCAGTCAGTTTACGCCAAAGATCAAAATTCGCGTATGGCAATATTACAAATGGATTTCCCGATTTAGCCCAATCTTGAGATTCTAAATTCCTGGAGTTTTTCTTTTTACCTGATATCCTCAACATTTTTGAACCTCCTGTAGAGGAAATATTCAAAAACATTACGAAACAATAATTGGAACTGTGAAGTCTTGTTGCCTTAAGAAGTGAAAATGTCAAAAATTGAATTCCAGTAATAACGTGGTATTCTCATGTGAAGCGTATGCGGATGATATCCCTCTGCTCATCTCTAGGCACAGCATGGTTGCTGCTTGTGCCTTCATGCAACGAGGCCTCAATATGTTGAGGACTGGTGCACCCCTCATGATATGATAGTGAAGCCTACAAAGACCAGGTTGGTGCTCTTCTCCAGAAGACGTAAGCTTGGGAGCTTTGTTCTTCCAAAGCTTTTTGGAGACACTCTGCAACACTCTCCCCATGTCAAGTACCTCCGAGTCTACCTTGACTCGACTGCCATCCGGAAGCTAACGAGCCTGCCTGGGATGGCTAAAAGGCTGTGTGCAGATTGCGCTCATGGGGATGTTGGGAGGACGGCTGGACTGACTCTTCTCGTTGCTCTTTTACGTATGGGCTAGATCTGGAAATGGCATACTGGCCATTTGATGCGATGGTTCCAGAGCTTCGTTTCGGGCGACGCTACTCTGTGAGTTTTCCTGTAAGGGAATCGTGGACTGAGGGAAGTGCCTTATCGAGCCTTCCACGGTCCGCTCTAAAAAAAATTTCCGACGACTCTCTCACGAATGAGGGAACCGGGGCGGGCTTACCTTCCTGAACCTAATATTGGGATGGAATACTCACTTGGAAGACACACTACTGTCTTCCAGGCTGAAGTCTTCGCCATCGCAATGGCAGCAAAGATAACGCTTAATATGGAGATCAAGGGAAAAGACATTGCTTTCCTTTCTGATAGTCAGGCAGCCGTGATGGCTCTGAGTGGCCCTCGGATAACATCTAAGTTACTGGGGGACTGCAGGTCGTCTGTGGATAAGTTGTGTATCCACAACAAGGTATCCCTTCAGTGGGTTCCTGGTCACGTCAGGAATGAAAGGGCTGACCTTTTCGCTAAGGCTGGCTGTGATTCTCCGTTCCTCGGACGCAACGGAGTATTGGGTCTCTCATCAAAGTGGATGTTCATAGGAAGCATCAGCAGAGATGGACGAACCTGAGTACTTGCAGGTGCACAAAACTTTGTATTGATGGGTCCAATAGGAATATTTCTGATTTTCTTATGGGGTTCGGAAGGAAACAATGTAGAACTGTGATAGGTATCATCACCGGCCACAGCTCGCTTCACGGTCATCTAACAAGGATGGGAGTTGCTGACAGCCTTGAGTGTCTGTCCTGTCTAGAAGGTGAGCCTGAGACAACCGAACACTTTTTGTGTGCTTATCCGGCCTTCTCCCGGAGCAGGCTGGATACTCTAGGTTCTGCCCTCCTATCCGTAGAGGAGTTGAAAAACCTTCCTCACCAAGACCTGATGCGCTTCATTAAGAGGACAAAAAGATTTTGGTTATAGGGCTTCTAGCAGGACAGCACAATGGGCCGCTCTGGCCTCCGTACCTGGGATCTCTCGTTGAAGTATTTGACAAAAGAAGCTGAGATCAAAGAGAGCATGTATCGTGGTCAAAGCTTTTTCGTCAATTGAAGATGATCCAAGGAATTATCAACGGCAATTGCAAAGTATAACATAGATTTAGTCGAAAAAATTGTCTGAGGGACCGGGAAAAGAATTCGCAGAAGAAATCAGTATATCGAAAACAAGTGTCCTCGGGATTCTCCATAATCATTTGGGTATTCCAAAAATAAGCGCGATATGAGTAGTACGAGTTCTTTCTGCATTACACAGAAAGCTCGGCAAGTTGGGAGCAGTAAGCAATTTTTGGAATTGTGTAGTCACGTCGTAAATAGCGTTCTTCATAGAGTTGTGACAGGGAATAAAACTAAGATTCTTTACCATGATCCTTTGTCCAAAAATGATTCAATGGAGTGGCATTGTCCCGAAAAAAGCCAAGGCCACACAAAGCTACAATAAATAGATACTGTTGCTAAATATATTGTTACGTGCCACAAAGTGAATCAAGCGACATCTGTTAGGAATGGAAGCAACTTTAGGTTAGTGTCATCTTAGTAAACTTTGGGTTCGGAGAATGGAATATTCAGGAAGGTTCTAGGATAATTCGTAGAGTATAAATACGGCGCTCTGACAGCTAGGAGGCGGAGTATTATTTCAGACAGCGAAGTGAGAAGTGAACGAAGTAAACTATTTGGATTGCGATAATTAGAAGTACAGTACTAGCGATAAATAAAGAGTTGATTTGATAATTATTTGTGAATTTGTGAGAGTAAACAGTAAAGTTAAATAAAGAAAGAACTTTTGAATTATATCGGAAATATTGTGTTTTAAATAACGAACTAAGGCCACGCTCGTAACAATATGATATTGAAGCTATTCTGCTGTTGATCTTCAAGGAACGTAATACCACTGAAATGCCATATATTACGCTGAAATTAGTGAACTGTCCTGAGGTGAATTGCTCCTGCAAGATAATGCACCCTTACATATTGCTGCTCTTCATGAAATACGGCTTCGAGGAATGAAATAATAATCCGTGACGTTAGACAGTTTTGTTAAATAATCACTCGGTTTTCTCTCTCACCCCTTCCTCGATCTGAGGCCACGAATACTTGGACCTAAGTATTTAAATACTGCACCAATAATTTAAATTCACGGTGTCAGCACGTTCTCAAAACCTGTACCCAACTCGAAGATATTGTATGGTGTGAACCTACGTGTACAAAATTTCAGCTCTCTAAGTCAACGTGCTCACAAGTTTTTGTGGGGGCTCTCAAACTGACGCGACATGCAAAAATCAAAATGCCTTTTAATATTATTCATACGTGGATGTCTAGTTCATTATGCCGCACTATCATTATTTATGTAAATAAACTTAATATAACTTATAATTTCATCTAGGGCATAAAAATCCTCAGTTCAACTCAGTGAGTGTAGATCAGTGTGATCCTAGCAAACAATATCATCATATGTGAAAAAAAAATCATTAACAGGCTACAGAATAAGATGAGGCAGGCCCCATATTAACAGTTTAACAATCTCGCCTTCAAAGAGGGTATTGTTGTGAGTCTGCACTCTGAGAAGTGACCAAAAACATATGTACATGAGACTGTTGATAACTCAAAAATTCAGGCTTTTTTAGACTTCACTAAAACATTTGACAAAGTTGACAACAGATAGAAATTTTTATCATCGGCTATCACATTGATCAATTCTTTTCTGACTAATTTTTGGTCAGATCGTAAAGATGCAAGATTCCATTTTCGGTTCTATGCTTTTCCGTGCAGTTGACTCCTCACTCTTCAGTCCTAAGCCCGCTCCTCATCATTCTCAAGAAGCCAGAAATGAAAATAATTACAAGACTCTTAGAACACTGCGTCTTGAGGTATCACCCATACAAGATTAGCTTGGGTAACACCCCATCCAAATTATTTCATCTTCATTCATTCAAGGCATGTGTGGAATCTAAATTCAACCACAGTCCTAGACTTCATTAATACTAATAAACTGAATACTCGGTCATAATAGATCCTTCCTTTAGGACAAAGTGAATGGATACTTAAGACGCCTTTACGAATTCAAGCTAATCTTATCAAAGCCCAACTTTATTTTGCCTCTACATAAACAACTTGCCAATTACCGTGAAAAATGCTGCAATTCACCTGTAATGATGCTCATATAGTAGACCCACATCTAATTGAGTGCGTGGTAGTGCATAGAAGATCTATTATTAAAATCCAATTTACCATCAATAATGCTTAACAATATCTCTTGAGAATGTTGAGTACGTTAACAAATCTAGAAATTCAACTAACGGTAAACTAAGCTGTACTGATTATGTATATTGATGCAATAATGGCGAAAATATATGGCAGTCAACTTTCGTAAGAACATTTGTTGTTCCATTTAGTTATCAACTCCTATGGCAGTCTTATTTTCAGCAAGTTTACTCACGACTATCAAAGAAAATTGACATGGCAACATGTTTATAAATTATGTCGCAGTGCACATATAAATCTTATTACGTTGAGTCTTTGCTTTGTTGTACCTAGGATGAATGGATTGAAAAGAAGTTGCGATCTCTGGGGTCCTTTAAAAATTTGATTACTAGAAGGCCCAATGTTAATTTACGAGACATTATTCATAAATCCCAGTTGGACGCTCTGGTAAAATTTGCCCACAACCCTCGTTTTCTGCTTCATGCAGGTGTGAGTCAAGTAATCTGTAACACTTTTTGGAGAGAGTCGAGCAATAGCAAAGAAAGTGAATCATTCTTTCGGTCTTCTAACCGCATCCTCTATATATAGGATTATCAACATATCCCATCCTGTGTATGTGATCCCTGAAAGAGACATGTTCAGCAAGAATGGAAACGAGGCGTTTCAGGGTTCGTTTGTTTAGTCCCAGTATCTTTTTCGTTGATTTTGGGTGGGGTTTCACTCACATTCACATAAAAGTCCTTGATCTTGCGAACCGAATGAATCCCATTGACGAAGCCACTCAGGCCAAGTCCCCCCAACACTCGGGTTAGATACCATCTCTAGGCGCCTCTGCCCCAGGCGGGCAAGCGTTCACCACAGATAATGCAAAAGCACCACCGAGGGATATTAGTGAACAGTACAAAGAAGGAAGTGTCCAAAATATTAAAGGTGAAGTATCTTGGTACAATCCCAATTGTGGAGAGACTGCTCCAAAATGAGCGAGGTCGTCCGTCTTTTCATTTCCTCGATCTGGCACCCATAGAACGAGTACCTTATTACACCGAGGAAGAGAACTCAGGGTGGCTTAACACTTCAGTACCAGTGTGAAGGTTTCAAAGGGCTTTATCAAGACTTTAAGAGCCGCTTGTCGGTCCGAACAGATCCAATTTTTTTCTCTGTTTCAGAGTGCACAAAATACCTTCCTCCTTCCAGCTTTGTACTTAAATTGAAACGTACCTGGCACATCCAAGGATTGATTTTCGATTTGTACAAGTCACCCGCCAACCAAAAATATTTAAATATTAATTATATTAATTTCTCATTTGTCTTTAATTTAATTTTTATAGCTCTCTTTAAAACTTTAACTTTACTGCACTCTTATCCTCCATACAATGCTTTTTGCACTATGATAAGATCAACACCCACAATATGACTTCTTCTACTACTTCTCTTAAATACCTACGTGTACTAATTGGATTTAATTGTTGCAATAGAAGTTACGATGAATTTATCAAAGTCAACCACAGAACATGTTAACAGATTTCCCCTTACACTGCGAAGGGATTACTTCCTGAATTTAATGGCTCTGCACCTTCCACTATTCCATGCGTGTGAGCAATAAATTAAAAATGGAAATTCCAAACTCATTTTGCACATCCGACAACGATTATTGTTGAAATGTGCATTCAAATTCGATTTCGTAAGCATTTTAATGGGGGGGGGCTACGATTATTAGCATTTTCTTACCACTATTACTCAACTGTCATGCAATATCTGTAAACTTAATTTTACTTTCAGAACGAAAAGGACACGCAGTACTTACAGTTTTGTAGCGTTTGTGAAGGTTACAAAGCGCCTCGGTCACATCACTGTCGAAAGTGTAAGTGATTATGATTTTCGATGTTCATTAACCTATTTAACTCTAGTATGTATGTATGTATGTATGTATATATGTGTTAAGGTGGACGATGCGTTAAAAAAATGGATCATCACTGTCCGTGGATAAACACTTGCGTTGGATGGGCTAATCATGCTTACTTCACATATTTTCTAGCATTTGCAGTTATCGGATGCTTACACGCATCGTTTATATTAATTGCTTCATTTTATCGAGGCCTTCACCGGAACTGGTATCTATACCATGGACAACCTCATCTAGCCAATGTTCAGTTTGGTGTTGCAAGCTTAATATTTTGCATATTTACCCTTGGCCTGGCCGTTGGTGTTGTAATAGCTGTTGGAATGCTTCTATACTTTCAGGTAATATACATAAAAACAATCACATTAAAGTTAACACACTAAAACAAAAGATCTTGTCATATTTTCCCAGATTCGTGCTGTGTTAAGTAATCGAACAGGAATCGAAGACTGGATAGTTGAAAAAGCATATTACAGACGACACGGTAGTAGCGAAGATCTGTTTATATATCCATATAATCTCGGAACAAGGAAAAATATAAAACAAGTGTTAAATTGGTCATGTATGCCTGTTGGAGATGGAATTGTATGGGAGCTGGCAGATGGTTGTGACCAGTATACGCTTACGGTATAAATATTATGTTTTAACTTTCATGGTTGTTATCTATGTAGGAAATATTTTTGTAGCGAGAACAAATCGAACAAAAAGTCGAAAAACGATCAAGAACACGTACCGGTGTTGTTATACGTCCAGCAACAGGAAGCTACTTGCCAATATTTTCACAGGGTTTACGGGTTTGCTTGTATTTTCCGTGTACTGATGAACCACGAATTAAACTTTCTCCTGGAGATAATGTCAAAATTACACGATGGCGTCAACACTGGCTATTTGGTGAAAAAGTAATTTCATCGAATACAAATTCTCCAATTCTCCAAAATAAGCAACACATCAAAGGTTGGTTTCCACGACGTTGTGTTCTAGAGTTAGCTAATCAAGCAGAAAATCTAGATAACAAGAAAGACAAATGATTTCCACTGAGTAAAAATGCATTATCATTCACAGTTATTATCGTACTTCAAATTATATGTAACTCTTTTAAGCGCAAAGAGAACTGATTACTGTAGACATTTTCTAAAGATTTCCTAATATTTCGTAAAGTGATATTTTTATGTAAATTAATAAAATTATTTTATGAGGTTTTGTGCTTGTTTTGTTTTATTAAAAATTTTTATTTCATGTGAATAAATCTAGTTCTAGGTAAATAGGACGAGAATGAATGAGATAAAAATATATACAGAGATTGTGTCTTCTACAAGTTCGCAACATGCTTTTATGCGCACCGGTCACCATGTTGGTGGTAAGAAGACAAGCGGTTTTCTATTACATTACCTCACTACCAGCAAATCATAATGAATTGAATGAATGATTTATAACCCAGATTAAGCCATCAAGAAATAAATCCTTAAACTACCACAAGGAAAGTATAAATTTATGAAATACCTAAGTCTTAATTTAATTATAACATACGACTAGAACTGCAACCAAGATAATAATAAAGATAGAGAATAAATGGAAAAAACAAAAAAAAATGCAAATTATATAAACGAAAAGACAACAACAAGAAATAATTAAATAGTAACAAACAAAAACCAGAAAAAAACCTAGATCACATTAGAGACATCTAGCGTAAAAGACAGAAGCCCAACATGCGACAATTTAAGACGAGAAATGAATATTTGCAGTTCAAATTAATTGAAATTGACTCCTAAACTTCTTTTGCACATAATTGTTAAATATACTATTTTGCTTTGTATTTGAACAACTTTCGACGAAATATTTCAATTTCTCGTCGGTGAAATATCGGGAGAAAGAAGAGAAGAACACAAAACAACCATTTCTGTTCGCACCCTATGCCACATCACATCAGTTGAAAAATATTGTTACATGCAATAGAAAGAGACAACTGGTGACATGTACTGGCAAAAGAGAATAAACGACTTCGGTTCGGAGAATCGATGATGGAATCTTCGGGAAGGTTCAGGAATAGAATGAATAGAATAGTCAAGAATTCTTCTGGAATAGAACACTCCAGAATAATCTGGAGAGTTTCTAGGATATAAATATAACAGTTGTCACCGCCAGAAAAAGAGTTGGGTTTAACAGAATTGTTATTATTAAACGTGTTTTTAGAGATTACCTGGTTGCACGTAGTTCCTTGTGGCTTCCTTCACGAAGTCTTCACGTTAGCGACGCTCCTCAGTCTTCTTGGCACGTGTTGTACTACCTCCTTGTATTTGGGGCAACCTCTATAGCTGGCTGGATGTCCTTCAGCTTTACAATTGACGCAGTATGGGGCACCTTCCTTCTCGTTATTCCGCTCGCATTGTCCCGGTAAGTGTACATTTTCACACTTCACGCACCTGTAGTCGACCGCGCAGTTCCTCGCCACCTGGCCGAAAGCCTGGCAACGCTTGCACTGGGAGATTCCAGAAGCACGGTATTTTTCCCAGTAAACGATCTGGTTCAGAAGGCGATTTTCGGCCATTAATTTAATATCGTAATTACCTCCGAACTTAATTACGAAAGAATTCGATTCCTTGCTCCTGGGCGTTTTAAAATGCGTCACAGAGTTAATTGTGAATCCACGCAATTTTTCTACGACTGCTGCCTTCACATCCTCGGCCTGGTATGTATGCTGAACACCTTTCAGCAGAAGTGTCGTCGTTCTGTCACACTTAGGCGTAAATGTGTAGATTTGCACGCCGATGTCCTTGATAATATTGAGGAGAGTCTGATGATCGTCCTGCGTTATTGGCTTGATGTTTTAGGCCTACGGGGACTTAGCCATCTGGGCAAATAGAGGATTTTATTTCACAGAAGTTTTACATCTTCTTTTAGTGCTTTGTTCAATGAGAAATTTCTTTTTCTGAAAACAAATTGAGGTAGTGTTACCTGATGTACATTAATATGAATAGTTTCAAAGGATTTTGGAGATTTTCAACAAGATTTTGTCGTTCGGGTAAGCCTACGTTCTCTCAATTTTTGTTTTTAACTCGTGGTCTCAATCGCACTAAAATAATGCATAGAAAAGTTCTTTTCCCCCATTAATTCAGAAGAAGAAAGTATATGACAATATTTGTTTCATTCTGAAAAACACGAAAAATTTCCAATTTTGTTCGGCTGCTTCCTATCTTCTAATTGGGTTGTCTTCGCTTTAGTCCACTGACATATAATAAGAATGGACTGAGCGTTCTTGTTTCAAAAATCACACAAATATTGAATTCTCGCAACCCTGTGAATACCTTCAAAATCCTTTCAAACTATTCATAATAATGTACATCGGGTCATACTATATCTTTATTTTTTAAGAAAAAGATAAATTTCGCTTTGGTCAAGGTGCTGAAAGGAGATATAAAATTCTCATTTTTTCCGAAAATATCAGAGAATCCAGCATGAGTTTCTCCCACTTAATCTCTTCATAGCAAACGAATATTAAGAGAAGCACGTGCTGTGGTGATAATATCATAGGATTACACTAACAAACTTTGGCATATCTATAAAAAAAACATTGGCCGATTCTCTCAATTTCTCAGCAAAAACCAGTTTTCACAAAAGCGAGCGCGGGAACATTTTATGAGAGTAAAACGTCAAAAGTCCGCCCCTCTCATTTATTTACGAAAATGAAACATTTGCCATTCTGTTTCGTTGCATGCAATTTACGCTTTCACATTTTTTATCTTTATTCATAAAAGTTTTAAAGAGTTTGATTTTTTGTTTGTTTTTTTTTTCTTTCTTTCTTCCTTTTCTTGCCGTGTGCATTTTAAATGTAAAACAATCGGAAAACTCTTCTAACTTCTAACTTGCATCATTAAGTAACTTTGCTTCAGCAGAGGCGCCTCAGCTCAGCAGCTCAGCTAACCAACGCCAACCAGATTAGACTCGTACTTCGGTAGGTTGTCAGAGTTCGATGTTATAAACAAAAACCATGGTTCAGTCACTAATGAGAAGGGAACTTAGTCGTACGGTGTGTTCTTAACTGTTCGATAACAACTTATGTTTATTTCTTCAGTGTAAATAAATTTTCCTATGACGAGTCTCGTGAGTGCACATGAACGCGGTTGAAAATTTTGTTTACTCTTTCGTAGCTAAATTTATAAAAATGATTTCGAATAATAAAAGTTTTACGCAGAGAAAGTGAAGTGATCGCAATATTGTTCAACAAATTGTTCTGGAAAATGCAACTGTGAAAGCTTCTATAGTTACTATACATACATACGTACTGAAGTTGCCGGCTAGCTCTATGCCTAAATGCTACAAGCTAAAACAGCAAACATTTCTGTTTAAATAAAACAAGGTAAAGCAATAATTTAGTTTTTATGTAGATTAGTAAAAGAAATTTATCAAAAATTGTAAGCTTGTTGCTTGCTTGTCGTAAACTGCACTGCAATTAATTTATATTAGATTGTCATTTGATTCGCTGACTTCTGGTACTCTTATATTTTCAAATCTAGAACTATTTAACATCTCATAATGAACGCATAGGATATCGATGAAATGCGAAATTTTCCAAAATCAAAATCAGCGGCCTTATGATTTCATTACCATTGACCATCTTGACAACTGTAGACCATTTGTTTCTTTTACAGAGCATTGTTGAAAAGAAAATAAATTTCAATCATAAGCCTAGGCCTTTTCTTTTGACATCGTAAGTGAACTGTTGAGTTTAATCATCGCCCCGAATATAATCGACAGAGAACACTGACAAGAGATACTGGTAAATAATAATGGTCATCAAGCACCTTGGAGATACCCACAAAAATGTTTTTTTTTTTTTTTGTTACTTACAATTGATATTTCCCGACAAACTTGTCTTTTGGATTCTCTGACAAGTCTTTGGGAGCTTCTGTTTCTTAATCCTGCTTGCTGTTATGGAGTATGCTTTGAACGTAAAATCCAGTCTGTCAACATGTGCTGACGGCTCACTGCATAAACAGCGTTGGAGTGCAGGGGGTTCCACAAAAACCTGCCGCTGTCACATGTCACATACAAAAAGATATCGTGCCTGCCAAAAAGACAGCACCACATCCGATCCTGGATTAACCCTTACACCACTTACCTTCGCCTGCTGGGAATACATAGATGGAATGTCTTCCTTGCCGGGCCTCCATAACTCCTGAGGGGAGGGGAGTACGAGGCTGTTCGAGGAGTCGTTGGAAAGGCCATGCGTTCTGCATACAATGAGCTGTGTAAGTGACCTTACACGTTGTACTTTTTAAGATGCAGGGTATTTTGTGAAAGACTTGCATTATTTTTTTAATAACCCTGTAACTCCGAAATGGTTGAGGTGCCGGCCCCCCTTGCCATACAATTTTTTGTTTGACTAGGTGACTACTATCACCTCCTGTCGTATGGACCACCGTGGACGAACCACCCTGTATAAGGGGAACTATACGTATAAGCTTTTATAGAAGAAGGTTCACAGATATGTAGGGAATTTAGTCTTCTTCAAATTTATATCAGTCATTTTTGTCGTAGTATCAACCGTTGAGGAATTATTTTGAAATGACGAATTTTTTGTACCTTTAATCCAAGGTGGCGGACCGCGCGACCCCTCCGAGGGTGAAAACTTGGATTTTAAATGGGGGCCCGGAACTAAATAACATGTATAAAAATCACAACTACGCCACCTTTTGTAGGGCAAAGGCCTTATTTATTCCCTACTGACTGGACTAATTGTGCTTCAAGGGCGATTTTAAAGGCTTTATGTACATATACTTCAATGCTCACATAAAGTGTTAGTGTTTTTAAAACCTAGATTCTTCGAGTCTGGGAAATTAACTTTATGTTGCTAATTCTACCAATACTGGGGCATCATTTGCTGAAAAACAGACAAAACATGATTAAATAAATTTCATAATCAATGACTGGAGTAACACTCGAGATTTAAATCGCATAACATACATGGGGTGATTCGGATCCCTCTCAATATGAGGCACTTAAATTTTACCTTTTGACGTCGTATATCTTCTGCACTAAAAAAAATTATCCATTCAAATAAGGGCATAGGTTTGCCCAATATCTATCAGGGTTCGTAAATAACGATTATTTTTCAAATTTTCGTGGAAAAAATCACAGAGAAATACTTATTCAATTAAGATCTTTTCTACACCTACTTGCAGCAATTAAGGGGCTCTGTTCATTGCCAGTGAAATTAAAAACTTTGTGATCAATAATACAAAAATCATAGTAAACCAATTATATTTACATTTTACTTTAAAAGTCTGAACAAGATTATTAAACTTTACTTACGGTTTCAGTCTTTTTTAAATGCTTATGCAATCTTTTTATTTATTTAAGTCATAAATAATCGTTATGAGATGATTAATAATTTTTTCATCAGGAATAAAAATCATTTTATTCATTTTAGTTTTTCCTGATCACATATAAAAATCTCATCGTGATTTTTATTTTTCTTGATAAAGAATTAAAGTTATGAAGTGGTTTTTATTCTTCTGGTCGATAAATAAAAACCGCCAAGTAATTTTTATGATTCTAATCATGAACTGTTTACGGCGCTGGGATTTTTATTTTTTATTTTAATAAGGAATAAAAATCATGAGGTGATTTTTATATCTCTGGTCGACAAATAAAAATCACCAAGTGATTTTTTTCTTTTCCCGTCGACATATAATTCTTATTTTTAAATGCTTAAGTTATCAGTAAATAAAAATTAAAGAACACTATGATCATTACTACAAAATAGTAAGTGCGCATGTTCAGATGTTAAATTTTTCCTTTCTTATCGTTAGACCTCACATTTTATCTCAACATCTGTACAACAGCACCTTAATAGGTTAATAGGTTTAACATCTGAACATGCGCACTTACTATTTTGTAGTAATGATCATAGTGTTCTTTAATTTTTATTTACTGATAACTTAAGTATTTAAAAATAAGAATTATATGTCGACTGGAAAAGAAAAAATCACTTGGTAATTTTTATTTGTCGACCAGAGATGTAAAAATCACCTCATGATTTTTATTCTTTATCAAAAAAAAAAAAAACCCAATGTGATTTTTATTTGTGATCAGTGACGGGGAAAATATTAATCATCTCATAACGATTATTGATGACTTAAGAATATAATAATCTCTCATAATAAGTATTTAACAGGAACTGAAACCCTATGTAAGTAAAGTTTAACCGTTTCGTTCAGATTTTTAAAGTAAAACTCATATCTAAAGTAAAACTCATATCTAAACTTATTGAACAATGAGTTTTACGATAAAACTTATAACTGTTACGAAAGAAATAGGAAAGATTTGTTGTGTTCGTGTTCCTGTCATCAGTGGTGACGGCAATGCAGTAACAAAAATTTTAATTACTTATTTAATCAAGAAATTAAATCTGTGGTATGGTGTCTGGGAGCAAATGAAACAGAGATGTTTACTCTACTAAATCACAATTGAATCTGCTGATAAAACTTCTTAACCTAATGCACTCCGATGCTAGTACAATTGTGTGTGCGTATATTTGTTAAATAGTAATTCTCTTCTATAAATGTATATGCTACAAAATCAAAAGCAATTTTCAAATGTCTACATTTTTTTTTCTTTTTAGAGTTTTCAGAAAGCTGGATATTATGCAACTTGTATGGATATTTTTCTTAATATTAATATTTAAAGATTCGAAGACAAGTAAGTAATGCATGAATTTTTTCAATGGATTTATATTGTTGCGAGCGTGGCCTTTGGTTCGTTATTTAAAACACAATATTAAATAATTAATATATAAGTTCTTTATTGCACTTAAATCATATAAAGTTCACAAACATTCATTTAATCAACTCAACTCTAATTATCGACTTTACTTTCAATTATCGCAATCTAATTACACTCTTTCGCTTCCTTATTACTTTCGCTTCCTAACACTGCAACGTCTAAAACAAGACTCTTCTTCTGGCGATGACAACTGTTATATTTATACCCTAGAAACTCTCCGGATTATTCTGGAGTGTTCTATTCTATTTGTTCTATTCCTGAACTTTCCTGTAGATAATAATCGATTCTCCGAACCTGAAGTGGTTTCCTCCCATTGCCAGCAGATGTCACCAGTTGTCTCTTTCTATTGCACGTAACAATATTTTTATTAATCTCTCTCGTATTCCTCTAGCATGTTTTAGTATAGTATATCCTTATTTATTACACAATAGCCTTATTGACCACATTTATTTATTCTATACATGTCCATCAAATACTTTGCTACTACATTAGGTATAAAAAAAAATCTCGAGTAATCTCTAATTTTGAAAAGATAAAAGAAGTTAGACAATTTGACGCTTCACAAAATTTTTTGAATATTGAAAATCAATATGCTCATAGTGATTAGTATTTTCAGTAAAAAACTAGACTTTTTTAAGATCGTGCCAGTTTTGAAACAAACAAGTATTGAGGGTAATTAATTACCCAACACAAAGAGCTAAAATCAGAAACTCCTCTAGAGTTATTGTGCCTCATTTGGAGTATATCATCTGTAGATCTCAAGAAAGGTCACAAAAGAAAACTTCACAAATCTACAATTGACAGCTTCTACTCATTCTCAAGTCAGGTTTTAAGAATGTACCAAAAGAAATTCTGATAATGTACAGATTGTTAAATTCCTTGATACAGCGCTTGACAATATAGAAATAATCTCATGATAGTGTCAATATGAGATACAAAAGGAAATTTAGTATTGAACCTCTCACCTAAGTCATTGATTCTGTCAAATTTGAAGTAGTCGACTTCAACGGAAGTTGGTCAATAAAATATCAACTGCAAAATATAAGGAAAACCTTCCAATAAAATACATATACAAAGGCAACCAAGTCTGATTTGAATAGAACGCAGTAACAGTGTCCTGAAGAGCGCCTGATATATTATAAATCATATCAGAAAAAAGAAGATGACGTAACTCGTTACACATGAAAAGATATATCCCAGCTCAGTCAGCTTTAACTAATAATGAAGGAGACCCAAAAAGACACAAAGTTCTTGTGAGTAAGAATCCTTTGAATGATTTTTCGAATGCCTTACTGAAATCAGTAAGGTTACAGTAAATTTGATTACCGGCTTCAATATGCGAGATACTGTAACTTGTATAGATAAGTTAAATAAATAACAAAACAGAAATCAGGGTCGTATCACATATCTTTACAAAACTGCAAGAAATGTCGTCTGGGTTGCATAAGAACTACCAGTCATATTAGATATCTACTTCTTATCTTAATCAAGTAGAGGTCTTTGAACGTGAGAGTAGTCGGCGGAAGTCTCGTCAAGTCCCAAGAAACATTTTTTTTTATTTAGTAGTAACCGTAAAGTTTCCATTACCAAATTATTTAACTTGAGTTATATAGACTAGTACTCGAAACTTCTTTGTAACCACTATAAACCCCTTATACAGCTTAAATGGAGGACTATATAAAGGTCACCGTGGCTTTATTTAGGTAACATCATATAACTAAAAGTTTTATAAAATAAGTAACAAAAATATTCGGTTTACCTTAATATAACTTCTTATATAACCCTTATATAACCCATGGTGCTCTCAATTAATTTATTTTGGTCATAGCAGTCGTTGCAGTAATGGTTCTGATTACTGATTACTTTTAGTGATTAAAATGTTAGGGAAATTACTTTTCGTTACCTTTATAAAACAATATAAATGCAAATAATTACGACATAGAATTTCGATATTTTTTGGATTGTATTTTTATAATGTAAGGGTTTAATAATTTTACATTTTAGAATTACAATTTTTCAGCATGTACGTGGTGAAATTCAGCTGCAATTACAAATTTTACTGTGAATATCATCATAGATACTTCTAAAAAATACAGACCGCTCCAAAAATAAGCAATATTTAGTAATTTTAATTAAATATTTCAAAATTTGAAATTTTCACTTAAGTGATATTAATTCATAAAAATAACATTAAATAATTTAGAAATGTTATATACCTAAAATGATGTAGGTATTTACTTCATATAAAAATAAAACGGAAGCCATATATCTGCAATTTAAAAAATTGACTTGACCGACATTTTCTTTTTTATCTGTAATACACAGATGAAAAAATGGCGGCTTGTACTTAAATGAACAAATTACCATTATAAAACTTCAAGTAGTTTTATATAAACTCTGGCTCTATTATATAAACTGACTGTTAAACACATAAAGCAATTGTTCAATATTTTTTATTCAAAATAAAATTCGCCAATTTTAAGCCTTAATGCTAAATAAATTTAACTCAATACAATTCAAGTAATAAATAAAATTATAAAGAATTCAGTCCGTTCTCTGTGATATATCTGGGTTGAGCTGAAATTAGAAGAAGAAGAAAAAAAATGACTTTTAATACGAAGTAATAGCTGTGGGTAGCGAGATCACTTTTCTCAACTACGACACAGGAACGCCTTAAGTCTATCTTATCTGCCTATACTATTAGTGAAATTCCCAAATCTTTATTTGTCCGAACTTCACGGGAGTGTGAGAGACCTGATCAATGTTCAGACCGTTATGGATTGGGGAAGTAGCCAGGTCAATATCCTGGTGGGTTTTGAAGAAAGAAACCAGAATTCGGCTGAAACTGCTCGAATTCTAAGTAAAGTCTAGGTCTAGGTTTGTTGGATGGTCAGAAGAAAACTGACTGGTCTTCAGCTCCGTGCTCGCGTTTTTATAGCACGAAAGCTCAAAAGCTCATTAAAGCACAGCTGTGGATATCTTATTATCCAAATAGAGCCATGCGCGCCATCTGTTGACAAGTAGTCAGTTGGAGTCCAGTGACGGTGGTGACCAAAATAGTTTGTTTGGTGACCAAACAATGACTCTTATAAAACTTCTAGAAATATTATATAAACTAAAGGAACTACCATGCCTCGAAAATGGTCCTTATATACCCTTTAGTCATAATAAATAACCTTTGGTAATGTGTCATATCTTATAGTGACAAAAAACAGACGTTAGTGTTCTTATATACCCTTTGATTATATTGTGTTATATAAATAAAAACAGTTTTACCATACACCATAGTTACTGAAGGGCCACCAACAAATTTTTACGATATTTTATAGTGGGTATTATATGTATTACCGAAAGCTCCCGATTTTTATTAAAGTCACCTAAATTACTCAATGTTGTCGAGTTATATACGGGTAACCACGGATACCGCAATAAGCACTTATTACTAATAAGTTATATAACGTGGTGATAAAAATAATTATAAAACTTTCTTATATACCTTGTAGTAATGGTTACTCTGAGTTATATAGACCGGTGATTGAAACATTTCTATCACCAACTTATAAATTGGTAATATTATAAAACACTAATATAACCACTCAAATTCTTATATAATCGAGTAACCATTATATACCCCTTATAAAACTACTCATCACCTTCAGTCAGATTATCTATTGGCATCTATAGAAGAAAGGTACTTCGGACAGTGAATGAAACGCTTTCCCATTTTTAATGGTTCGAACAAGGAACACGTAATGGAATTACGTGTGAACCATTTTAATAATTCTTCTTCTTTGACTGTATGCATATTAACTTTAGAACTGGTCTACTGAAATACATGCCATTAATGTTCCGGTAAAGATAATATTTGTGTTTCTTCCATTTCTGGTAGTTGCTCCCATCTGTTTTTTTTGCTGAATTACTAGACGATTTGTCTAAATCCTAGCAGCGCAGCGTTAAGAAGTAATAAGGATTAGTTTCACTGTTGGATTGTCAGCTACTGCCTACTGAAATATCATTTAAATATTAATTCAGTTTGAAGGATTATATGAGTGTAATAAATTATTGAAATTAAATAATTACACCAAAAACCAAATATATTTGAAAATACTTACACGATGGTGCTAGGCCTCTAGTATAATTGTTGCAAAAGACTTCTGTTTGTTTTTTGCATTAAGGGTTTCATATTCGCTTTGTTTCCTATTTAAAAGACAACCTCTAAATTATTTTACGTTCTCGGTACACACGTTTGTAAAATCGCTGATGTACTCGTAAATTCTTTGCTTGTTTATTTTGAAGCCACAGATTAGAAATTTATTGATTTTATAGGAAGTAATTATGTATGGTGAATAAAAGGATATTTACGTATAGATTCTAGCATCATTTCCTAGCATGAGGTTGTTGATTTTTATACGCATGGCCCGATGCACGTAAAGTAGTGGAAATTCTCTTCAAGGACGTTTGCCAAACGGGCTAAATGCTGGCTAAATTCCAGTTTGCATTGGAAATTTAGCCAGCTAATTCCAGGGCTGTGCCAAACCAAAGTGGAATTTAGCCAATTGCTCAGCTGTCACTTTTATTTCAAAGCAAAGCATTGTGTGGCATTTAAGATGGATTTGCAGGAAATAAACAAGGAAGTTATGGCCGTAATATTATTTTCTTGTATTTGTTCATTTTACCAACAAATACTTCTAAAAATTTTTCAAATAAACCGCACTTGTCAAATAATTAGACGAATGTGAAGAAGAAGAATTAGCAAGCTCGAAAATTTACTAAATGGAAAATTAATAGATTTAGCCAGCATTTAGCCCGCTTGGCAAACGTCTAAATTTATGGGTCTTAGTGGTAACGATAATTTTACTGTAAGTGAAATTTAATTAAATACATATTTATCTTAGAGACGGATTATGTAATTTTATTATGATTTAGGAAAATACAAACTTTGTATATATATACACACTATTTTAGCGTGATAAGTTTCAAACTCTCTTTCTGAATAAAAACAATAAAAACTAAGGAATTCATATTCCCTTTTGTTTTTTTCAGAAATAATATTTCCAACTGATGATGACAACCCAAATAAACATGAACAATATTTTGGTAGTTGTATAACGCCATATGGGGAAGATGGCGCCTGCATATATTTACAGGATTGTAAATATTTGTTTGCGCTGTTGTCAAGAGAACAGCTAGCAAACAAAACTAATCTATTATATCTACGTCGTAGTCAATGCGGTCATTACAAGAAAAGAGTTTTAGTAAGTTAACAGATTTAAAACACATTATTTTATATTCATTTATATTAAACTATGTAGGTGTGTTGCCCGCCAGGACCGGTTAAACCAGAAATTGATCTTTTTACTGCAAAGAAAATCGACTCTTCTAAATTCGGAGCTAGTTTGAAAAAACCGCAACCTGTACTACCTTCACCCGAAGTATGCGGAAGTGGAAATTTTGACAGAATATACGGTGGAGAAGTAACAAAAATAGACGAATTTCCATGGATGGCGATTTTAGAGTATACAAAACGTAAGACATTGAAATCTGTTTATTTAATTATTTAATAAATTTAATATAATACCGGCGCGGATGTAAGTATTTAAATAATGTCGGAAAATTGTAAAGATTTCCTTTTATTTCGGAAAACTTTCCAAAAAGATAGTTGAAATAAATGCAAATAGAGAATACTGGTAAAGAAAACAGAATTAAAACTTGAACTTGCAAGCAGTTCCGAACAACAATGCCAGACTAATTGAAGCCGAAAAACCGATAAAACCGGTAAATTTATCTTTTAATAAAAAAGTGTAATTTTCTCCTGGATTTAACCTGATAATTTTAAACAGAATTTTCGTATGGTTTTTGTGATTTCTGATAAAGTTTACTTGCGGTATCGTATTTATACAATAACTGTCGATTAAAGAAATTATAGTGATAATAGTGGATTTAACTGTTTTTGTTTTATATCTACATTATTAAAAAAAGTTGTAAAATTTCCAAAAACTAAGGTTATATTTAGGGGGAGGGTAAATAGATTAATCAGTACGTTACGAAGTTAGTAATTCAGTAATAGGTCTGGGGTTGGATTCTGATCAGAAAAAAATTACAAATGATAATGACTTCGTGACTTTTTTCCGAAAATGCGATTCTCATCATGACTTCATCCATAAAAAGTGACATTTCGCGTTAAAATATGACTGATTTTCGAAATGCCGATTCCAAAAAAACTGGAGTGAGATCACAAATGTTTTTTTTTCATGAAAATTTTTCGCAACCGAAGTCACTTCCTTGCCGCTGTGACTTATGTCATATCAAGTGATATACATATATTGTCATAGCAACAAGTAATAACAAAGATGTCAAATATAAAAATAATAAATATTTGTATTTATTATATTATTATGTATTGTATTATTGAAAAATGAAAAAAAAGAACAATTTTAGCAGAAAAAGGACAAAAGGACAAGTTACTCGTTATAACATTTCAGCAATTATTTTACATACTTTCTCCTTCTTTGGATACGCCTTCGCAATACAATGTGCTCCATTACTTTGTTGTTCGGAACATATTCAATCACGCTCAATTGTCAAAGTGTCACTGCTATAATTTAAGATACATGTCATATCACCCAACGGCTGTGTTTAACTTTGTGCTATAGCCAGCATGAGGTCGTACAGTTGTTGGCTATAGCCAATTTTGAGCCAAAAATAAGAGCTCTAAATGACGCAAAATCATATCTCTAAATGTTAGCTCAATTGTCTGAATTTATTGTTCAACACTTGGCTTTAGTGCGTGTACCTAGTGAAGCCGGCGCGTATATGACCTATGCATCTTGGTATTTGTACCTTGGTATGCTATAAGACTACTGGCTGTAGTCTCAAGCCTCTCCAAGCCTAAAGGGAGGATCATAACCTCGTGGTCCACTGCTGTCACTTATATAAGTGCTAATATGATTAAGCCCGAATGGAGGTACCAGTAACGTTTAAGGATCTGCGTGAAGGTCCACTGGGAGTAGTCATGATCGTATGATCATGTTATACGAAGCCATACCAATTGGGTAGCCGACATTGCTAACTTGGTACTACGGGGTTGAGCAGCCCCGAATAGAGCTGCACTTAGTAGCAATATTCGCCTCAACTTGGGAAGGCCCCCTTATGGGAGCATCGTAGTGGTTGTGGTAGCCCATATGCGGGCAGAGGGAGATTGTCTGAGTCTGCATAACTTAGGCGAACATTCTTCTCCGAACAGAGTAGTTTATTCTTTTAACAAAATTGCATACTGCGTCCGTGAATTTGAAAGATGGTCGCTTATTAATGTATGCTTAAAGGATTGGCTCTCGGTGTGGAGTTGCGCTAAATGAACCGGGTGCCGTGACCCACAGATCGGCAGAGATTTTAGGTAGGTCTTGCTTCGACCAGTAAGTCCAATGTCAAGCATTCACTGACATAAACTCGTACTCCCGAGACAGAATATTTATATTCTGCCACCGTGCATTAAGACTGCCGTTAGATTAAGCCATACTGGCAAGTGCTCATGTAAAACCCTGATAGCTTTCTGTTCAACACTTGGCTGAAGCCAACTATAGCCAAATTGGTTAGTACTCTGGAGGGGAAGTCAAAGTAGCTTGACGTTTGTTTGTTTAGTTTTTGATGCCAAGTAACCAAAAATATGTCTGAATTTTATTACTGTATGGATAGCAAAGGTGAAATTATTTACGAAAATAATGTGCCATTATTAACTGACAAGGACGGTAATGTTGAACAATTGCGCAGTGATTAAATTATTTATTAATATAAGTTTTACTTATTTTCTAGGGAATCAATCCATTCTTTTATTATAGTTGCTATTGCAACTAATTTACGTTTATTACTCGACATAATTCTTACAATGAAATTGAAACAATTTATGGAATGACGCAAGTTTGACATTTACTCACACAAATAAGAGCCCTAGCTACAGCCATTGTGGCTATAGCTCAGGATTCCAAATTTTGGCATAGTGCATTGTTCTTCCTTCGAAGTCATTTTGTCATTGTCATTTGTCATTTTAATTTTATCAGAATCCAGCCCCTGGTCTCTTTTTTTTTATTCGAAAATTTTTACACAGGCACAGAGAGTTTTTACGTAGGCACACAAAGTTGAAAGTTTTTACCAAAAATGCGTCTTTTAACTTCTAAGACTAAAATGGAACTAGGAAACAAATGATTTCTACATATCACCATTTCTCATGATGGATTTAAGATAGTTGGTTGATTGATTCTCTGTGAAATAACACTCTAAGCTGTATGAGGATTTCGCTGTTATTTAATTATTTAATTTGTAAATGACACAGTTTAATTTTTTATTTGTTTTATTTTTCAGCTGGTAATAGAAAAGGCCATCACTGCGGCGGTGTGCTTATAAGTGAGAGATTTGTAATAACAGCTGCACATTGCGTGATAGGCAAAAGTATACCTGCTACTTGGAAACTAACAGGTGTCCGATTGGGTGAATGGGATACTCATTCAGATCATGATTGTGAACTTGATTATTGTTCTGATCCCGTTGTAGACATTCAAATTGAGCGTGCAATCACGCATGAGGAGTATAATCCAAGCTCAATAAATCAACATCATGATATAGCTTTATTACGTTTGCTTACAGCAGTAAAGTACACCACATGGATAAAACCTTTATGTCTTTTATCTACGGATTATTTACGAAATTCTACTTTTGAGGATGTACCCTTATTAATATCCGGATGGGGAAAAACTGAGAAAGGAACCGCAAGCAATGTTAAATTGAAGGCTCAAGTTAACGGTGTTTCGTTGAGCAAATGTAAGGCAATATACAACAAACAAAATATTATTTTGAAAACTACCCAGATTTGCGCTGGAGGAGTGGAAGGAATTGATTCTTGTCGAGGAGATTCTGGAGGTCCTTTAATTGGATTCAAAAATAATGAACAACAAGGCTATTATTTTTTAGTTGGTATTGTATCCTATGGCACGACTACATGTGGGCTGAAAGATTGGCCTGGTGTATATACAAGAGTGAGTTCCTATTTTGAATGGCTTAAAGCAAATATTAATATTAAGTGATTCTTGCAAATAATAAATAGATTATGTTTATAATTTGTCTTTAATGTGTGTTAATTATGTTAGAGTAATGCTAAAATGGAGAAATAACTTTTTAAAAATAAATTAGGAATTTTACGATAAAGAAGCTATTTATTTTCCCGCGAACGGGAATCGAACCTACACTTGTTAGAATCGGTCAAAGATGAAGAATAGAAGAATTTTTAAGAACTTTTATTTTTAACGATTTTAAATGAAATCATAAATACAAGAGGAAGGTCCCCGGCTTCAAACCCCGGACGAGGCGGTAGTTTTGTCCTCTTGTATTTATAATTTGATTTAGAATCGTTAAAAATAAAAGTTCTTAAAAATTCTTCTATTCTTCAATAAAGAAGCATTCAGATCATACAAATATATCGTGTCTATCCTTAAAAAAGCGGAAAACTGTCATCTTTAATGTATCCTTACTCCTTACCAATTTGATCTGAAACTCAAATTAAACAAAATCTTTGACAGATTTTGAGAAAAACTTCAAAATTGTGAAACTTTAAACGGCAAACTCTGTCATTTGATTTCAAATTAAATTCAAGTAGAGTAGCAGGTAGTAGGATCAAGTGTAAATTGATAGCCAGGTCTAACTGCCTACCCATGTCATTTATAACATTACTGAGTTGACTGAGACCAAGAGATGAAATACTGTCCAGGAAAAAGGATTCCGTAGTTGTCAAATTATTAAGTGGAAGATAGTCATCGTCATCTTCGTTTAGTACCCATTGAATATTAGGTAAGTTAAAATCACCAATTAGTAGTAATTCGTCAAGAGGATCTATCTTCCATGGATAAAATTAGATGTTGAAATGAGTAGGTCGTAAATATTTTGACCCTTGTCATCAACGATATTTATGGAGTCTGGAGGAATATAGCAACAAAGTATGTATAAGTCAGATTTTAAAAAAGATAACTTAAGAGCAATAAGTTCAATGTCGAGAGTGTTGGAATTCAGCATCGCGAAAACCATGATGCAGCCAAGTTTCAGTAAAAGCAATTATATCGATACAAGTCGCAACAGAGGATTTGAAGATTTGTGCAGTTTTAGTTCGAATCCCCCTTACGTTTTGATAGTACAGAGAAAGCGATTTGAGTTTTTTGGAATATCGCTGCTTCTTTTCGCTGTATTTCTGTGTTGGTGCCCAGAAGGTACGAACAATTTAGTAAAAGCGCCAGAGAACCAAAATGTGGGATCCTGCTGCTCCATGGATACAGTTAGAACAAATGATGCAACAGGCTTAGAGGATTTACTATTTTTTCGACAAGAAATACCATCTGTTGCTATATTTTTCGACTTCAGATACTTCAAAATGTCCTCACTCATCGTTTCTGGAGAGAAACGGCTGACGAAAACACTCGAAGGTTTTGGTACCGTTCCCAAAGAGGACACAGATGAAGCATTATTTGCTACTGTGGAACGCTCACTCTCTTCAGCTACAGAAACGGATGTAACGTGAACTGGATCACCGTTTGCTGTAGATTGACCAGAGTTATGATTTAAAAGAATCGCGTCATTGGAATCATGGTGGCGTCCTCTGCAGTTCCTCTGCCTTGTAGCTGGCTTGCGACTATGTGCGTCAAATACAGGAGACTTAGAGTCTACTCCCTGCTGCACGATTTGTAATGGTTGAGCGTAAGAGACAGACGATTCCTTATCCCCTGGAGCCAATTTCCTGACATCAGTTGCCATGGAGCTGATTAGCCTTGAGTTCAAGGAAACCGTAGATGACCAAGACTCGATATCGCCTTCAACTCGCCTTAAGCTGTGCTGAACGTCATCGAAGACTGGAATAAGCATTGTATTGTTTGGATTCAGAGAGACAGACGGTGAGTCATCTTTGGAAAACAGTGCATCAATATTAACTAGAAAGTCTGATAAATTTTGAACCTTTAGCGATATAGTGTATATGAATTCATGCTTAGTACATCAACAGGATTAAGCAGCTTGTCAATTTTGCCATTTTAAGTATTAAGGTCTTCGGAAAATACTTGTCTTACCTTCATACTTACTTTGCACAAGGGCCTTTGTAAGCCTTTTACACCTAACATATTATGTGAAAAGACCTATCGTAATAATTTATTAAGCACTGCTTATTTATTCTCTACCATCTCCACATTAAATTATTAACCTTGATAAAGAATTCTTCAGGAAATCGAAAAGATTTTGCCCAATGAGACGTTAACTTACTTAAATTATCCAGAAACTTACTTAAAGATTACTCTAAACGCCACTTAAAAACAAAAATTACAATTCAAACTTAAGTTGCAAGGAGTATAGTTCCTAAAACGAACAAGGTAAGGAACTTTAAGATTGAGCTACTATTCTGGACATATTCCATCAACTACAGTGGAAAATACCTTAGTACTATAACAAATACATCGCTTAAATCAAATCGAATTCCAAGTAACACTTTCAAAACTTATCTCTCCAGCTGAACACTATCGTGACTTGTTCCTATCTGATTTTTTAAAACATGAGAAAAAATTCAATTTTGGAAAATTAGGTTCGATATTAAAGCTGGTCATGGTGCACGACTTCCACTTCTCGCTTCTCCTTTCGTTTTCGTGCGAGGCGTGAAAAAATTATGCCCTCTAATAATAATAATATATTAAAATTAATTTGTTTTTTTTGCATGTGCGTCTGTCCATCTGTCCTTACGATAACTCGAGAACGCGTTCTCTTAGATAGTCGAAATTTTGCACACTAACTTAAAAAAAAACAATGTAAATTCGAAAATGAGACAAATCGGGTAACTCCTTCATAGGGTTGCCATAGAAAACATTGGTTGTTCACGGACAGAGCTGAAATTTTGTATACAGTGTTTCCATGCACATAGTAAATATAATTTCAAAAATGGTCTAAATCGGGCAACCCCGTCTTGGTGTTGGCTACATAAATTTAGGTTTTCTACGTATTCTGTGCAAACGATCAGTCCTAGACGTTTTTATACTACTGAAAAGTTCTTCAGAATATGAAATCCTATGAAATTGTTTATAACAATTTTTACTCTCCAACGAGCCGGTCTTAGACCAATTCTAGCTTTTTTACTTATTAATAGTAATTTAATAATAAATTCTATAATGTGATATTGCAATATTTATATTTTAATATAAAATTTTAAAATATTTTCAAATCTCAAATCCTATGGGCTTCACTACTATAGCTTCAAAGTACTATGATGGATTCTGTATCCGTAGGTATGCTAGTGATGTGTTTTGAAATTCACTCTACTTTTTTAGGTTAGTAAAAAATATGGAAATCCATATAGAAATGCCATGGAAATTCTTGGAATTATCTACAACTTCCATCCGAAAATTGTACCGAAACAACATGGGATTCCGTTGGATTTGCACGTTCAATTTCAACTACCAATACAATGGAAGACTAGAAATCTTGGCGCATTTCTCTTCGGCCAGAAGCACGAAAATCTGTGCGAATATTGTACAGATGTCCAAGTAAACTCGTCAAAATGACATGGAAAAAGTATTTTCTTTTATCGTCCATAGACTCCATTGCACTAAGGCACGTTATTCTTGGCTGAAAGAAAACACCACTTATGTCCAAAAGAATAGTAGATATGTTCTCGGAGTTATTTGAACAATCTCAGACCTATATTAAAAATCATATTTAATAACTTGTTCGATACCTTTAGGAATATCCTCAACAACTGTGGTAAAACTGATTCAGAGCCAACCACAGCTGAACCAGAAAGACACAATCAGGAAAAAACATAAATGGGCTTATATTTTCTGGCCTAAGCAAGATTCAAGATTTCTGGCATATATGCAAAATATATCACCAAAACATGCAAAAAACGAGGATTCAGCAATAAAAATGAAATTAATACAAAAATTTAATGCAGCTTGAACCAAATTTAAGTGGCATGATGCGCTTAGAGTCGCAATAAACTCCTTTCACATCCCGGCACCTTTTGCCTTTCTAATTGCCATTGTTATTCGGAATTTTATTGCAGAATTTGTCCTGTTAGGCGTGGCAAGTCTTTCGCGTATCTTAAAAAGTACCATTTCTGCCACTAGATGAGGGCCATTTTATTGCACTGAAAATAAGTGTCATAAAACCAAATGGCTTTGAGGTGCGCAATTAAGAGATTTCGCAGACACCGTAATAAATTAATTGAGTTTAGGTTTAGTCATTTTCAAAATGGCCCAAAAAACAAAAGCCTTAAAATGTTTAAGTGCTCATTCAGAATTGGTTAGCTAATGTAATTTTAATCTTCTATTGACAATTTCATAAAATTCATTAATGAGCGACCTCTAAGCTCAAATCGAAAATATTGTTTTTTTGGCTTCTTCGTAATTTTTTCACAGTTTAAGGGAACTTAGGTTATAGACATTCAGCACATTTTACATACATCAATACTTAAAGTATACTTCAAGTAGAGATCAACTAATCAAAATATCATGTAAACGCGCATTGACTTCAAGTATACGTGAGTCAAGTTCGATTTACTTGAAAAAACTCATGTAAACGCAACTTCAGTCCTTGAACATTTTTCATTTCTGCGAGTTATGAAAACGGTAAAGGAACAAGAAGATTATTGTTGATAATTTAGGTTGTGAATTCTAACACTTTTCTCAAAATATTTATCCAGAAATCCTAATGCAGAGTTGTCAAAGGTAAAATGTCACTTCAAGAAAATTTCAAGACAAGTAATTGGAATTAATTCAACCAAAACCCCTACTGGAGTTTCAAGTGGATTTCAAGTCAAGTATTACTAAAGTATTCATGTAAACGTACTGATCGTAGTGCAAGGCATTTTAGAAAATTACAAGTACAGTGAACCCATATGCACTCAACCTAATTTAATTATACTTAAGAAATATTGTTACATACGGACACAACACAAATCTCGAATATAAGGCCTTGGCTGGCGTGCCTCGGCTTGTTTTGACTTGGAGTTGGCAACTTGAATGCGGTGGTAAAGAAATAAACTTCACACGATTCTTTAATGACAAATTCAGCAAATCTTGCTGATCTCATGAGGGTGTATTTGCAAAGCGCACAAGCCATATAAAACACTTTTCCTAGCGCACAAGCAGGAGTATGTGAAGCGCACACCTATTTTTAAGGGATTACGCATTGTTTTGGAAACGCGCGGCTATGGTTAAGGTCAACGTATTCTTATAGCACGTATCTTTACCTTATGTAAGTTAAATTAAGTTTTTTAAACCACTAATATCAATATGAGGAGTACGCTCCACGCCAAGCGCAAAGAAACACACACAGGCAGGCTGCCAGGGGCACATACACACACGTGCACGGAGCGAAGCGTATGTGTGTGAGTGCGTGTGCCTGGCTGTGTGTGTGTTTCTTTGCGCTTGGCAAATACACCCTACGTGGGTATATTACTTAGGGCAGGTAAAGATACGACCTACAACAATGCGTAATCCCTTGACAATAGCAAAGTTTACCTAATAATAAGTTAAGAAGCTGGTGAGATATCTGAGTGTTTTACATTTAAAATGCACACGGCAAGAAAAGGAAGAAAGAAAGAAAAAAAATCGAAAAAAATAGAACTCTCTTTAAAACTTTTATGAATAAAGATAAAAAATGTGAAAGCGCAAGTTGCATGCACCGAAACAGAATGGCAAATGTTTCAATTTCGTAAATAAATGAGAAGGGGCGGAGTTTTCACGTTTTACTCTCATAAAATGCTCCCGCGCTTTTGTGAAAACCGGTTTTCATGAAATATTGATAATGTTAGGACACATGTTGTTGTTGTAAAAGGTATAAAAGGACACATGTTGTTGCTGTAATCCTATGATATTATCACCACAGCACGTGCTTCTGTTTACATTCGTTTTGCTATGAAGAGATTAAGTGGGAGAACTCATGCTGGATTCTCTGATATTTTCGGAAAAAATGAGAATTTCATTTGAGAGGAATTTTACATCTCCTTTCAGCATCTGGGCCAAAGCGAAATTTATCTTTTTCTTAAAAATGAGAGGTAGTGTGGCCCGAAGTACATTATTATGAATAGGTCGAAAGGATTTTGAGGGATTTAATAAGATTTTGTCGTTCGGGTAATCCTACGTTATCTCAATTTTTGTTTTTAACTCGTTGTCTCAGTTGCACTACAATAGTGCATAGACAAGTTCTTTTTCCCCATTCATGCAAAAGACGAAAGTATATGAAATCACTTGTTTCATTCTAAAAAACACCAGAAATTTTCCCATTTTGCTCTACAGCTTCTTAACTTATTATTAGGTAAACTTTGACAATAGGTCAAGTCAAGTAAAGTCTGTTTTGCGCCTTTTTGTTTCTTTTGCGGTTGTCGTAGTTTCCTTCGATGTTCTCTTCATTGAGTTTATTTGATCATTGGGGCTCATCTTTAGCCCTCAGTTCAGTTTGATGTCCTCTCTTGTCCTCTTGTTGATAGTTGTCATTTGGTAACTTGGTAACTTTCTGTTGCACTGTCGTCTTTTACTTTACAGATGATGCGCCGTATCATCCGTACTGCATGTATGTGGTTCTCTTTTTGGAGTTTCTTGTTAGTAGGAGGGCTTTATGGTTGTAAAACATAATTCTGCTATCATGTCGATGGTAGATGTTTCTAGCCTCGGGCTTTGTTAAAAGCAGGGGTGAGAGGTAATTAAAGTTAGCCGGTATGAGAAGGTCCGGCAGGTTGCTTATAAGTGGGTGTAAGCGGTTTGGTATTTTTTGAACTTGCTTGTTCGCAAGTTTAAATAGAAACTCCTGAATTGGAGTGATGTTGGCTGCCTCGTAGACTAATCTGTTGGGAAAGTATTTTCGACTGGCTCGTCTATGGAGTCCAGTGCAAGCTCTAAGAATCTTTCTTTCAAGCTCGCTGAGTCTTTCCATATAGGTGGGAGAAATAGTATGCCAGACAAGGAAGCAGTAAGTGATAACAGGTCGGATGAGTTGTTTGTATAACAGAAGTTTGGTCTGAGTTGAGAGGCCGTCCTTGAAGTTTATTATTGGACTAAGTAAGCTGTATGCGAAATTGGCTTTGCTAATGATTGCTTTAGCATGGTCATTGACTCTTAAAACTTCATGGAATTTGATACCCAGGTATTTCGCACTTTGTGTGGGTTTAATTTTTCCCCTGTTTTAGATAGCCTCAATGGTCTTGGCTTTTGCAGCTTGGCGATTTCGCCCTGTGCTAGGTTTCCGAATGCAAATCAATTCAAATTTTTGGACATTTATTTTGATCCCCCAAGTTCTGAGGTAGGAGTCTAACTTTTGAAGGTGCAGGTTAACTTTATTTGTAGCCAAATTTGGGCAGCGAGATTGGGCATACGTGAGGGAGTCATCACCGTATAAGAGTGTTGTCCCATTCTCATTTGGAGGTTGGTTTGAAGTATAGAGATTGAAATGGATTGGGCCTAAAATGGAGCCTTGGGGACACCGGCTTCCTTTGCCTTAAGTGGTGATTTGTGTTCTTCGAGTTCCATAAAGAATTTCCTAGAAGTTAGGAAACTGTGGATTAACATATTGAGGTTTGGGGGAAACCGAACTGATTTAACTTAAGAACAAGTTCTGCTGTCCATACTGAGTCGAATGCATTTTCGATATCAAGGAAGCAGCCTACTATGCATTCGTTCCTATTTAGAGCTCTGGTTGCATCCGTATGAAACTTTAGTAGTGGATGAAAGGTGGAGTAGTGTTGTGGTTTAAAACCAAATTGGGGGTCTTGGCAGACATTTTTTCTTCACAGTGTTTATAACCTGTTGCTTGATGACCTTTTCGAAAAGCTTTCCTAAGTTTGAAATTAAGGAGATGGGCCTGAACTCCTTGATGTCTTTTGACGAAGTCTCTTCCATTTTTCTGGGAAGTAGCAATTATTGATGCAATTATTGAAGACGCGTTGCTAGGAAGTCAAGAGCTATAGGTGGAAGTTTTTTAATAACTGCATTTGAAATTTTGTCGGGACCACTTGATTTTTTGGAGTTTATTGTCTTGGTTAAAACGAAAACGGGCAAGGGGTTGGTGATTTGCTCTTCAGGATAGATTGCGGGGTTATCCACGCAGAAGAAGGTTTGTGGTGTGGCGTCATTTGAATTCAGGAAAATATTGACACTGCTGTTTACTTCCATGGAGAAGGCTGGAGTTCTAAGGATTGAGCTATCCTTGAAAATGTCTTGAAAATATGATGCGAATTCATCACATATTTCCTGTGGTAGAACTAGTGTGTCTTGGCTGTTTTTTATGACCTTAGAGAGTCTTGGTTTCCTGGAACAGACTTTGTTAATATTTTCAAAAGTCTGTGGGCCTGGCTTGATTTTTTCAAGTCTTTTCCTAAACTATTCATCGTAGATCAGTTTAGTTTGCTCATCGATGATAATCGATAAGTATTTGATTTGGGAGAGAATGGACAGGTAGGCCGCGTTTTGGAAGTTTAGTGTTCTGTGATAAATGCGGTTTAGGATTTTCCGCAGTTTTTGAATGTATTTATACAGATTTTGCATATTTGCTGGAAGGTTTTTATAGGAATAGTTTTTGGTGCTAGTAGTCCTTAAGAAGTGATTTATATTGATCTATAAGCAATTAGTAAATATCTCTATTTGGGAATCTATTTCCGCTTTTGTTAGGTTCCTACCGTCTTGAAAATCATTCCAGTTTACATCTACCAAAGTGGTGGAGGTGGATAGGGCCATCGTCAGTATATTCACCAGCGAATTAGGTTTGATGGTCAGATTTATTGCTAGATGATCTGACGGAGCATGATGTGCAACGCAGTTGAAGTTATTGATTTGATGAAGAAGGTTAATCATACTTGAAGGAGCAAGGTAAAAGTCCATCTAGGAACCTGATCGAAGGAAAGTTGGAGTGGTCGGAAAAACCACAATGAAATCACGGCTATCTTGATTTGGATTGAGCCAATTTGCTATGGTTCTGCCAGATGAACTTTCCAGCGGGTTATTCCACATTGGATGCCTGGCGTTGAAATCTCCTCCAATAACCGTATAGGTATAATCTTTGGAGATATTATTGAGGTAGCTGAGGTTCCTTCTAATATGCGCTGCCCAAGCACCGCATCTGCTATAAATGGAAATAAGGAGAAGTGTTTGTTGAGAGGCGAGAAAGACTTTGACTGCTGTGCATTCTATGTTGCATAATGGCCTGAGCTTAACTTGCTCACATTTAAGTCCATCGCGAATTAGGATGGCCGTGTCAAGGCAAGATTCATTCTTATCCGAGAAGAATTTCTCGAAATCTAGTTTGTGGCAAGGACTGAGATGTGTCTCTGAAAGAAGGACAAGGCTGGGTTTGTGTTCCGCAAGGAACGAATTTAAGGATTTTCTCTTGTTATGCCTTACAAGAGAGTTGCAGTGTAATGCAATTATCTTCAATTTGCTTATTTCCCTAGACATAGGCTAAAGGCAAATTGAAGATAAGCATTTTGACGTTCTGCGAGGGAAGTTTTGGGGAATAGAATTGTTAATTTTACCCATAAGTGTGAAGAATTCACAACCGAAAAAGTCTTTGGCCTCTAGAGTGTAGAAGCTATCTGCCTCCTTCTGTGAGGACTTTGGAGCTTGTGTTGACCTTAGGGCAGGTTTTAGGGTAACTGTGGGCTGTTGGGACTTGTTAGTATTAGGAATTTTATTTAGTTTGTTACTGACAATTTGAGAGAACGACATACCTGGCTTAATATATTTTTTCACTGCTTCCCTGGTGAAGAGCTCCTTCTGCTGTTCCCTCCGTCTGTTTTTAATCACGCGTTGACCTATTCGTATTTTGGGCATCCACGATAGTTAGCTGGATGTCCCTCCTTTTCACAGTTGATACAATACGACATCGTATTTACTTCTGGTGCACTCTCCTGGTCCATGTTTTTTGTCACATTTGACACAGTTGATGACTGCATGTCCATAGCGCTGGTACCTCTTACATTGAGCTACTCCCTTGATGATGTGCTTCTCCCAGTAGACTATCTGGTCGAGAAGACGGTTCACCTTGATGATGTTGTTGACTTCGTATTTGGCGTCGAAAGTTACAATAAAGGCGTCCATGCATTTTCTTGTTGTTTTACTGCGGCTGTCTTAAACTCTGTTACGCTCTTGATCTTATATCCTTGCAGTTTTTCTGCCAAACAGTTTTGACATACTCTTCATCGAAGTTGTGCAGGACTCCTTTCAGCACAACAGTAGTCTTTCTTTCGTCTTTCGGGGTGAAGGTGTATGATTCTATATTTACTTCATTCAATAGGTTCAACAGTGCCTTCCTGTCTTCTTCTGTGAAGGGTTTTAATGTGCACTTGTTGCCGCTACCCATCTTTATGAAGAACTTGGGTCTGTTTTGCAAGATATTTAACGCATTATTAAGCACCTTGCAATTTAATCCATGCGTTATTATCGGTGGTGGTCTGCTCGGCTTTTGCTCTGATCTTGGTGGCTTCTCCTTAGCTGGTATTACGGAACTGTTTCCCATATATCAAGTGACTGGTAGTAATTGTTAGCCCTCCTTGGGTCAGTTGCTGTCTTAGTTTTGTTACCATATCTCAGGTGGCTGGTAGGTCATTGTGCGGTCTGCGTTAACCTCGAACCAGCTGGTAGTCACTCTCCTCTGTTTCAATGGTTGACTCGTCCTTGGTGCCTTTGTGTTGTACACATATACACACCCACAAAGCACCCACTCAAATTATATGTTTTACCATATGCAATTCACAGACATGCACACGTGCCAAAATGCCGTCGGCAAATATGCGAATTAAAGTTTTTATAATTTTTCCGGTAAAATCCGTCTTTTACACATTCAGTTATTGGCTGGCTATAGGTGTTGCTACCTTGGCTGTCAGTGCTGAACCTGCTCTTCCTGGACACTATTTCATCTCTTGGTCTCAGTCAAATCAGAAATATTATGAATGACATGGGTAGGCAGTTAGACCTGGTATTTTTTATTGACGCGAGTAACTTATTAGCTGAACCTAGTTATAATGTCTACTGTTGACAAATATCACTTCCCTCTACTATGTAATTACATATTGCTATGAAACCGAAAACTTTACAATTTGTGACGAAACAATACTTTTTCAATTTTAGAAAGGCTGTATTTTAGGAACTTTCCAGTAGACCTACCCCTATTGATTTCAACACATTACACATCTAGCGAAAGTGTTGACGATTCGTTTCTAAGTTTTACATAATTGTTTTCGATTTATTTTCTTCCCATGTTCCGCGCGAGCGTAAGCGGGCCTCTAAAACATCTCCGCCATAGTTCAATGAAGAGCTGAAACGTCTTAAAATTAGAAAGAATAAATTGCGAAAAATTTCTGAAGGAAAAAGACATTATAAGTCACAACAATTTCCTCACATCCTATAATGAGTTCAAGGAGTTTTCCTCTACACTTTATGATGAGTATATTCCAACGCATCTTTTTTAAGCTTATTAATATGAAGAAAAAAACGGACAACTACCCCCAATACCATGAGGTACAAAGATTCTGGTAGTGACGATTCGTCGATGTCTGCTTCTTTTTTGACAATGCCTTTGCCTCGTCAAATTTCCAACGACGTAATAACCTCTTCAGTCATATAAATGACTCCCATAACGTTTTATTCACTATCCCATCAATTGCATTAGACGATATAGGTACTTGATCACATTAATGGGTTTCCAAATGACTTCACAAGTGGTCCTGATGGGATTCCTCCAGCCTTTTTTTAAGTCAGGTTGCATCTCTCTGGCAGCCCCAATGAGAATTATTTTCCAAAAATCGCGCGATAGTGGTTGTTTCCCGCAGCTATGGAAATATTTTTTTATCATACCTATCCCCAAAAAGGTACTAAAAATGAAATTTCTAACTATAGGCCTTTTGCAAAATTATTCGAATCTATAATTTACTCAATTTCCTGCAAAAATTTAACCTATTCCAACCAACATGGGTTTTTTTCGAGTAGGTCTACAACCACCATTGAATAAATAACTAATAAGGAAACTAGGGTGAAAACGTAAGCCACTCGGCGAAATGTATTAGTGTGCTGTGTTTGTATTCTTTTCGTCATGGCAGTAATGAAATCCTGACAATTCTGAAGGGGAACATTTTTATAATCCAAATGCCTATGTAAAATAAACAAACTTTTAGCTCCCCCATATTTTCAGATAATATTTCTTAGCGTTGCCTTTGTATGACTGGAATAATTTAGGCACCAATGACAATTCAATTGTAAACAAACAAACCGGCATTAGTAAAATGTTAAATTTTTTGTCATGGCTGTTTATTTTTATAAATATTTCACTTTTATTTTGCTAGAAACACTATAATTAATTAGTAAAGCTATTAAAGTTACTTGAAGAATGCTTTCCCACGACAATAACTCCGTTCGTTCCTGCAGCACAGCACAGCGCACTTCATTATGATAATTTAAGATTCCGGAGTCTCTATTACTCAAATATCGTTCACAAAAGAATATTTCGAACTTATTTCACACTTCTATTACGTAAAAATCACGTTTAATTATTTATTTTTCACAATATCGCGAATTCAAATCCGAGAACTTTTTTCCAAAATTATGAAATGTCAGAATGTTAAACTGACACAAAATAGCCACTGGGCCCTCTTGTCATTTCCCCCCCCCCCCCGACCATAGATTGCACTGTCATTGAAATGCGTAAACACGTACACTGTATTCGCACGATACCCCGCTTCCTTATATTAGTTATTTATTCAATGACAACCACTAACTTGCTGGAATTTGTCTCGGATACCAGACAGATTGTATTTATACAGGCTTTAGTAAAGCCTCTAACTCTGTGATACTGTTTAAAATGGAAAAATATGCCCCCCCCAACATTTCTAAAATGGGCGGAGTCTTTCATTTAGATAACCAAATCTATTTCCGCCATTCTATCTGAAGACTTCGTCTGGCGTACCTCAAAGGAGTTACTTGGGTCCGTTGTTCTATTGACGACATTGTCACAACAGAGACTACACTGCAAATAAGCTAGCCAGGTCTGGTCTCTATTTTACGGTACACACATCAATCGTATCGAGTCTGTTCAGCGGAACTTCCGACGCACCTGCCCTGGAATAATACATTGATTTTTCCACCCTATGAGAATCGCTCGAAACTTTTAAATATGCACTCGTTTGAAAAACGTCGTATGGCTGCCGATGTAACTTTTGTGCATCAACTCTTAAACGCGAAAATTGATTCTCCGTTGTTACTTAGCAAAATCTCTTTTCGTCATAATAGGCATTACTTGAAAAGGCGACTTCCGTTGCATGTTAACTCCTTAAGGTCTAACTTTAGCATGTACGAACTGACTGACGGCTGACCATTTTATTGTTGACGTTTCCAAGCATGTTTTAAAAAAAACGTCTATATAATATTGAATTTGTTTTGTTCTATTTAACTTTTTTAAATTCTTTTATTCTATGTTGCATGTTATCCGGTGCTTGGTTCATGCTTAGTTTAACATACTAATATTAACACGGACTAAGTGACCGCATTGTTGACCGTTTATCTATTAAACATGTCACTACTGCGAGCTTTGTCTTAAAGCTGGTTCTGATAAAAAAAAAAGACGAAGAAACAGATCTAGGAGTTATAATATTGTCAGATCTTAAATGATGTAAACATATTAAATATACTATCAAAAGAGCTAACTCCTTAAATTACTTGGTCTCAAAGGCAATCCATCTAATTATTCCTAGATCTCATCGAAACTTTCGAGGTTCGAAATCACCAATACACCAATACAATGTAATTCACCGCTATCTACCGTAATTTTGACTCATTCACCTGCTCCCTAACGATGTTGTGACGGCACCATCTATTCATAAATTGGGGATTGACCCCTAATTAGAAACGTCCCTCCTTCCTTTCTTGTGTAATGCAATTGATATAACAAAAAGTTTCAATAATCTGGGAAACACACCATTGCGAACAGATAAATGAAATGTAAAACAAAAAGTAGGAACAAAATTTATATAGAATTATTTCAAAACAGATGCATCAGACCCACGAAAAATTCTAGCATACGTTTTGGAATTGTTTCCTCCTCAAACACCACAGCGTTCGGCATTGTTCGGTGCTGTCTTGCAAACTTATTTCAGCTCTGGACATAGATACAAAAACGATTTTGTTGTTGTTGTGATCTACTGTAGTAATCGAAATGTATTCACGCATGCTAAAGACTTAGTATGTTACTAAGTTCTAAAATGCATTCGACATCCCTCGAACCAGAATATACTGACAAATCAATCTCCCTGAGGTTGTGATTGAGACTTTTTCCATCAGTATTTTCATAGTGTCAGAGAAAAGCCTACATGTAGATGGAGAAATATGCCAGCACTATGGTATGGTTTGAGGTGGTAAATTGAGACGTGATTAAAAAATGATTTGAACTATAACAAGAGAACAGACTGAGATTGAATATTTGTCGGGTTGAGATGATAGAAACAAATCTAATAAATTGGCTCTATATCTCAATTCCCGAATAAAAAGCTCTGAGTCGACAAATTTCCCACTGAGCTAATCCAACTGACAGACTGCATCAAAACAGTAATCTCAGTAAAGGAAACGAAGGATCCCGTGCTTTGGTGCAGCATATGAAACAAGTCACTGCTCAAACGCTAAATTGAAATTAAGAAATCCAGTCGCTGCACGTCCTCTTTTTGTACCCACTAGAAAATGTTCATCGGTTACGAAAACCTTCTTCCCCCCGCTCAGGGGGAATCCTATGTAAACTAACACTGTTGCATCTGGAAATTGCGCCTAGATGTGTAATTTTCTTTGCTTTTTTGAAAGCGGGTGAAGTTTTCTGATGAGTTCCAATGAGCCTTTCCATGGACATACTATGAGCATTTTCATATTAAAAATTAATGTGCATTTCCACGAAATTATTATGAATGGTGTATTGTATTGATTAAAAAAAATTTAAATTTAAGTGCAGTTGAAAATCGCATTCATTTACAGAATGTTGTACATATAAAGTGCTGTGAAGTTCATAGCTATCATCAGCTCCTAATCCCTTGTGAGACAAAGAATAGAAATATAGGTGCTCTTTTTTAGTACATTCTTTTGTTGTTGATGCGCCTTCTATTAAAACGATTTTACGGCAGGCTCCCTGATGATCATTCAAAACTTTGAAAAATCCCCCCTCTACCACTGAACTGAGCCATCACAGGTAATCAAAGACGTAAATGTACGCAATTCAAAGCAGTTAGCATTTCCATTATTTCACCATGAACTGACTGCTAAATGTTTCAGTGAGTATTTTCCATTCATCAATCAATTCATGATTAAATATCAGTGAGTATTTTCATTATGTCAATAAGAAAATAATGTAACAACTCATGGAACTGCTCTTCGAGTAATGGAAAAGCTCATTATGTTGAAGAAAAGTATATAATGAGCATTTAAGAGCTCATGATAAACTCATCAATGAAATCATCCAATCGTTTCTACTAGAGTCGTAGTACACCAAATGAAAAACAACAAATTGAAAACAAAAATATATTTATTGTTCAAAACTGCAGTGAGTCGAAAAATAAAAATGAATTATTACTTACAATAGTCATGATTTACGTGTGTACCTAAAAAAAAAAAAAACGTTTTTGTTGTTTTTTTTTCTTTCTTACAATAATTTGTTATTTTAATTACAATTTCGAATTCCTAAGGAAGTTAAAACTCTGAACATTCTCGCACGCGCCTTCATTCCTAAATTATAAATTAATCGTAAAAAAAACATCTTAAAAATCCCACTTGCAGCACAACAGTACGTCGCGTATGCTATTTTAAAACATTTTAACATTCAAATAGTATTTTTTTCTTGTAATATTATTCTTAAGTATAAGGGTTTTCACATAATTTATTGTTTCTATGTTTTATATCACTAATATTGACAGTATTGTTTCCGCTTTTTATTTTTATCTTTTGCCCCCTAAATTTGCAAGGTCGTTCTCAAAATTTCTTCTTTTGGCATTGTGGAACCTTGGTTTAGATCTCCTCTGTTGGTTTGATCGGTCTTCTTCAATAATTTTACCTCATTGGAAAAACATTGAAGATGTATCTCTGATATTAGGTACGTCACACCTGAAATAATATAACAATTTGGAATTAAAAAGCGGCGTATTTTTATAGTAAATGCGAGATATTCATAAAGATATTATTAGGTTTTAGTTAAACAGTTTTGCTAAAACAAAGTCTAATATCGACTATGAATATAGCATTCAAAGTGCGTAAGCTTTTTACAGAATAAACACAGAAGGTAGCTAAAGTGCATTACGTAAAATTTATTATTTATGAAGTCAGTGCATATTTTTTAGTTTTTTTTTATGTAAAGATCTGACCCCTAATAGTCCGAGAGCTAGCAATGTCACGAAAAAAAGAACTTTAGTTCAGGAGATTCTTTGCTATCTCCCCTCTTTCACCATCTGAATAGGCATACGGCCCATCTGGCTGGTGAGAGGGGTTGCGTTTACCTGTGTGCATTCCATTCCACAGGTAAAACAAGCAAACTTCAAAATGATTTTAGTTCAATTTTTTTCATCTGTTTTCATAAACATCGAACAATATAAATTCACTATTCCCCCAGACAATTTCTTCGTTGCTAGCACCGTGTCAGACGTTTTTTTTTTTTTTTAGTAAAAAAAATGATCTTAGTACGGCTGTAATTTTTATACGAGCTAGTTTAATTATTGAAGCACATGAAATTAATTTTCCAAGCAATAATTCGGTTGATTATCAATAGCCAGATCGATTGGAATGTGATAGGAATATTTTCAGGAAGCATTAGTTAAATTTTTCATCAACCACTGGTCGACTAATGGATATGGCGTCTTATATTGGTGATAAAATAAAATAATAAAATCATTAAAGCAACGGAAGAGTGATTATCATGTAAAGAACATGAAGAAGCAGATTCTATAGGATTATCTATCATATTTGCCTAATTGATATCGACGCTGAAGTTGTAATAAGATGCTCAGATTCGATATTCTCATTATACTCCTTGGACTCCAATTGGACAATTTCAATGCTTCCTTAAAACTTTGGATCAACATGAGCGTGGATAATCATGAACGCTACATCAACGTCAATGAACTGTACAAGACTCTGGGTCCTTCTAGAGCTTAACCAGGTTTCCACGCCAAGACAGGTTGTGATTACAGTTCAGCTTTTTTTTCACAAAAGGGAAATTGAGGCCTTTCAAATCACTAGAAGAATCGGAAGATTATCATCATGCATTCCAAAATATTGCCACCGATGATGGAATTACTGGAGAGTGCATTTGTCACTTTGGAAAGATTTGTTTGTCATATATATGGAGTTAGGCAGATTAACAACGTCAACGATGTTATATTTCATTTATTGTCTAATACGTATCAGTCAAGAAATTTCAATGAAATTTTTGGGAAAAAATGCAAAAATTTCAATGCATCAAGCTTACCACCCCGTGCAGAGCTGAATTACGACGGAATTACGACAGCGCATTTTGGAAAAATGCTTACTCTAAATTTCCTACATCATTATCACCTTGTGGCTGGACCATCAACAATGACAAATATGATTTCGTCTGGTTTGTTGAGAATCAATTAACACCTGATATTATTGTTCAATGTAAGGGTTGATTTGAAAAATGAATGAAAATATCTTCGGTTACATACATCAATTTGTAATTTGATTATTATTTTTCTTTACAGTACTATAGAAGAAGAAAATAAATCAGAGGACAATGATGCCGACGATGATAATGTTGAGAGTAGCGACGATGACGAAGAGCTTAAAAGTTCATCACTTTTATGTCAAACAATAATGGAATTGATTAAAATTTGTCTACAGAATTAATATATTCAAAATAAAACTTGTAATTTTCCCATGGAAACCTATTCAAGTTCCAATTCATTAGCGGAACTTATAGTAGTGGATTTTTTCTTCTAGTATTTTATGAAGAATATCCCCAAATCTGAGTCACATACGTCAATTTCGCCCAGAATCTTTTCTGTAGCTCCTGAAATTCTCTACAAAAAAAAACAAGGAATAGGTCAAAATTGTGCTATCTCGCTGAGCTCATGAAATATTCTCAAAGCATCATCGTGAGAAAAAAAAACATTTTACCATTCTCAAATCGATCTGATTTCTAATGGGCAACCGAATTATTGCCTGGCAAATTAATTCCATGTGGTTCGATAATTAAACTAGCTCGTATAAAAATTACAGCCTAAATTTATTTATTTTTTTTAAAACGTCTGGTGATAGCAACGAGGAAATTGTCTGGGAATAGTGAATTTTATATTGTTCGATTTTTATGAAAACATATGAAAAGAAATCGAACTAAAATCATTTTGAAAACTGTTTTTTTTACCTGTGGTACGGAATGCGCACAGGTAAACGCAACACCTCTCAACAGCCAGATGGGTCACATAACTATTGAAGTACTATAAGGAAACGCATACCAAAAAACTAACCGAACTAAATAACTTTAGTTCATAATTTTTCGAAAACTAAAACAAGTAGATTGAGGCTCTCTACTTAGTCTCCCAGCTCACTTACAATACGAACAATAGTTAAACTAAATGAAAAATTGGGATAAATAAAAAAAAACTCTTGTATCCAATTGCAGAGAGAGAAAGAGAGAGAGAGAGGAGATTAAACATTATGTAATATTTATCATAGGAATTGAAGGAGAACTCGAACGATATAGTTTTTCGAACCACTATAAATTCCTAAAAGAATTTTTATTTTCAAGTGAGCATGACGCAGCGAAGTCATATGGGGAGTCTTTATTGGCGTCGTCTCAGTCCAGTCTAAATTCCAGTTTCATTTGTGTAAATGTGTGAAAATGAATTAGTAGAATAAGTTAACGACAACAGTCTACAGTTATATTCATACATGAATTGACTCTGGCCAATATGTATTCAATTATCAGTTATGTAGTTTCGGTTCGATTAGAGCACATAAAATTAAGTACTTAGTTAACTGCAGGAAATCTGCCGATTTAAATTGATAATAGTTAAAATTAATAAGAAAACATAAACTTATAAAACTCCTTTTAAGGGATGACTTAAGGATGGGTTCTATCCTCTGTTCTATAGTCATTAGTCTTCGATGACCTCCTACAGAACACACTCTGGCTACGATAATTTGAGATATGCAAATGACCTGATTTAGGGGCAAATACACAGAGGAAAATACTTTCGATAAATTTTCCGTCTAATGCAGATCACCCTAAACATTGTCTATAACTGGATCTAGAAAGCTTAATATACAAGCCACATCACTAGAGAGGACTATAATGGAATTCTGAAAACTGGTCAAATTCTTAAGTTAAATAGAACATTCACTTTGGATTTCTCATTTGGAAGTAGTCAAACAGCTTTATGGACCTGGTCGGAATGTTTTTAGTTGTACTTATGAACTCAAAACAAGACTGATCCTGTAGGAATGATTTCAACCATATTTAAAATCGATGCAGTGACATACAGGCGCTGCACTCGTATGGTATACAAAAACCAAGCAAATAATAACAATTCCTAGTTTGAATAAATTCCAACGACTTACTTTTCTATGAGTAAACTGGTGTCATACAAACCTTACCGGCCGCAATTATAAAAGCCTTCACCTAAAAAAAAATAGAGATCATCCTCAGTGCTTTTAGGCTGGAAAGCGAAAAATCTATTTAGACCATCTAATCCGAGCGGCTACTTGGAAATCCTTCCATTCCTAAGGTATTCAATCATCAATTCCATTGTTCAACTTTATTTTAGAAGATTACCAACTATGGCAAAAACGATCTCTTATACGCTAGTTAGACTATACCTACAAGTCTCAAAAATGTTAGTACACTTATGACTTATCTACATAGGTCCCCTTAGAAAATCGCATGACATACAAGTCGCAAAAATTCCCTTAGAAAAATGCATAGCATACTACAAGGTTCAGTCCCATTCCAAAAAAACATATAGTTCAATAACTATAATAAAACTTCTTACACAATGAAAAAATCTGACTGTAATGATGCAATATCCATATCACAATTTTATTTATTTAGTTTCCAAGATGTATAGCGGCCAACCCCAAATGTTCCGAAATGTTCCTCAGTATGAATATTTTTGGCACTTACACAGGAGACTTAGCAACTGTTTGAGCAGGCTTAGCCCATTAAGTCGATAGGGTATTAAATGGTAGGAATGGATGCAAAATGGAGGATAAAGCAGACGTTAGCATTTGTAGACCAAAGAGCTGTCATAATTATGTATCTGACTGCCAGAATTTAGAAATAACAAAGAATGTAAGTATATAAATGCTCTCAAAACGGCTTCCTTGTCTAGAATGGATAAGAAAGAAGAACGTCGGGAGGGGAAAAAATATCGAGACTCAAATGGAAACTTATCATCAAGAGCCAAGGACCATTTTCTGTCACTAATAAATAGCACATTAAAATTGCGAAGAAAAATCTTCATATAAATTCCTTAGAAAAGAAAAACTCTTATCTACACGGCACAGGGTGAGCCTATCCTTATTACCTAAAAATCCAAGACAATGACATGGCTGATTAGCTGGCCAAAAAGCGCTCGAAACGGATAGATACGCAAAAGTAGCTTATGTGAGGATTCCGATCGGAACTCTAAAAGAGAAGATCATCAGCGCCTAAAAAAAGGCAAGCCTCCGGTGGGTCAACAGAGAAAACTGCCGCATTGCACGACAATTATGGCCTGCATATGACAGGAAGATGACAAAGGAACTCCCTAATCATAGTAAAGCTGATACCAGGAATCTAGTATGGATCATTATGGGTCATTGGACCATAGGACACCATGTTAGTAGACTGGGAAGAGCGGCGAATGATTTCTGCAGGAGATGTAAGTTGGTTTGGAAAAAATCAAAAATCGATTCCGTCCAACACGTACTTTGCGAGTACCCCGCTCTGATGAATAAAAGAGGCAGGCTATTAGGTAGCTACTTCTTTTCAAATCTGGGGGAAAAGTAAAGAGCTCAGTTGTACCCTGAGATTCCTTAGGGAAACCGGATGGATATAAGGCGGTTGCAAAAAGGTTAGCCCAAGACGCACAATGGATCCGCTGAAGACCTAAGTGAAGCAGGCTCTAGTAGCCCCCATCTTAACTAACCTAGCCTGATCTACGTGCTGGATGAAAAGTAAGCTAAGTCCAAAACCTTTCGCTTAAGAGAATTACTTTATGCACTTTCGCTTAAGAGAATTACTTTATGCACTTTTTCTTAAGAATATGTAGCGACAATTTTTCAGTAAATGCCCAGGGGTAAGCAATTTTCTTCTATGAAAGCTTTTTAGACAATGTTCTCTGGAAAAATTTAATAAAAAGCGCAAAAAGGTGTATCGTAAAATCTTAAAAGGCGATGAAACATTTAACCCAAATAAGGCAAACAAAGCAGCTTAGACTTATTCACTTAGAAGTGCTCAAAAATATAGCTAAAATTGATGAATATGATCTCATCGACTGTGAAGCGACTGACCAATAAGGCTGACATATCTGGGAAAAGCGTTCTCATCACCCAAGTATGAAAATAAGATTGTGTCCAGAAAATTGGGCTTTATGAAAAACCTTACGCTTAAGTGAGCTCTATTTCTGTGGGTTAATCACGCAAAATATTTAGTTCATCGCAGTAATGATAGAGGCGAGTTCTTCGGTCTTTTGACTCATTTTTTTTCTCCACGGGACATTAATTTATTTATTTATTTAAAAAACATTCATTATCTTTTACAAAGCCCAAACTAAGCTTGTGTTAAAAATAACAAATTTTGTTAGGCTATTAGGTTAGACTATTATTTCAAGATGACTATTTTTTGGGATTTTCCTGTACAACAGCAAAAGTGAAAAAAAATATACATTATTTCATCAAACAGGGCAGCAACTTGTTTTACATTAAATGAAATCCTTTTCGGATGGAATAAAACCTTTTTCGCGTGAAATGAAATTTTTTCAAATGAAATTAAACTTTTTTCAACTGAAATGAAACTGGAAAAATTTTCATTTCATTTGAAAAAAGTTTCATTCCACGCGAAAAAGCTTTCATTCTATCCGAAAAGGGTTTCATTTAATGTAAAAATAGTATCGTTCAATTTGAAAATGCTTCCGTTTAATTCGGAAATAGTTTCATTTAATCCAAAAATGTTATATAACATTGTCGATATAATCGACCGAAGCGTTCAACTATTGCATCAATGCCCTCTTTGGTCCACTATTATTGGATTTTATTGAGAAACGTTTCTTCTGTAACATTTTCCAAGTAATGAAATAGGAAATACTGTGCTAAAACCCCACCGCATTCTAAATTAAATTAAATTTCAAAACTATAAATGTAAAATTTAATCACTGTAGAAAAAGTGAAATATGCATTAAGGGGAGGCGATGAAAAAATCAATTTTTTTTTTACATACTTATCATCCTTAAAGTGGTGTTAAGCTCGCGGGGCGCTCTACAGCTTTAACGGTTGAACCATCAGGAAGCGAGTTTTGTCAAAAATTCTTTTAGAAATAGTTTTTTCGTCCGCTGAACCAAAAAAAAAGGACAAAAATGCGTTTCTTTTTCAAACGGCTGGCATTTTGTTATGCAGTGGTTTTTTTGAAAACGAAATCCGGTAAGCCCCCCCCCCCCCAATTTTACCTAGCTTAATAATTTTCAATCCTATTTGTTTCGGATGAACTGGCAGAGCTGTGGAGCGCCCCGCGCAGACCAAAACACGCCACGCACGGGTTTGTCTGATTGGAGCTGGAGCCGCCATTTTGGTTATTTTTTTTTCAATAAAAATGGAATTTACTCTCCATTGATAGAAGAATAAAATACGCTAAAACCAATTTCCAAAAGTATTTATTTTATGTAAAAAAAAAATCCAAAGTTCATGCATTTTTCATGCCGCTCGACGGTAACCTCCCCTTAACTTAACTGCGATTTTTATTCCCTGAGGTTTCATTTCATTTTGTTTTCATATGAAAATTTTTTTTCATTCCATGCTAAAACGGTTTCATTCCATGCAGAAAACGTTTCATTTAATTTAAAAATAGTTTCATTCATATTAAAAATGGTTTCATTTAATCCAAAACTATGATTACGTATATGTGTGCTAAAAAAAGAAATCATGGAAAGAGCTTTAGGTAAAGCTTTAATTGAATACATAAAAGGATTGAATTTGAATGTTGTCGAAATGATGAAAATAAAAGCTTTTAGCCAATCAAGTTTTGCCTTCAAATAAAAATTTTTTCGTTAACTGGCAAACGCATTTTTATTATTTTTTTACGTACTAATAAAATATTTTACACTGCGTTAAAGCAACCAAATTAAATTTAGATATTGAATTCGGTGTAAGTAGAACTATCTTTTTATGTAACACAGAAAAGATTTTGGAGATATATATCTATTGAAGTCTATAGTCAATGCAAGTATGAATATTGTATTGAAAATGGAAACCCTTACTGTATAGTTAGCTGATTTTATCTTCTTGATGGAGAATTTCTTACACTGCTGTCGATATCACTAAGAAACGGTTCCTATTGTTCAATGAACAAACGGCACGACCAACCATGGCACTACATATATAAAATTTCAAAACATTTATGTATCACAGCTTTTATGATATTTTCTGATCCTGAAATAATTAACATATCCAAATAAGTTTAGTTGAATACTAACTACTACACAGTCGCCCAATTTTGGGGTTCATTGGAGATTCCATATTATTTACCACATGTTTATTTGCACAGAGCCTTACGCTTAAAAATTCGTACAACTAGTTATTTACGCATATTTACAACACATTTCCTCTGATATTACAAACACCATAGGACTAAAATAATTTTTATAAAAGTTTCCTTTCTTTTTTAATTAAATAAATACATTACAGCTACAAATTAATTTAAACAAGTGAACGTTATAAAATAATATATATGTGTGTGTGCATCAAAAGGATAGCAAAAATATTGTGATGGAAAACACTTTCTTTTTAAGTAAAAATTGCATAACATACATACTTATAACAGTGCGTGACTAAAGACTCGTGAGTCTTATAAAAGCATAAAATAAAATGCATGCAAGTAACACCAATCCAAAAAAAATCAGCAACCAATAAGGAAGTCTACAATTCCTAAGATTGATCTTAGAGATCTGACTTACGTCTGAATCGTTTTCATGCGATTGTCGATCAGTAGAAGAATCGTTTGGTCTTAGTGCAGCTCTTTTTGCTACAATCTCAAGCATTTCATTAAGAATTGCACCTTCAGCGGCCACATCAGCTGAGCTTTTATCTAATTCTAAGGATTAATGAATAAATTAACAAATTTATGGTGTGTAATATGTATAAGAATGAAGGATACTTACTGCTACAGGATAACCTCATGTTTAATTCTTCTTTAAGTTGTGCATGTCGATGTTCCAATTGCAGTTCCTCCTGTCTTATACCCAATTCTTCGTCACGCTTTCTAAAATATACATAAAACAATAAAATTTCATGTTAGATTTTTGAAAATGAGAGTATCAAACAGTTTTGGCGTAATGATAAAAAGTCTGAAAAATATAAGCAGTAGCAGCTGCATGAGTATCGGGATCGATTCGATAAGCGACTACACTATTTACTGGGTACAAGCAAAACCCAAGAAATTATTCTCCTAAAGAAACACCCAAGAAAAACTGAATGGCAGAATAGACGACACTCAGATAAAATCCGTACGAGATCCGGGTGACTGGAAATGAGTGTGCGATTTACAGGGAAGTCCTAAAGCGAGGATATTATCAAGGTCGTTATTCAATGATCTAATCATGCAATCTCGTTTGACAGATATGGCATTCCCTCTAGAGTCCGCAAGAGTATCAAAGGAGTAAACAAAATCAAGGTTACTGTCATCAGCAAAATAATGGATGGCATTGAAAGTAGGAGAAAGCAGATTATTAATGAAAATTAAGAAAAGAGATGGAGTGATAACAGAGCCCTGGGGCATAAATATAGGGTGAGGTTCCAATGAAACGTCATCTAGTACAACCCGTATCGGGCGACCGGATAAAAAAAATTTCAATCAATAAACTTTAAGTTTGGGTTAAGTACTGGCTGTCAGAATCTATCAAAGACTTTGAAATATCTACGGAAACGATTTTGAACTCACCAAAATTGTGAAGACTACGGTTCTTCCGTAAGAAAAGTCAGCAAGTCTCCAGATGAGCATCCAGTCCGGAAGCCACATTAGCGATCGTTGATTAATTGATCGGTTTCTAGATACTGTATTAATTTGATATTAATGATACATTCAAAAACCTTTGAAAGTATCGGAGTGATTGCAATTAGTCGATAATTTGAGGGATCGCTACCCTTTCCTTTCTTGGGAATAGGCTGAACGTTAACTAGTTTCCAAGCAGTTGAAAAGATTCCTGTCGAATAAGACAAGTAGAATAATTTGCACAGAATAGAGGCTTAGCCAAAGATGAGACGCAGTTTTTAATTAACAGTGACGGGAAGAATCCATCAGGACCTGCGGCTTTGGAGACGTTGATCTCCTTAAGGACCTTGAATATATTTCTCGTACAAATGTGTATTGGTTCTTGTACACATCCACACAGGAGATGATAAACAGGTGCCTGTGAAGTGGGTGTAAGATAAGAATTTGAAGCGAATCGAACAGTTAAAAATTAGCTTTATCCAGGGAGTCAACAATCACTACACCATTGTTAAGGAGTTTATTAAAGTATAGATGAACTGCTGAAATTGTTCCTGATGGTTTTGACCAGGTACCAAAAACCATTGCTGCCTTTGCGGCTTCCAAGATTTTTTGTTTAACATTCTGGTCAAAAAGGAACTTGCTTTCTCATGTGTCTGATAGTGTCAATAAATACAAATTAGTTTCGATAGAAAATACATATTAAAAACAAACAATCAGCATGATACTCGCAAATATAATGTTAGTGTGACTTAAAATAACTAATGAAAATTGTGCATCTTGTGAATTTAAATGACGCGGTGTAAGTAAGTTTTAATACTTGAAAAGATATCTTGATTTCAAAGTATGCACTTACTTTAACTGAGTTATATTTCGCCATATTTCCAAGAGTTCTTTTAGTAATTTTTCATCAGTAGCACCCATTGATGATGTTTCCAAACTGGAAAAAGCAAAAAAAGGAAATTTTTTAAATTACATTTATTCTAAGGCAGCAAAAAAAACAAAAACTCACTTTTCAATATTTTGTCCTTCTCCTCTCAAAGCTTTTTCTATTATAACCCCTCTAGCTTCTAATTCCTTAAGTTTAACTTCAATTTCTTCTTGTTCACGTTGAATTTCTTGGGCAATCCTTAATCGCTTAAGCTCAGCCTGTCGTGAAGCCTTTGATATTGCACGTTGCTTCTTTTGTTCTCTTGGTTCATTTGTGTAGCTTTCATCTAAATTAAAAAAAAAAAAATTGTATAAATTCATTGCAACTTTATGTAAACAGTAAAGAGAGAAATAGAGAAAAAATAAAATAGTTAATCACTAAAAAAATAAAAATAAAAAATTAATAAAACATAACGAACCATCGGATCTCTGATAGTTAGTTGGCAGTGGCGGGATTGGTGGTGGTGATACTTCATCAGTCGTTTTAAAAAGTTGAGGAGTTGATGAGTACGTTGAAATTTCATATTTTAAGCAGTCTTGTGAATTGCTTCGTTCATACGATGACCCTTCCTTATCCTGCATTTTAATATTTATCCAAATAATGAGTGTCAATGTGTGAGAGGGACACGTGCGTTTTTTTTTTTGTTAAATAAATAAAAATCTTTGCTTAGTTATTATTATTCTTTTTAATATAAAAAGTTTCCAGTTCTTTCTAGTTCCACATTGGAAAGTACAAAGTATAACAAATATATACATACATGCAAGCGATATTAATAAAACTCTTGGTGCCAAATTAAAATAATATTATGTACATAGTAGGTGTGTGTATAAAAAAAACAAAAAGGATGGCGGTTTTCTTGAGAACTAAAAATTACATCTAATCTAAGCCAATTTCCAAAACCCAATTTTCCTTCTATGTAATTAGGAAGATTTCGGTAAGTTTACAAACAAAAATTCATCTTTAACCTGAGCCTGAGTATTTATAATCCCTAACCATTAACAAGGCTTAGGGAGGAATAGCATGTCTATTTATTCTGAAAATTAGAGAAATTAACGAAATGAAAGAATCGTGAATTCAGCAAAGATCTTATGTTTACAATGTTAGCTGTGATATGGGTGGTTATGTATGTATGCAAACGAAGTTAGTCGTTAGTTTTACATTGTTATATTTGAAATATTATGGTTGTTAGGCAAGGTATGATCTTTTGAAAAGTACAGCGTCCGTGCTTTTTTTGTTTGGCTCTTCACTTGGTGCCCATTATTTGCAAGCGATTTATTTTTTTTTTACTGAAAGACATTGTGAATTGAGCGATATTTAATTGCAAAAGAAACATCCGGATGGAAGCACTTATTTCTTCCGCTCTTCTAATTGGAAATAAGGAAAAGTAGATAAATGCTTTTGGAAGAGCAAAGAAATGTCCACTTGATTGAGCTAGAATATGCTCTTTGAACAGCAGGACATTGGACATGTAGGGGTCTTGTCAAAATGGAGCTTCATTGTCAAATTTGTTATTGTTTTTAGGGGGATATTTAAGGGGAAGAATAGTGACATTCTTGAAACATTTTTTCTGTGTGGCTGAACTTTCAATTTGTCAATTTGTGATAATTTGCGGGGGGGGGGATTGGATAGCAGATATTTTTTTGAGAGAGAACTTGCCAACTTATAGACCCTACCATGCTGCTTTCTCAGATTTATTATGTTGGTAGCCCCGAAGTTTTGATGGTGTATGTAGAGTAACATTCACCCAACATTTTTAACAAGCGCATTTTAGGATGGATTTCGTTTTCGAAATGTAGCAATAATGTTGGGAACAACAGACGCGTTATTTTTTCCTGATCCGGATCAGAGGCGATTGTCGGTTGACGTATATATTAAAAATGGTCACAAATATACACGGTTTTATGAATTGATTAAAACTCTTCACATTCCCATGTTTTTGTAGACTGACGACTTCAAAAATTAAACCAAATATTTTTTAGTTCTATTTTGACATTTTGTGAATGGAAATTTCATAACTTGCCCCATATGAAAAATCATAGCTACCTATATATGTTTTAGATGATTTTAGTTGATGTTGAGCAAGTTTCTCGATATAGAAAAATATTCTGAAATCAACTATGCAATTTTGGACTGAAATTTTTGTATCTTGAGAGTTAAACTTACGTAGGAAGGCTGTTTTTCTCATGTGAGGAAATTGGTGACAGTTTTCGACGAATCGGAATATGTGATAAATAGGGTTTCTGTGTGAATTGAGAAAAGATGCAATGGATAGATAAATGGAAAAGGGAATGGAAGGCTAGAGGCAATACAATAGATGGATAGATCAAATATTTGAATGGATAGGACTCTGAATGAATGGATTTCTGTATGGATAGAATGGATAAATGTCATGGATGGTGGATAAGATTTAGGTTGTGTTGTATTGTATATAAATTTATATATGTAATTAGCTTTCTGGATGGCTAGGATAGAACATTTCTGAATAAAACAAATAGATATGTATATCTATTAATGGAATGGATGAGCTGTATATAATTTCTGTATGGATGTCATGAATGGAAAGGAAATATGGATGAGATACGGATGAACTGCTAGATGGATAATTAAGATGGGATAATATTTCTAAATACATACATAGAATGAAGGGAGATGAAATTTCTGGATAGAATTAAATGAACGTATGAAAGAAATTTCTGAATGGATGGAATGAATGAATTTTTAACTGGTATAGATTTCTCAATGGGGTACGGGTAAATAGGATTAGTATGGATAGATTCTGTATTGATGGGATTTCTAGATGTATGTATGGATATTTTATGCTTTGGTGCCTCTTAGATGGGTAGGAAGCAGTGTTGGGCGTAATCTGATTGCAGTGTAATTTAATTAATAATTCCATTACAGTTTAGTCAAATTACAATAATTAAATTGTATTCGATTACATATCAATCAGATTACTTATGAGAGAAAATGTAATCTGTTACAATATAATTAGATTATTTTGTAATCTAATTACATTGTAACATATTGCTTTGTAGATTACTTTAAAAGTAATTAATAATATAATGAAATGAATTGAAAGAAAATAGTATTGTTCTCGTACGAAATTAGTTTTAGGGAGTTTTACGAAGAATTAGAATAGAAATATCAATATCTTAAATGTAATCACATTAATTAGGTTGACATGTAGTGGCATTAACTTGTAATCGATTAATGTGTAATCAGATTAACTTGTAATCACATTACACGTTAATCGATTACATTATGTAATTATGGAAATGGATTACATTAGTAATCTGTTACAAAGTAATCTGATTACAGATTACATGGTTAATTGTAATTGTTAATCATTAATCAGATTACATTTTGCCCAACACTGGTAGGAAGATACTCAAATCATTCCAGATAGAATTGATTTTAATGTATATTTCAGTAGCTTTCATGCGGTATACCTTGCAAAGATAATACGACCAGTCTTTGTCATGAAATAATACATATTTTCACGTTCCAAATTAAATAACATGAAACAATTTTAGTTTCTCGTTCTCTTCCTATATACTTACTCTACTTTTTATTATGACAACCCAACAGACTTCATTTTGCTGCTTTCCTAATCTCAACTCGTTGAATGGGGCATCTTCCTAGCGTTCTTTCGTGCAGTGTATTGTTTTCTAATGAGGCCCCACTCACACCATTTATATCACCCACTAGAGAATTTTGACCTCCAGACTCATACATTTCACTTTCGTGAGCTCGCAACGATCAGTAAAAGTGAGTTATTTAACGATATAATTTATAAGATACAGAAATTTCTTAAAGGATAAAACGAACACACTTCAGTTCTTTCCTAAACTCATCATCGACTAAAATGTTGATCACACGTACACTCAAACTATTTTTATATACAACAAAAAAGATAGTACACAGTAGTAAGGGATAATTTTGTAATCTCCTTAAAGCAAAATATCTTTTAAACGCGTTTCATATTGCTCAAACGCATATAAGGGCCAGCCACTCTTGTACCATTCTTATCTGGTTGTAAACTCAACAACTTTAGCGATATATTTATTGCTATTCAAAATCACTGTTACATTGCTTTGGTTTATTTTGCATCTACATGTGTTCTCATATATTTTCTTGTCTAATTTATTCTGATTGCGTGTTAATTATTAGATAAGAAAATTAAAATCTGGCAACGTCGTTAGTTTTATCTCACTTTGTAAATTTTCTACACGAAAATATAAATTATATGTGAAAAAAACGTTTACAAAAAGTAGGCTGAAAACATAGTTCTAATTGATTCAATTCAAGTCAAAGAAACTTATAAGCGCTAAAAATAGAAAAGTGTACGTTTGGCTCTCGCCCATTTAGTCCATCGATTTTTCGTTTTATTTTTACATGCATTCATATTGCTTTTAAAAGTTTTGAAATTCAGGAACTAACCATTATTCAACACAGCCACAAATTTGTGTCTTAATTTCTTCAAAATAAGCAAAAAAAAAAAACAAGAAAAACAACTTAAAAACTTGTATACAGCAACGCAAAAAATTTAGCTCTAAGCAACAATGCAAATCTCCAATCTGCACAAATATGCCACTCCTACTAAAAAAAAAACGTAAAGCGAGAAAATAAATTGATTCCTTACACCAAAACCGAAGGTCCTCACATCAAAGCATGACTGAAAGAAATTATTTCAAACAAAGAAAAATGAGTTAAGACTACAATATTTCCCACACCACAGTAGAATACGACAGTTTATGTTTTACAAAATTATATAAGGAAAAATCAAAAGCCAACAGTAAAAATTCACCTTAGATTTCTCTTTGGATTTCGGAGCTATCCTGAATCGACTAAAAACTCCTTCAGATTTTTCCTTTGGTGGTGAAGGTGATTCCTTCTCTTTCTTTTTATTGAAGAAACTCGACACAGCTTGAATTAAGCTCTTCCTTCGTTCAGGATCCTTACGCCTTCTGTTTTTTATACTTTTCTCTTCAGAATTTAGAAGATTTGGATCAGATTTAAAATCTACAGCTTCCATTGATTTCGCATTTAATTTTTCGTCAGATATTCGACTTTTGTGTCCAGCTGATATATCATTAACACTTTTGGATGTCATCATTTTGCGTTCTCTAACCAATACAGGATCAGATATAATAGGATCGCCGGTTGAATTTCGTACTTCTGTTGAATCGTGTAGATCCAAATGATATCGCTTTCTTAAGATTTGTAATTTTTCCTCTGGACTAAGCCCTAAGTCTTCATTAGATTTTAATCGCGCTCTGGCACGTGCTTCAGCACGCAATTTTTCTGTATTTGCATCCTCTATTTTCCTGTTATTCCTTGGAGGAGGGACAGGAGTAGCGAACGTCTTATCTAATCTTTGGTCACCAGAATCAGCTTTTAATATACTTGGTTTTGTGTAAGCGCAAAATGACTGAGTTTTACTTAACCTTGGCACCGTATCATATGAAAGCTTAACCTGATCCAAAATATCGCTTAACGGACGTTGTTTAGGTCGAAATGGTGTTGAAAAGTGTTGAATGAGATCTTTATTTTCCTTTGGAGATGATTTTGACTTTCCTGATAGTGGTACAATTTCTGGAGGGGTCTCTTCACTTTTCCGCCGTTCAGATGAAGCTGTATGATAATGCGGTGAGCTTGTACAAACATTTGAGGGAATTTTTGGTGAATATAGCTGACCACCGCCGGGACAGAACATTCCTCGATTTCGACTACGATTAAGCCGTTTCTCTGCGTTTAGCTGCTTTTTGCTCTGTAACTTATCCATTACAAGATCATGTATTAAATCTTTTTGTTTTGTCCTCTCTTTTGTGATTTCTTCTAATCTCCGAGTAAGAGTAGGAATTTCGGGCACCTTATATAGTTGTTGTGTTTGACTATTACTAAGTAGATCATTACTTTTAGGTGGTTCATAAATACTTAAACCTTTATTTTCTATCACAGAATTGCTTTGTGAATTCTCAGCAATCACTTCACCTTTTGAGCTTTTCCTTTTTTGCTTGCGTACATCTATTGAATCACGGGCGTTACTTATTTGTGTAATTTTCAGTTGCAACTTACGAACATACTCTTCATAGCTAATTTCATCTGAATCTTTTCGCTTAGATGCATCTTCTTGAGAAGATTTCCGGCGATTCTCTTCGTTAGAAGATTTTCGAACTGGAATTTTTACAGCCGCAGTTGCACAACTCAAAGTTTTTTCATTCTTCTCTGAACTAGAAGAGGGTGTAGCTTGATTGTTTTGCACCTTTGAATATTGTTCTAAAGGACTTGTGACAACAGTTAATGCTTCACTCTCTTCAGTCGTCGTAGTGTTTGTTGTAATTACTCCTTGTGATGTAATTAACGCTAGACTATCTTCATCCATATCGTTGTTTATACTATCCGCTGCAGCTGACTGTGGCGACGGGTGCAGGTTTTCATTGTGTTTTACATCAAACATTAATGGAACCTCATTTACTGGAGTTTTAAGATCGATTTCATTATTTAAGATGCATGCACCTTGCTCTATATAGTCCACACCGAGAATTTCTTTTCCCATAGATTCATGTACGACTGAATTTTCCTCATCTCTTTTACCTAATCCATCTCCTTCTGGTGGTCTCTCGATAAATCTAGCATGCATAATTTTCGGAGGAGTATTTTCTATGAACTGAATATATCCACGATTCTGCAGTAGAGCTTTATTTGTTGCTGAATACGCTTCTGCACAACTCCCTTCGGAGCCAGTGTCCATAAATTCAATTTCTTCAATATCTAAATTCCTTAGAATTCCGCATTCTTTATGTAATTCGGGTCGTTTTTTAGATTGTTCTACTTTAACTAGAGTTTTTCTTTTACCTTTTTTATTCCGCTTGATTGTACCTTTATTTGAATTTAGTACAAATTCAATATCGACGAAATTCTCTGAAACTGCATCGTCTGCAGTCCAATCGGAAAGTTCTGTTTCGGTCAACACTTGCCCTGTTATTTCTGTTTCAGAATCTGAAATTCCATGTTCAGCAGTCGGAGTTTTATCCCTATCATGATCGCAATCATCATCTTTTGTACTCGATATATTCAACTCCAACGTAGTTGGTTTTTCTATTTTACCAGTTACATCTTTCTCAATTATTAGCGGAATATTTCTCAGGGTGTTAATTTTATTTTCATTTTTACTATCAAACTTCAAATCTTGCTGTTTGGATTTTGATAGTAAACTTTCTTTGAGTAGTTCTTGTTGCTTTACATCTTCCCCGACTTTATAACTTTTATCATTGAACTCACTAGGCAATTCTACAACAGTACCTTCAGGGATTTCCATAAGTTTTAAATCTTCTGGATCTCCAACATATTTACCATCTATTATCATAAGACTATCAATTTGCATTAGGGTACCTGATGTGTCATGAACCTCTACTCGAGGAACGATTTGCTCCATTGGATTCTGTGTGTCTGGACTTGTGGTAGAATCCAAAATAAAATGTGGAATATCTTCTAAACTGGATGATGTACTTGAGAGGCTATCAGAATCAACATCATTTTTCTTTCTATTTTTATCCCAAGGGATATTAGGAACCTGTATGCACGTGTCCTGAATATCATTTTCATGATTTTGATGTTTATTCTCTTCATCTTGATCCTTTTGTGTTTCTACCGATTCAATATTACTGGGTTGATGTATGGATGATAGTTTTTCGATTTTAATTTCTTCGATGTGAGTAATAATATCGGGAATAGTTTCTTTAACATCTTTAGATACATCTGGTTTTTCACATGGTTTATGATTTTCTAATCTGCTGCCATTAAGTTGATTTTCATGCTTCACAGGTGAATCACCAGTTAAATCGATAACATCCGTTGGGGAAACATTATTATCCTCATCATCATCATCCTTGGCCAATTTTTGTATAAATTCTTGATTTGATTTAATCATAGCAGACGGAATGCTAATATTTGTCAAATCTACAATTGGAACAGCAGTCTTTTCTGGAGTAATAAGATCAATCGTTTCAACTACTACTGAAGCCTTTAATGGCTTCTCTGGCACTACTGATTTTGACATATTTTCAACAAGCGCTGTATTTATCGTTTCAGAAAATTGCATATCTCTGTTGATATTATTTTTGTTGTTAATAAATTCATTTTCTTTCTCTGAATCCTTTTTACTTGACTCAGATGATTTATTATTTTCTTCACCGATTTTCGTTCGATCCATTAAATTCTTTCCACCAGGATTAAGAAGTTTCTGACATTCAGAAATGTTTGAATGAAAATTCTTCAATTTTGAATCAAGAATTGATGTAGAGCCAGATTTCATAATTCCATTTCCAATTCCTTGTTCACCTAAGAGATAGCGCTTTTTCAATTCCAAACTTTTCTTTGATGCAATTCCCTCTGTGCTTGGTGTTTTATTGAGTAAATAATCTCCAGGACGGGGATTCTTTAAAGGCATACGATTTGAAGTCAATAATGAAGGATCGACTTGTACTAATGGTTTGAATTCAACCTCTTGTTGTTGTTGTTTTGGAATATTTTGTATTTGATTATTTGTTGTTGATGTTTTTTGATTTGTTATCATGCCCTGCTTTATCTGTAATGTGTAAAGAGAAAACAAATTCGAAATATTCAAGAAATTCTTTTTATAAAAAAAAAAAAAAAAAAAAAAAATTAAAAAAAAAATTGACATTTACCTGGACCTTAGTTGGCTTTCTGAGATGAGTATCATCAATGAATATCTGAGGGGCTTCAAGAATTATTGGATCATGATCAAATTCACTGTCTGTTGATATTTCTGTTGCTGAATTAAGTCCAACATCATCTGGTGATGAAGACTCAGAATCAGTTTGAACCTGTAACAAAAATTCATACAAAATTTTTTCACGTTTTATTTTTAATAATAATAAATTGTTCAAATTCTGTCAACTATTAAAATTTGTTTATTAAAAACATTAACACACTTTGACAAATTATTTTTATTATAGTCACAAAAAGCTCATAACACTTATAATATTCAAATATTTATTTTGTGCCGTTATTTATTTTTATAAATGCCACGTACTGCTGTTCACACGTACACAAGTATCATCCGACTCAAAAAAAAAACAGTAGGAAGAATTGCTAAGATTTTAAAGTAGAGGATACCTCCATGAAGCAATAAGCACGCTAATTGACGGGCCGCGAAAAACAACTCTCAGCAGTGACAGGACAATATTCGACAAAGCATTTCAACCACGTAGTTCATCAGCAAGATCAACCTTGAGCAGGAAGGAGCAGTGATATCCGTATCCACATTAAGGCAACGGATCTATGAAGAAAATTTAGAATGCCGACGCCTATTTAAGAAGCCCAAATTAACAAAACGAATTGAAAAAGGCTAGATTGAATTGCGTTAAAACACATTAAAACTACACATTGGAAAATAAATAAACGTTTTAATGTTTTTTTTTTATTTACCTGTTGGTAATTTTCAGTGACGAATATGGCCTAAAGGCAGTAACGGAAAGCCATACATTTGTTAGTAGCAAACCACAGAAAGATTATGATGAATCCTGCGTGATAAGGAAGATCAAACATCCACCAGGTGTGATGATTTGGTCATGCATAACGGTGAAAGGTCTCAAGTCTCTATACTTTGCAACTGAGACTATGAACCAAGAACAATATAAAAATGTACTAGAAACGGTTCTGCAGCAGGTTTTTAACACATTCAGTTCTACTGAAGGTACATACACATTTAACACCATGTCACCGAGCACAATGAGTGATAAATATCTTTCAGCAACAAAATATATGGATGCTTTCATACCCGGGTAATTCCTCGAATCTTAACCCAATAGAAATTGAATAGAAATTGTCTGGGCTATATTTGAGTAGCCTTGGTAGCTCAGTTGGCAAGCGCACTGACTACCATACCAAGGGTTGTGGATTCAAACCCATCTGGGGTCGGATTCACTAACACGGGGAGTTGTGGAGATGTGAGATCTTTTGACACTTAACTCTCCACTCGGAATTCTGTAGCTCGGGGAATTTGTATTGAGAATTACCAAACTCTCTACTCCACTCGACAAAACTATCAGCTGTTTTAGTCGTGAAGAAGTAAAAAGAATATTTCTCAACTGAGAGTATTGCCTGATTTAGTTGTGTTTTGTTAAGGTCTGGAAATCCATGCAATACTTACAGAGATATATGGATTTTGGTGTCTCAAGGTATCCGCTAAAAATTCACGCAAAAATTGTCAATTTGATCGTCTTCCAGTAGAGAAGAGACGCTATAAGCATTTTAAATATGCACGTTAAAGCTTGTATGTAGGATAAAACCGTATCTACATTAGATATGCAATTAGTTTTTCAGGTTTGATACGGCCTTCTATCCCCAATAACCCCGCCCCCAGAAATTGTTCACCTATATTTTTGTACTCTAGACCCTCCCACACAGAGTTAGGGTCCATCAATATTGCGATAAGGAAACTTACTGCCAAGGCCCCTCAAATCTGCAAATTACCGTTAATCCCTCACACAACTACATTTAATAGATAAATTTGCAATTATAATCCAGGAGAGTAAATGCATCCTACAGATCTCGAGCTTATCCCTGCGACTTATTGCAACTCCTTAATGTTTTTCCCGCTAATCCGTTCCCATTTTTATCCCCGCACCCTCCCTGCTCCTATTTCCTTCCCCTATCATATTCGCCCAGGGCTCTCATTTTTTATTACATTCCTTTCCTTCTCTCCATTCTTCAGTTATACTGGAAAAGCTCGAAAAACCTACTCCCTACATCCCTCAAAAGCTACCCTTATAAAACAAAAATTTCATTTCATCTCGACGTTAGGTGGTAGTAGACACATGCACCTCGAATATAAAAAAAATTCAAGCCTTTATCGTCCTTTGCGATTCGCACTTATCTCACTTCTCACGTTTTCCTTAAGAGTTGGGGAGTTTTAATCAGGGAAAAAAAAATTCTATCTCTCGAGCTCCCCAACTCTCCGTGTTACAGAACCCAGCCTCTAGACACGGTCCTGCGCTCTTCCTTCGATCTAGTTTCCTAACGACTTTTATAGCTTCTCTTACCTATTACAAATTCTCTCATCCCAATATTTCTACAGAAAACGCAATATGTACTATTATTGGCCAAGGGGAGTGAAGAAAGAAAAAAAAATTTAAAACATATTACATATAGTATATATACTCACGCCAAGATCCTACAATATAATATACAATCCTTAAAGGGTAAGAACGCGAATATAAAAGAAATGGTGATAAGCAGTATATGCCTAAAAGTATTGAGGTTGCCTTAAAAATGTGGAACGTTGAATTTTTTAATGCATATTTAGAAATAAAAGTATTTTTAATAGTAATTAAAAACATACAAGAAAACATTTGTATTTTCCGTGTTTTATTACGAAAATTTGTTGCTTTCCTGAAAATTTTTATACAAATTGCACTGAGTAGAGTAGGGACTGTATATCACAATCATAATCATGGTTCCTAACAAGGCAGCATATTATTTCGTAAGTATACTGTATCTAGCTATTATTAATTTATTACCCCAGTAGTTTCATTATCGGTTGTATGAAGAGCATTAAAGTGTAGCTACACGGCGAGAGACTTTGGCTTCCAGAGACAAATTTTTTGGTCAGAGACGCGTAAAGAGATCTAGTCTCTAGAGACTTTTTTGGTCTCCCGTCGTGTATTTTAAAACAAATAGGTCTCCAGGTTCGGGCTCGAAGTATGTTCATCTGTCGTCTCCAGATCTCTGGAGACTATTTGTGTGTTCTAGTCAGTTAAGTGTAGGTCTACTCGGCACGGAAAAGGAATAAAGTGGAGTGAGTTTGACAAATTGTTACAAAGAAATTAATAAAAAAATTTATAGGTAATTAATATTTAGATTTAGGCCAGAAAATTTGTTTCATCAATAGAGTTTTGATTATTTTGAAAAAAATCACAAAAATTTGTTTTGTTATCTCGTAAAATTTGTACACCAAGGATATTTTTTTAAGCTTTTTCACTTTTCCCATAATATAAAAATATTAATAACTTTTGACATAATTCTTTCTAACAATTTCTTGCTTGCCAATTAACAAAGATCTCTGGAGATTTCTATAGACCAAACTTCAAATTTAATGTATACACTTCGGAGACGTAAAGACTTTTTTTATTATGGTCTCGTGTGGTTTGTTTCAAATTAGTCAATGTCTAGCCCGATATATTTAAATATAAAAAACCTTTGTGAATTACGATATGCTAATTAATAAGCACTAAAGGCAAAAAACGTAAAACGAAACTGGACGTTGTCCGCTTGCATGCGAATGTTAACGTCCTGCATGGTAAAAGCTAATGTATTGGTTTATAAATAAACAAGCTAATTTTTGTGGAAGACCATATAAAAATGACCGTAGGCTGGAGCATACTCATCTACATGGATTTGTTATAGTTCATTTTATAAGATAGTTCTCAAACACCCCGACTGTAGCCTAGGTGGAAATTGGAAGATAGTTTACAAGAAACAATAAATAATTAATACTATCAAAAATCTTTCAAAAGTCAAATAATACGAGAATGACAATCTGATCGTTGTCCAGTATGTTTCTCAGGCCAGAAATAATGGCGATTTCACAAGTACAATCATAGCGAAAGCCAGATTAGATTAATCTAGAGTTGCCAATAGTTATTAAGAAAGTAGAAACTGGACACATTAGATATGAGAATATTGTACTTATGTATACCTAAAATGCAATTTTTTATACGTCAATATGTTTTATCTTTGTATATATGCTATTTATTACACATTACATTATTACTACAGATAAGCAAGAAATTGATTTTTGTCATAATTGTCAAATTAGAAGTGGACCAAGTAATGTTTCCGGTTAATAAATTTATTGCATGCATAGCAAATTACATACAGTAATAAATGGAATTAGTTAGCGATGAATAAGTATTAAATTAGTTTATTTTTCGGGTACGATCCGAAAAAGGCACAAATGGCATTGATGAATGCAAGCAATTTACAATAATTCAGATTAATGCTGGAAATGAGTTAAAATAAAATAGATGGACAAAGTCGTTCATCTCGATTACATCTGAACTCTGTTATCCACAAACTTTACGCTTTAATTAAATTCAAATTTAAAAAGCATATCATGAAAATTCATAGAATTTGATTTTTTATATTTATTTTTGTAATTAATTGTTTAGAGGAAAAACAAATGCACACCAACACTTCAAATATCATATTTTACCTTCCGTAGATCGTACCCAGGAAACCAGGAAACTTTTAGGGAACTTTACTATTAGAAACGAGGCTTGAGAATGTTTTCTGTCAATTTGTATTTAAGGAAGGAAACAATTTTTTTTTAGTTTTATGTCTTTATAAGGTTTTTATTAATTTTTTTTTTTTTTTTTTTTTTTATTATTTTTGTATTTTATTAAAAATTTATTGTAGAAAATATATTATTTTAACTTTGAGCTTTAAAAATTTACGATAAAATACACGAGTCTTTAGAAGGTTCGCGATCTTTACTTTTAGACGGACTTCGTTTAAAATACTCAACAAAATTTCGTGGACCTAAAGAGCTTGCCAAATTCGGAGTTCTTCGACCACTATCAGAGTGATCGGAATTATTTCTTTGATGTTTACGATTTTCAATTGATTTAGAAGAAGGAAAGTGCGAATAAACATGTCCTTTCTCTGTAGTTTGCTTTTTAATTGGAGTAGCAGTAGCGTCCGTAATATTAGCACCATCATATGGTGACTTTTCAGTTTTAATAATTTTTTTAAGATAAGGATTATTTCCCCTAATTTTTTCATCCATGAATTCTTGTTTTAAACCATGCAACATTTTACTGCGCTCCAATAGTAGTTGTGTACCATCGTCTATAAGAGATTTATCAGGAGTTGTAAATGATTTTGTACGTACTGGTCGTTGTGGAATATGTTCAGATGATTTTGAAAGTCCTGTTGTTGAAAATGAAAATTTTGTGCCGTTACTAATATTTTCTGGTGTTGTACTTTTATCAAAAGAATATTTATCTTCAGATATTTTTCTCTTAGTTTTAGGTGACCTAGGAGGAACTTTTGGTGATGAAATATTAGTGTCTGATCGTGAAATAGATTTTATACTTTCAATGGGTTTCCTTTCACCTTGATAAGGACTCGGACTGTGATCTGCGTCGCTCTTACAGTTAGTAGTAAGTGTGACAGGCTTATATTGCATTGCATACATTTCATCACGTTTAATAAGAGCAGCCCTTCGCTCCTTTTCTAATTTTTCAATATACTCCCAATCATCGATTTTTTGCTCAATCTCTATAGACATATCTTTTGCGGTCTTTAGAATTGGAGATTCTATAGAAATATTCTTCTCGAACTTAAGAGCTGGAGATTTTGTGGATTTTTTATCTGAAAGCATTTCAAAACTTTCATCTTGTTCCTCTATTGGAAATTTCTCTGGTGGAGGTGAATCTTTTATTTCGATAAAATATACTTTTTCATCACCTTGTATATTTCGAAGAATATCTTGAACTGAGGGTGGCATATCAACTGGATTTAATCTAGATAAATCTGCTTGATGTCGCCTTCGAGGCGGCGGACTTGGAATAGATGGACTTTTGCTAGATGAAATGCTACATTTATTGCGACGAATCGGTTTTGTAGGAAAATGTTTTTCAGACTTTGGATTAGATTTATATTGATTCGAATCAATAATACTAATTTCATCAGATTGTATTTTGACATCGTTATTTTTAGATGTAATAATGCTGTCTGATAAGGTTACTTTTCCGTCAGACTTTAAATCAATATTATCTTTTTCTTTATTTGTAGAAATTATAGGCGTGATTGAAACTATATCATCATTACTATCGAATTCCACATCAACCAACATATCATCAGTAAATTGACTAAATAATTTTTCAATACTATCTTCCTCTGATGAACTTTTTTCACGATTTGAATTTATCTTTTCTACCATAATTTTTTCAGTATTTATTTTTACGGACGCAGTATTTGTTGAATTCGATACGTCGTTTAAATCATGATTATCATCAGTAACAAGATGTTGGGCACTTGTTGAAACAACTGAATCTGAATCGATATCACCTTCAGAGATTGTTGCCCATGGTTCAAGCGAATTTCTAGTGTCTGTAACTAATTCGATGTCCTTGTCTTGTTCTTCACATGGGTACAGAGTTATTACGTTTTCCTTTTTATGTTCTTCACACGAATCAGCTTCAGTCATAATTTCGTTGATAGCTTTATCAACATCAATGCTGTCTAGTTCGCTAGTATCGCTAAATAAATTTTCATATTTTTCTTCACTTTGTCTACATGATTGGACGTTTTCTACATTAGATTCGAAAACTTTGTCAGATTCTTTATTACTTCTAAATGCATCATTATTATTATCCATAGTTTTTTTAGCTGCATTCAATTCTAGTTCATTGCTCATAATTTCAAATTGAATGGATTCATTGCTGTTTGGTGATATATTTACATCAAATATTTCTGAATAATTTGGACTAACATTTTCATTTATGCTGTTTTCTTCTTCAACACTTGCATCTTTGTTTGATTTTCCATTTAAATCTACCTCTTTAGATTCTATATCAGTTAAAGGATGTTCATTTTGTTTTCCTATAGTAGACTTTAAATTTTCGTCCTGCTCTCGTTTAGTAATAATATCATAATCCTCTGATTTACTGGGGTTAAGCTCTGAATATTTTACCTCATCTATAATTTCTTGCAATATTTTATCTACAATAGTATCATTCGCTTTTATATTATTCTCTTCTTTTACAATTTTATGACATTCAACTGGCGGCCGGAGTTCATCAGCAGTATTTGAATCTTTATTCAAATCAATTACATCCTGAACTGAATCACTTTGAGGGTTTTGACTCCCATTTCTTTTCGAATAGAACGAATCACGTTTACTTTGCAAAAAATTTGTCGCTTCTGATTTCCACTCAGCTTTAAGATATTCCATAGTTTTTTCAAAATCAGACATGAAATCAAGAGATTTACGCTTCTCTGGGTCTAATTTTGAGTTTTTATTTTGTTTAATTGATGGACTTGGTGATTTTTTAGTTTTTTTAGAAATAGTATCGTCATTATTGGGCTTATCACCATCTTCTTTAAACTTTTTACTATTCGAGATTTTTTCAATTTGATTTTCCTCGCCAAGACTTTTACTTACATTCATCAATTTTTTTCTTTTAAGGGATAATCTTAAGCCTGAAAAACTAGTATCCGGTTCCTTAAGAATCTTTTCAATTTTCTCTGAAATATCTTCGCTTGGAGATTTTTCTTCATTAAATAGTTTTTTATATTCTAAACTTAGGGATCGATCAGTACTATCATCCTTTAGTATCTCCTCAAATATCTGTTCGTTAACATCAAGAACATTTTGAAGTTCTTTATCTTTTACAGTAGCTTTCTTTTTCGGTTTCAGTTTTGGACTTGCATTTTTGTTGCCCTTTTTCGTTGCACCCTTCTTTACTGTCTTCTTTTCTACTTTTGGCGATTCACTCTGAATGGAACTGAACTCTAAAGTTTTAATATCTAAAGCCCCATCTAAAAGTTGATCGTATATATTTAGTTCAGTTTCTTGGCTTCCTTTGAGATTTTTCCATGAAACATCTGCACCTTTATTCTTTTCAAGACTTTTATCAGATGTATTCTTTTTAATTGAGGATTGTTGTAGAGTAGTAGACTTCAGTTTTCTAATGCCTTCTGAAGAATTCATTTTAATACTTGATGCTTCAGATTTTCTTCTTAACAGGGCAGGCGATTCCTTCAAACCTACTGTTGACGTCATACTTCCTTTCCTTTGATTAACAGGACTTTGTGGAAAATATTGATTGAGATCAACATCTTTGAGAGTTTTTTGATTTGTATTTTTCACAATAGGCGATGATTTCTCAGCTTTTTGAGTGGGAAAATATTTTGATAAATCGAATGATGATTGTTTTGATATTTTTGGGCTTGAAATTTGTGATTTTATCGAATCCATTGTATCGGAAAAGTTTTTCACTTCAATTTTCTTCAAACTGTTATTAATTTTTCGTTCACCTTTTGGTGAAAATTTATTCTCTATATCATACAAAAACCTTCCAATTTCTGCTTTCTTATCAGCAGTATCTGAATGTTTCATTACATTTTTGTCTATATCAATATTTATATTACGTTCTTGATCCAGGTGCCTATTACTACCGAAATCATCCTGAACTTCAACTTTTTTCAAATTTTCGGGGTCTTGACTATCTTGCGATTTACTAGTATTTAAGTTTTCCACCTCATTTTCTTTATTTAAATCAACTTTCATCACATTTTTTACAACTTCATCAATATTTATTTTCTCCTCTGAACGAGGTTTAATTAGTCCGCTCCTTCCTGAATCCAAATCATTCAACCACTTCTCTTTCATAGATAACTTCTTCATTATATCATCCTTGACAAGATGATCTTTTTTAATATAATCCAAATCTTTGTTGAGTTTTATTAAATTATTTAAATTATATAAATTTTCACTTAACGCGTCAATATCTGAACTAACTCTACGGCCGAGATTGCGCTCAATTATTTCAATATCGGTTTTCGAAGTACCAACGCCACCGCGGCAATGGTGATTTTCAATATATCGCGATTTTTCTGCAATCGAATCTAAATCCCTGATTTGATTATTATTATTATTATTGTTATCTTGGATATTATTATTTGCAGTCTTATCATCACCAACTTTATCACTAGAAATTATTTTATCTGTATCGATTTGTTGAGTAATATCTTCTTTGGACACTACCTGTGAAGTATTATAGAGAGGAGAGATATATGCAAATGAAACAATATTAGAACCAACACCGCACTAATAGTTTTTTCTTTCTTTTTGAAATATAAATTATGATAGCAATTTTATGAGCTCATCATATCTAAATCTAAAATTGCTGTCATATTTTGTTAATAAATAAAAGCTAAAAATTCTTTCTTTACCTCAGTTTCAGTATCCGTTGGTAAATATGCTGGTGGTGGCATTAGTTTAACTTCTTGTCTACGCATTTCACGAGCCTTTTTAAATTCTTCCCCTTCTGTTTGACTATCTACATCATCATCTAAAAAGGAAATACAAAAACAAAATTACTAAAACCATTTTGAAGCAGAATTGAATATTTTATTAAATATATCGATGTCCTGATTTATGATTCGAGTGTTTTAATTTCTAGTAATACAGTTCTCTCACTTCGCTTGCATATTTTAGTTCTTAGAATTAGCGATAATAACTGTGATAAATGCAACAGTCAATTATTACGGGAAAAAAACTATAAATGGATTTCACATTTGAGGCGCTGTTCTCCTAATTTGTGACAGAAATAGGATTAATTCGGTAGCTTAGGGCACTTTAATTTTAAGTTCCGCATTAAAACAGAACAGAGGTAGTTAGGTTAGGTATAGTACCATGCCCCTCGAGTCTTCTACACCAAACAGGATTGGCCTGTCGTCTAAGTCGGCTAACTGCGATTTTTTTAGTTTTGACCACTAGCGCCACCAATATGCGAACGCGGCAAAACTTCTCTCACTGTCAGCGAACTTTTCGTGACATTACAGATTTGGAGCGTGCACTCGTGATTCGAAATACAAAGAAAAATGTTTTTTTTTTAGCAGCAGTGAATACAGCCATAAAGTGAGGAGAAAATATGAAATCGTCAAGGTAAGCATTGTGAATGTGTTATGTGGGTCATGCTTGAAAACAAACCAAGAGGAATATTCAATCTTGTAACATGTTTGGTTGTGTATCACGCGATGCAGCAAGGTTGACGATTTTGTATAGTCAGGGTTGACCCACTCTGATTGTATGCTTCGAAGACGCCCAAAAAACCTACAGCACCTATTCCAACGACGTCCGCCAATAAAACACCAGCTAAAGGAAAGCCCAAAAAAAGTGCAAAAAAAGCCCCCTTCGGACAATACAAGAGAAAAGTGCATTTGAAGTGAACCAATATAATGGCCAGCTATTACATTTTCCGGAAATGCGATTCCAAATAATGTGCCATTCAAATTTTGCTAGAAAACAGAAAAATGCAACAAAATTGGCTTTTTATTTCATTCAATTTTTCCAGGTCATTTTCAATTATTTTAGCACGTATTTCGTTCATTGGCAAACCTAGACAGCATTTCACTCTTTTTTTAAATGCCTTTTTTTCATTTTTCACCCAATCAATTTGCGATGTTTAGCAAGTTTTTTTTTCCAGACCAAAGATGGATTGGATTGGATTGACCAAATTCTTCTTATGGTCAAAAGTCAAAAGGGTGGCCAACCCTGACAAGATTCCCCTATTATTGCCCAGCAATAATGCATACAGATTGTACAGAAAAACTGTCAAGTAAATAAAAACAAGTAACAAAGCTAGACTTGGTAGAACCATTCCTATGATACCCTAGATTAGTGGTCGTTATCATGTGTTCCGCGGAGCCCTAGGGTTCCGTAAAAAAAATTGGAGGTTCCGCGAGAATATTTTATGATTGTAACTATAATGAAATTAAAATTATGGGTTATATTTTGGGAGAAAATACCGAATGCTTTTTAAATTTATATGATTTTTTAGTCGTCAATAATGCTGAACTTAATGAAAATGTAAAAAAAAATACAGGGTATTTCCACCTGACAAAAAAATAATTTTTTCTTGCTTGTTCATGTTCTTATTTCAATACTATTTCACAAAGGGAGTTTTCTTCTATTAGTAAGTAATTAATAAAATTAAAAACAGTTGACTCCCTTTGATTATAAAAATTGGTTTGCTTGATGAGACAACCAAATTGGCTGAGACTAGAGTTATTGTAAATGAAATTATAAATTACTTTAACAGAATAAACTCGAATCAAAATATCAAATGTGGAGATTAAACAGAGCCAATTTTAAGGGCGATATTATGAAAAGATAAGTCCCCTAAACAGTAAATGATAAACTTAGGAAAATCTTACCTAAAAGTCCCTCACTGGAATCATAGAAATCTTCTTCATCGCTATCAGCAATGTTCGTGTATCTCTGTTTTCCTATCCAATCAGTTGCCAATTGAAGTGTTTGAACTCCAATTGGTGAGCCATTAGCTTCTTCAAACATATCAGAATCCGTATCATCATCGGATGAATCAGAACTTGAAAGATCAGACTCTAAATCATCACTTCCTGAAATGAAATTTCGATCTGTCCATTCATTTTCATCAATAATATTCTCAAGTGAAGGTTCTCCATCTGACATAGCATCTGCATTTTCAAACTCAATACGTTCTGGAGTCTGACCACGATCAAGCATATCTAGATGCGCAACATTTTCAGGTCGACCCTTTGTACAAATTGGAGTTCTCGGATCCCCTTGACCGATTTGTGCTTGTTCATTTGTTCTCTGTAATATATTTTCAAATTAACAAATCACTAATATTTTTCCATGTATTTTTGTATTACCTTTCTACTGGATTTTCTAACAACAGGTCGAACTGCTTTTGCTGGCAACCTAAAATGCTGCGTACAATAGAATCGGCCAATTGGATCATCACGATCAAAAGCATAACCTCCTAGACGAAGATTAGTATGGCAATGATGACATTTTAAACAAGATCTGTGTAGAATTAGACCTTCTGTTGCGATTTTTTCCATTAAGTAAACAGTTTGCCTGCAGAAATGACATTTTTCAGACGCAGCTTGCTTACTAAAGACTAGACCAACTTTTGAGCTCTGAAAAAAAAAAAAAATTAATTTTAAAATTTTTATTTCATTTTATTCAAAAATATTACCGATTTTGTGATTGGAAGTTTTTCTTCGGAAGTGTCATCCTTTTTAACAAATTGACCAGCAATTGAAGCAACTTTATTACGTCCTCTCTCTCCAACTTCCAGAACTGATCCTTCTTTTAACTGTTTATCTAAATTCTTGAGCGTTTGATCGATCTCTTTAAATTTCTCTTCTGTTGATTCTTGCCGGTCTGGTTTAGACATTTTATTTTGTCGCGCTAAAAATTGCTCTTTACTCCATTTCGGAACTTTTTCTTTGCTTCTGCCCGTTTCAGTCTTTTTGGACTGTTCCATCTTCTTTTCAATCTCACGTATATTCCAGTCAGTGCTTTCAATTTTACCAATAGCGCGTAAAAGATCTTTTGGTTTCTTTTCAATATTTGCATTCCCTCGTGAAGTTATGCGTTGTTCCATTGATTTTATACGATCACTAAAGTTTTCATCCAAACCTCTTGGCATTGCCGACGGAATTCCACGTTCGCGATCCTGTAGATTAGTAATCTTATTAAAATTGTTATAAGAGTATATAGCATTTATTAAACTAAATATGCATAAATATATGTATATACGCAACTTGCCGTTAACACTGAATATTGAATTAGTGAATATCGAAAAAAAAATTAGTGGAAAATTTCAAAAGCGTTAGTTATTTTTATCCCTTTCAGAGGGGGACAACAAAACGTTGCATCCAAAATATTTACAATTTCTTAAAAGGTTTTAGCACTCCTTTAGGGAAAATTATTGAAGAAAAAAAAATCCTTAAAGTTCTCTGAAAGATCAGGTAAACCGGTTGTAGAATCACACAACACCAAAACTTGCAGTTATTGATATTCTGAAATTCAATCAAGTAAAAAAACAAGAAAATTTATGACACAATATTTGTTATTTTTGCAGAGCTCATTCCGAACACAAACATCACAGAAACAAGGATAAATTAATTCTTACAGGATTCAATAGTTTCTTCTCGAGTTCTTTAACGCGATCATTAAATTCAGGAGCTTGTTGTCGATATAAATAAATTGAATAATCTTCAAATGCACTCGAACTATCGCTCTCCCGCAAGAGAGTATTTGCCTGTAGCATGTGAAGACTTTTGTAGAAATTTTGTGTCTGTTGGAATCGTTGAAGTCGTCGCTTATTTTGACGATCTAATCGATTTTCTTCGATATCTTTAAGTCGCTGTTGTCGTTCCTCCTATTTTTGTGCAATTATACCATTAAATTCCGGGCAGTAATCATAAATTTATTACAAAATAAGCAAAAGACAATGTTTAATTTCTAATTAAAAGGTAAAAACAAAACGTTGCTAAATCCACTTCATCTTCAACTCTTTAACTTAAACAACAATTGTTATGATTTGTCCTCTCACGTGCATATTATAAGTAGATATAGTCATAACTTTTTGCAGTCATGTTCTATTGTTTGGCTGCTGAAGCTCTGCAATGCTGATTTGGCGGTTTTGATTTAAGCGTTGCTATTTATATGGTAGCGGATATTTTTGATATTAGGTAATGCACTCTATTACAAGAAGTTGCTAAGTTCTTCCTCATTGGTTATGGGTAAGAGGTTTATAGGCAGTATAACCTCACAATCACCGCGACCAAATAAATCTATTGTAAGTCCCCATTTTTTTCCCAGTTTTAAACTTCGTTAAAGTCCCTGCTAGGTTTGGTGAAGAGAAACATTCTCTTCTTTAAGATGTCCTATCCCTGGTAAATTCCAGATGAAATATCCCAACTATAGTACATATACCATATATAGAGCGATATAAACTTGTTATAACAGGGGGAAAAACAATTGAATTCTTAAGTAGAAGATCATCAAGAAGGATACGGCGGTCAGTTGGGAGTTCCTTTTACTCACATTACTGGAAAGAAATGACTGAAAAGGAGACGCTTAATGATTTTCTTTGCAAGCGTCCGGCACTTGCTAGCGTCAGACATCAGATACTAGTGACCTTCTTCTTCTACATTTCTAGATAAATGTTCACGAAGATGAGATACGTAGTCCAACATATTAAATCACGTTGACTGGTCCATATAACCAGAGAAGACTCTTTACACGACACTTTTAACAAGCTAATTAGGATTCTAGCATGTTAGTTGAAGTCCACCGTTTGAACGAACCTACTCAACATTTGATTGTAATAGAAAACTTAGTTTTACATGAAAGTAAACAACAATTAGCGGTTGTTATCCATGACCAAACAGGTATTCCGAGGTCTCTGTAACTTTTAAGTAGAAATAAAATCAAGCTAGCTTTGTTTAACCAATTTTCTACGAAGAGGGAACTTTTCAACTTTTCTCCGTGAAACAATGATGAATCTCTTCGCTCGTCGTAGTCCCTGAGTTGTGTTCGTTGTTAGTTTCTTTTTTCTCAGTTTATAGGAGTCGTTTTAAAATTGTTTTTTGATAACCCACAGAATGGCTCTGGTCCATTGTAGGGGATTTATGCACCTTATAATACCTGTATGGATTAAGAGTAGATTGCCTTTCTGAAAGGTTATAAATAGTAGAGCCGCTGATAGCTCTGCGAGTACAAAATTTAATGCATTCACTCATATTGATTCGAACGATCCATAATGAATATTAGAAATTTTGAGATTGAACGTTGAATATGATAAGCCTAACAACACATCGAGATTTGCGAGCATTTTGAAGAGCTTCCTTGTACGAAGATATAGCAGTCTTGGTTTGTAATTACATGGAAATATTACGAGCATCCCTATAGATCTCTTTCAATTCTGTTGATTGGAAGAGTTTGTACACGTGAAAATCAGCTTCTTTATTTTTTTAAACTGTATTGCAATCATTGGCATGCCTAGAAATGCTCATAATGCTTTTATAATTGTGCGAAATAAAGTTGCACATTTTAAATCGTAACATGTTAATAATGGAATTAAAACAATACTCAACATCCTTTGAGAAAAAAAATTACGAGATTCAAAAGCGAGGTTATTAAAGCTAACTGGTGATAATCATCAAAAACATCTTGTTCCTGAATTTTAAGTAATTGAGGGATAGTTACAGGTCAGAGGTACATAAATCAGCCCTGACTCTGAATACTAATTGTAGATGTGGCAAATATATCTAAAACATGAAGGTGGCACTTAGCAACGTTTCGTAATGACATCTTAAATTGCACCTCTCTAGTTAAAAAGTAAATGATAAATTCCAGCCGAATGTTTGAAAGTTTAAGCTTTACCTTTAAGCAAACTCTTTAAATGTAATCAAATTTTAAGACATCCAGTGAAAAAAAATGTTCGAGTAATAAAAAATACGCTAATTGTTAACTCAGTACTCTGTTGATTGGAAGAGTTTGTACACGTGAAAATCAGCTTCTTTATTTTTTTAAACTGTATTGCAATCATTGGCATGCCTAGAAATGCTCATAATGCTTTTATAATTGTGCGAAATAAAGTTGCACATTTTAAATCGTAACATGTTAATAATGGAATTAAAACAATACTCAACATCCTTTGAGAAAAAGAATTACGAGATTCAAAAGCGAGGTTATTAAAGCTAACTGGTGATAATCATCAAAAACATCTTGTTCCTGAATTTTAAGTAATTGAGGGATAGTTACCGGTCAGAGGTACATAAATCAGCCCTGACTCTGAATACTAATTGTAGATGTGGCAAATATATCTAAAACATGAAGGTGGCACTTAGCAACGTTTCGTAATGACATCTTAAATTGCACCTCTCTAGTTAAAAAGTAAATGATAAATTCCAGCCGAATGTTTGAAAATTTAAGCTTTACCTTTAAGCAAACTCTTTAAATGTAATCAAATTTTAAGACATCCAGTGAAAAAAAATGTTCGAGTAATAAAAAATACGCTAATTGTTAACTCAGTACGGTTTTTGATTTGCGATTATATTTTTGTTCAACTAGTACATAGGACTGCAGCTTGAACAAATACTTATGTGTTGAGCTACACAAATAATAGTTCATTTCTAGATTTTCATTTTCCTATTTTCATCTTACGAGGATCTCATTGAAACGAATTCAAATTATTGTAATAAAAAACTTACGATATTTGTAGATTTTTCTTGACTGCGCCGTTTTCTTGCACGTCTAGATGTGTCCGGAGGAGCAGCTAAATAAATAAATATAAAAGTAAAAAATGAAAATTTTCAATTATCAAATTTGAATATTCTTCTAACCAGGAGTGATATCTGTTCCATGTTTACGCTGTCTCCGTAATTTTTCCTCATCTAGTACACTTCGTTTGTGAACTATATTTGTTACATCGATTTCTTGCATTGGTGATTTTGCCTTTTTTGAACTTATTTTAAGTAGTTTCGAAAAATCTGGAACGTTACTTGAACTTTTTTCCTTAAGTTCCGCGAAATCCTAAAGAAATAACATTTTTGAGTACATATATAGCAGGAAATTGTGATTACTAAAGTAAATAAATACCAATTTCGGATGTTTAACATGAGGAATTTCTCCACGAAATACTTCGCAAATTTGTTCCAAGTAATTCACCCAGATTTTCGAATCAACATTTTCTAAACTAATTGAATCTTTGGCAGTTATAACACGTGGAATACTTAATTCATTTTCAAGAATTTTAAATGCTAATTCATTACATTCTAACGGACTAAGGTCTTTGATTGCATTTAAGTCGACTAGCTCTGGACGATATCTAAAATTAATTTTTATTAAAAAAATATATATTAACAAAATTCATTGACAATTTTTTAGAGATATTACCGATTTATTAAAGCGCATAAAACCTTCCCATTAGTGAAGCATTCTGATATATCATTTAAGGAATGAATAAATTCGTGCTTATGTAACTGAGCCTTAATCCACCTTAGTAATACGGCACTGAGAGGTAAGGTGTCTGTAAAAAGGATTTTGTTTTAAATGTATGTAATTTTTCTTAAATAGAAAGAAGTACTTTTTGGATGTTTAAAAGACTAATTGTTTTGTTTTGCTAAGTTTGAAAGAATTAAAACAATTACAATTGCGCAATTGACGCAGTACCCTTTCTGGGAAGGAGAAATCTGTAACTACGGAAAATGTAGCAGGAATAGATGAAGATCTTTAGTTTGAAAATCCTTATATTTTTTCATTTGGTTTTTTTTTAAGTGGTTTTCTTTTTTCATAAACTTGTCGGTCTTAATAGTTTTTTAAATATTAAATGTTGATCTGGTGGATATAAGGTAGTAAAATTGGTTAATTTTGGTAAATGGTTTCCGATTTCGATTTGTGCACCTCTTATTAAGAGCTTAAGTTCGGTATAGCCAGGCCAACAACAACAAATTTCTACCTTCTGCAGCCTGGTCTCAGTTCTCGGAAGAGGCAAGTCTAACAAAAATACTTCAATTCTAAAATGACCAAATGAGATTCATTTAACAACACATTAGATCTAGCACTAATGTTGTGCTGAAAAAGCGACAGACTTTCGAGTTTGGGCAGCCTTACACAATTATATTTAATGTTGATTGATTCATTAGAGTTAGCAAAATTCTTTGTTTAGAAGTGCAATTTACTAGTTACCGACTTTGAAATTTTTCCTCTTCAACGTAAATAACAGATGAGTGATCCCATCACTATGGCTGCATCCCAACGGCATTGTTTTGCGGATGTTGACTGGTGTTCCCTTTCATTATGTTGCGGTGGTACTCTATTATATAGGATAATATTGCGATGTTGATCAGGAATTTGATAACTGAGGTGGTAATCTCCTATGTATTACGGTTAATAGTATTATCTACTTTAAACGTCGAAAAAGATTCTGACAATGCATGTACGGTTTTTCTAGCTTTATATTCGTACAGTCCTTTGCCAATTATGCTACGGAAATTTCTAAATTAATTTTATACTGCCATTACCGTTGTTGGAAGCGATGAGTTGAATATTATATTGAAAGCAACCATCATGTAAGCAATCATCATGCAACAACCATGTTGGGTTTGCGAGCTTAATAGCCAGTCAGAAAAAAACTTTCTCAAATTTCTAGCCAGTTCAACGAACCTTCAAAACTGTGCATATGTAAGTCTCGTCTCAGTCATTACGTAATAATGCACACAAATGAGCACTTAAATTTCCAAAGGCCGGATAAAAGTCTTTGTTCGTTCTAGTTTCCACTAATATTGGCCACATCCAACTGTATGATAGTTGGCTATGTAAGCTAAGATGGAAGAATGGCACATTATTTACATTTCCACAAAAATTGAAATTAGGTGACAACGTATACCAATATAACACACTCCTATGAGGAACCGGGCAATTTGCTTAGTGTTAATTGCGTGAAAGCTGAAAGTTAAGTCACCCGTAACAGCTTATGGCAATACCTCAGTTACCTGTAGCAATTTAAGAAACCTATTTTTCAGTTTTAAAGAGTACAGCTGAACTGAAGAGTTCAGTTGCATTGTCAACCAAGAAGAAGAATCAACCTGTGACGCTGTGCCACAAAAAACTGTTGGTATCCTGGTGGATTGTCTACATAAAAGGTGAATTCAGCGTGCCCTATTCTGCAATCTGATACACCAGACTGGTGTAGATAGATAAAAATAATAAATTGTTTACTGTACCAATGAAGAAGAGCCGTAGTATGCAATTCAATACACGGGGATATTTCAAAAGTTGATGGAAAAAAACCCGATACAAATAGAGGTGGAGAGTTTCATAAACAGCCACAAGATGACCCAACACATGTTAACGATACTGATACAGAAACAGAAGTCTCTTGTACCCTCAACGATGCATATGGATACTCCTGAACAGAGGCCAAAAAGGGAAGACTGTGGAAAATTCTGATAGTCCATATCTGATCTTATTTAATTTGATATAAAAAACTGGAATTGTTGAATTTTTAAAATAGTAGTTTAATTGTAAAAACTGAGCTAAAATTTGAGCTTTATTGAACCTATCTCTCTTCCATACGAATTTTAAATTTTGCATCGTTTAACTTTTACTTTTTCTCTTATTATAGAGCTGCCTAGATCCCACAAGCTGAGCCGTCCGAAAAAACTGCATCTACCCAAAGATGTCTGTTAATTAGCATTGTGGACTTAACATTGTGTATATTCCGATTGAGCTCCCATTTTTGTAGTAATCGTAAAAAAATAAACATGGTCACCGGCGAGTTTTGAGACTCCATAATTTGTATTTCTACTTTTACCACCGCATTGTTCAGTTTTCCGCTAAGTTGACTTTGGACAAGAATCTCTCAATTTCATATGCATAATACCAAATAATATATAACTTAATAAGAAGCTCTATCTGGCCTCGAAAAATGCACATGTTGTATGGTTAATTGTGGATGCGGTCGGGAGGTAACAGACTGGAAGAAGAAAAGATTTGAGACTGAGGGAATGTTGCTCTGTTCTCTGTCTCCGCCACCCCATACCTGTACATGTACACATGCCGATGTTTTGATGACCCGCCACTCGCCACTGCGGTTAGGGGCGGCTCGTCAAAAAGCAGCGTTTTTGTAAAATTTGTGAGAGCGGGTCGTAATATAAAACTTTTCAATTTACGATATGCATATTCTTTCTGTTAGATGTTCTTTGATAATACATATATTATTTTGAGCTTACCAGCAATAATCAAACGCGCATTTAATGCGACTTATTATGAATTATTGCTTCTCAAAAACGGAGAAGGATGAGGTCCATAGTATTTCAATTTAGATTGCCTTCTGTCATTGCGGAGGGGAGGGCGTAGATTGTCTAAAAGGAAAAGTCACTAGTAGAGACATATCCTCTCGAATAAAGCAATATTGGGACGAACACAACCGATCAACCCCGATTGTTTTCCACTATCTTTTTCATATTTTCCTTGATTTTTCGGTTATTTTCTTTTTTTAACCATTCAAGTTAATGTTCCCTAATAAAAGTCCCCTCTGGATTAGAAGCAGTAAATTGTATTAATGTTAGACATCTCTCAGCTTTCGACCACTTATCTTCATCGAGTTTCGAGATTTCGAATTATCAGCTAGCTCTAGTATGCGTTTTGTCAACAGGCAAAACAAATTGGCGCAAAGTAAAGCCTACCCTAAAATGAGCCATTGATTTAACTCTGCCTCCACTCAAAATTTGCAATACATACGATTAAGGAAATAAATAAATGATTTTCATATCCAAATATGCAACCCAAAAAAGTGAAAGCTTAAAATTAATTGCTTTATTTGAAATATTTAAAAAAATACTATAAAATTATCGTCAGAAATTAGTTTAATGATTAAGACACCTGAGAATATTCTGTAAATACTGAGGTTGCGGCAAAACATCTCCATAAAACAGAAAAACTAACATTTCCCGAAAAGCGTATTATACTTTATTGCAAAGCGCATTTTAAAAGTTCCCTTTATGCATTTTAGAATATTCAACAGGAATAAATCTCCTCCAAGCGAATATATTTGGCCTTTTTAGCTTACGATTACTTAAGAGGTTGATTGCCTCACCTCATCAAATATGCGTAATAATATTATTATATTTGCCTCCCCCACAAAATTAAATTTTTTAACAAATTGTTCATTTATTTTCTTTGAACAAGAAAAATAATAAGTAACAAATTGGTTGCAGTACAATCACCGGAAACTGATGCTTCAATTTCCATTTCTGTTGTCAGAACAACTAAATAAATTATTAATATTATGTACAACATGCGAGAGTAATATTGGATGCATCACTGTTTTTGTTTTGTGCAATATGACTGCATAAAATTGTTTCACCTAAATTAATTTATACGATTATTTTAATTATGTACATTTATACGCGGGTAAGAATAATAAATTAGAAACAAAATTTAATGCAAAGGTATATTCCTTTAAATTACCTCCAGTACGCCTCTTTCTTCTGATGGGTGTTTCTGGAACAGCAGCTTGTATTGCATTTGTATCCATAAAAACATGTTCCAATAATAATTTATCATCTGTGTCCAACAAATGTTTAACTTGCCAAACATTAACTGTTGCCCGATTTAAATTTGGGTAACGTGTGGCAGGATCTACAGTATACGCTCCAATATCTCTATGTAAATTTTCTGGTGTTGTTTGTGCTAATAATCTAAAACAAAAAAAAAACGAATTGAAATTATAATGTTTTGGCATTAAAAATAAATACGCCTGTACCTATAAATACTTTCGCGTTGAGCAAGGACCCCCAATATACTGTTCTTTGGATTTGACCATAATTTTATAGCATAAGCTGAATCCATGCTAGACAGAAAACCTCTTGCACATCCCGATCCAGTCGGCCAAAATGGTTCTAGTAAGCTGTCTCCAACTAAGCATTGAAGCATGCGATAGTTTTTTCTCACCTTTAAAGAAATAGTTAATAAAAAATAAGATGTTTTTCTAAAGATTTAGCGAATTGTTAAATGGATACAAATAGTGAAAATTATTGTGGTTTAATGGTACTTAAGGTGCATTCCAATTCAAATGTGTATCTTCATCTTTTATTATAATCGCCAACAAAGCTATTATAAAAGTTAGTTGAAGATGAAACTAATCTGCCCTATATCGTTGCTTAACTCATTATTTTATATAGGAGGCATGAACCCATGATGTTACAAAGTCATGTCAATTGTTGACGGCGTTGTTGAATTACCGGAATAACTAAACTATTCTACTATTCTATTGTAATAATAAGACAAAGACCAATTACTTTGCACAAGCCCTTAGATAGGCTATACATGGTAATGAAGATAATAATAGAGAGCAAGGAGTAGCGAAAAGGCAAGAATATTGAAAATTGTATATTCCTGATAAAAGGATTTACCAATTAAAAGAACTAGCAAGCGGTTTATAGCTTTCTCGGTTCACAAAACTCCATTTTTCTTTTTAACGATGGAGTCTCCATGTCACCTCTGTAATTACATCTCACATAAAATAATATATTGGCAATAAACATCAACAGTTTTAAGCGGATCCGCGCTTGTAGAAGCACGGCAGGAAGAGAATCAAGGTAAGGGAATGAGGAATGAGCTATTTATAACTTCCGACTGATCACAGTTTGCTTTACACCCATATTCGTATAAAGGATGTGGTTAAAAATCTTGAGAGAACATATACTTTACAAGACTTTAAAATAAAAGATTTGTAAACACAAAGGACGCATTTTTTTAATGCAATTCAAGAGAACTTCCTCTGCAGATAGTTCTGTTATTTATGCCGGCAGGATACTCAATCTAACTTTATTTTATTTATTTAAAAAACATTAATTATATTTTACACAGTTTAAACCTAAGACTATGACTAAAAATAACTAATGTTGTTAGACCCACGGCTACAAGGCCTTCTGGGCAAAATCCAGCTTTATGAATGAAACATTGCTCTCTGTCTTCATAAAGGGTGCTACGGGGATGATTCGGTATTGCACATTGAACTCAGGCCTAAGCAGAATTCTGCATGGTAACGTCCAGTTACAAGATGTGTTGGATAGTTAAAAGTTTTAGCTAGTCTTGGCCGGACAGACAGTTGGAGTTGATAAGATATTACATACATGGAATGATCCCCATAATAGCGTATGGTTCTGAACTTTTTGAGTTTGGAGTGGTATAACCTGATACTGAAGGCGAGGAGGAAACAATGACCAGAAAAGGCGCAAACTAATAATTTAATATTTCCTAATCTTGCTGCAAGGATCAAGAAAATATTAGCAGGTATACATATGTGTATATATAATGGTTCTGCGCATTTCCAGTGTATTTTATACCACTTCATTCATACAACTTAATTGAGAGTGTGTTCGTTCCGAGAGGTTTGGATCCTCTTCCAAAAATTAAGTGGAATAGCTCAACGGTAGTATACCGAAGGTTTACTTTCAAGCTTGGAAGTACATACAGTTTCACATTGGCAGAAGCCGTCTGTAACGCATTGGCTCATGGCCTGAATTCGAGAACCACTAGGGTAACATATAATATGTGATGATGTGAGTGATATTTCACGAAATGTTTTGGAATCCACATAAAAAAGTATAGATCCAATATAGCATTTATGAAGAAATACATTGATTTCTCCATCTACCTCATGACGAATTTAAGGGGGGCTGAAGAAAAAAATTATGATCGAATTGTGTCAGAGCTCATGTAAAATTTCATTACTTAATAAATAAATGATTTCAGTTGCATGGTGGAAAGGACTATCGAGACGGCTATAATGATCGTCGACATTTGTTCCTTCACTTTCCAGCCAAAGGTTGTGACAAATAGCAGTAAGGTTGAGGAAAATTTTTTACCTAGTTTTGCCAAGTTCGTCAGAAGCCTAAAACTAGATTGGAAATCTTCAAAACTAGCAATGGCTACTAACTACTAATGGCCGACACGACTCAGCATATAAAATAATATTACCTCTATGTATAATTAATTCGACCTTAACTCCTCCGTGCAATTAACAGATTTCAATCTCATGATTAAAATTGAGGAGTTTTCGCTACTTTTATTCGCTGTCGAAAACGCGTATCTTAGCTGGATTTAGCAGATTATCAAGATTGCTAATAATGGTTTCATGTACAGTTTTTCCTTTAAAGTAGCTTCTTAGCTGCGAATGTTATTGTTTTTGACCCTACTGTTTAACTTTTTCACCGTCCATCATTCTGCATGATCATGTCGTAAAGGGGTTATGATATGTAGGGTATATTATGTATACTGTGGTTGTACTCTGCCCTCCATCAGAGGAACAAATGCACAATAAAACAGATTTCCCAAAAGTTGTTACATATTACAATTTATCATACATTTTATACTTACAATAACTCTGCAGGAAGTCTCGGCAGCAAACATGGACGTAAAGTCAAACATTGCAACGTCCGGCTTACCATAATGATTAACAGCAAATTCCAGGTTTGGCATTTGATATTTTGTTGAGAATTCCGCTGCTTCACGTGCATAATCCAAAAGTTTCTCAGTATTTACATTAATTGGAGCTAAAAGTTCAGCGGGGTCCGCAAAATCCTGAAATAGTTTTAGTTTTTTCAGTAGAATGAATTAATTATTAATGAGAACAGAAAAAAAATACTAAAATCACCTGAATTATAACACCTTTATCAATTAAACTATGCTTTTTTGCAGTCATCACAAAATAATGTGTTTCATCCTTGTAGTAAACAATATTTTCTAAATCTATTCCTGTCGTAGCGTACAATTCCTTAAAAAACGATTGGTTAAAAATAAAGGCAACTCCGCTTATTTCTTCAGCTTTTGCTTCGGCCTCTGTTTTCTTGTTTATAAAATTTGCCGTAATTGCTATTGCCAATTTTCCTCTAAATTCTTTACGTTTGAAACCTTCCAAAGTGTTACGTTTTCCATCGGCCCCAATTAAAACGTCAAATTCATAATGAGATACGGCATGATCTTCAGGGGAAACTTTAGCACGCCATCCACATCCATCGCTCGGTTCCATTGTATGCATAAATGAAACGCCTTCGTGAATTTCAACTCCTAACAGCAGAGCAACTTTAAGGAGGATACATTGCAATTGTCTTATGGATATGTGATCAATAGAACCGGCACAAAATTTCCCATAAAATTTTTTTGCTCCTAAATTCCGAAGATCAGTAATAACAAAAGGCCACAAATGCAGGACATTATTACGTGAGATTCGATCACGTTTTTCGACTACAACAACTTTGGCACCTAATAATTGAGCTTCGATAGCAGTTCTTAGACCACATGGCCCTGCTCCTATAACTAGAACTCTTGTACCTGTACATGCATTTCCTTTGCTGTATACACGGTGTGCGGCCCTAGCATCAAATTTCTTCCACAAAGCTTGTGCTTTCCAATTACGTATTTTTGCTTTTAACTTTGGATAAAATTCATTTAACGGTGCTGGTCGAAGGCCAATTGTATCGCACATATTTCTATATAGACCCAAAGTCTGCCTCATAGTAGTCGCCACACAGAAATGATCAAAAATTTCGGCAGCCAAAGCTGCCGCATCATTATCCGCCATTTGCTGTTGTTGCTGTTGTAATTGCACTTGACGCAAATGCGAAGAACGACTCATTCTGTAAAATAAGAGAAAAACAAATTTGATTATAATTTTTAATTCTGTGTTAACGTCACATTCAAATAAGGAAATTTACAAACAAAGAGGGATAGAGAATATTGCGTACTTTTCATTTGGATCGAAGTAGTAAGTTAATAGCAGATATTTAGAAATTTCTGAAACACTAAATCCAATTATCAAGTATAATCTGGAGAAATTCATCTGGTCTAATTATTATAAAGTGCTTTAAACAACAAAATATCATATATCTACTTACTAGATGACACTATGCGAAATTGGGGACAACAAAGGAAGGAAAACAGTAACCGGATATATTTCGACATGGAGGTATCCAAATACCCCCGAAGAGTTGCTGGTTTCATCACTACATTCCTCCTCGCGGAAGTCCCTGGCAATCAACTACTTTAGTTAAAGTAAGTCTAGAAGGCTCTGTTCCTCCTAGATGAGGTTGGGCTGAAGTTTAGTGCACGAAACAAGACTTATTCAACAAAGGACAACAAATTTACGTACATCCCACCGGTTTTGTTATAATTTGCAACAAAGAATTCAGGTCAATGTACCAATTTCAGGAGAAGATATACTAGGTGTGATCATTTGAAGTTATCCGTCTGATAACATTGAATTTCTCAAAGAATCAGGCTAAGTTTGAACAAGAACCATGCTAAATAAATAAAATTTGCATTAAAAGGAAAACGTTTTGATACCTTTTTAGACATTTAGAGGGCCACGACGGAGCAGCTGAAGGCCCTTCCGAAAGAAGCCTTCCAGAAATGCTTCCAATCACGGAATCAACGTTGGAATAAGTGCATCGCTAGTCAAGAAGAGTACATTGAAAGATATTAATTAATCACAAGCTTTCGAGAGCTCGCGTGCTGAATGCGATATCATCGGTGATAGTTCATAACGGCGAGACTAGCAATATCATTACAGCGTAACTGAATAGAGTAGTAAAATCAAATTTCGAAGTTAATGGTAACGTAGCTAAGAAACTACAACTTGTTTTATCAATTTTATGTCTAAAATCCAAAAATATGAATTTTTTCGTCCAATCCTAGGGTTTAGTAGCAATAATTTTGTCATTATAATAAAAAAAGAAGAAGTTTAGTGCATGATGAAAATTTGATTTTAATAATAATAATAATAATAAATTTATTAACGGCCAATGTACAAAGATTACAATATCTTATGTACGTACTTCTAATTTGATGTAATGGTTCCTGTTTCAAAATAAAAACTAACTAAAACACATTAAGATAACGAAATAACTAATAATAAAAAGTAAGAATAAGTAATAAACAATAAATAAATTAATAAAATAAAATAATGTAAAACAAATATACGAATATATATAAAATGATGAGCTTATTAATGAGTGTCATTCTGAGTTCAAAAATAAAATGAGTCTGATTTTACGATTGATTTCATATATTTTTCCGAATTTGATGCTGAGGCGTAAGGATATGGTCATAACGTCTTGTTCAGCATATGGGCGACAAATTTTTTGCGGAAAAACAAATAAAAAAATTCATTTAAAATAAATAAATTAAAAATTTAAATAAATAAATCACAAAAATCAATTCAAATTTTCCTAGTAGAAATGTCATCTGATTGCTAGTTTAGTATATAGGGAGCAGTTTCATGATATCCAATGAGTCCTTCGATGAGATTTAATGAATGCTCATCAGAAGGCTGATCAGGACATAATTTTCTATATGTTTCTTAATGAGTTGCAAACACCTTGATGCTTTTCAGTCAAATTAGTATTGGTTTATACAGGGTGGGCCAAAAGTCACCATGGGGGCCAAAAGTCACCATGGGGGCCAAAAGTCAAGATGGGGTTTAAAAATTTAATAACTTTTGCGTTTATATATATATATTTTTTTTTTTAGATTATATAAATAACATCTGGAGAATAAATAATGGAGAGATTCACAACTGAACAAAGAACCAGAATAATAGAATTTTATTACTTAAATCAGCGATCAATTATTTTAACGCAAAGAGCATTTTTAAACCCAATGGTGACTTTTGGCCCACCCTGTATTATTCTGGTTCTTTGTTCAGTTGTGAATCTCTCCATTATTTATTCTCCAGATGTTATTTATATAATCTAAAAAAAAAAATAAAAAAAATATATAAACGAAAAAGTTATTAAATTTTTAAACCCCATGGTGACTTTTGGCCCCCATGGTCACTTTTGGCCCACCCTGTATAAGAACTGCCCCTTGCGGAGCAAGAGACAAGGTAAAACTGTGAGCAATTTCTACTAGGGGTGTCTACGACATATACATACATTTATATATACATAATCAACAAATCATGGAGTGCCTATTATTCTCACAGATATAAAACTCCAGTGACTTTTCAAATCCACTGTGAAAATAGTACAGATACTATGATTTCAAGACTTGAAAGGTAACCCAATTTATAAAAAACTAATTTCAAACCTTTGTTTATAGATGTTTACCTCAAATCGTTAAAATTCTCTGGAAGGAAGATCTTTGGATGTCATCAATATAGGATCGATATAGAAATCAATTAATGCGAAAAATAAATTGGACTTGCCAGACGTTTTGACATAATAACTACATCGCCGAACAGAACCCGTAAGTAACAAACTAGGGTCCATCTTCCGTACACCTCTGTGGGTGATACATTATTACAAGCCTTTTGAACTTTAGTGAAATATGTTTGACGTGATGTCATTTACGCATTTTTCGTTAAAGAAAATTCTACTTAAATTTATTATTTTGTAAATGCTTTTAAGGGTCTTTGATTTTCTTAACTATAATTCCAATTGAATTGCTTCTAATTGAAATGGCGTATGTCCAAAAGCCAAAAGTTGAAAATTAAAATGACACAAATCCTGGACATGAGTTGTTTCAATACTAACTGTTGATTTATTGTTTGAGTAAAGTTACGTTATTTTCTTCAGTTATAGTGAATTCTTTTCTGCGACTTGGTGTATCGGCCATTTTTGTGCTTTTTCTTTCCTACTGATCTAGTGGTGATGAAAGAATAGGAAAATGACAGGTTCGGTGCCAGTGTTCTTACACAGAATCGCAGAAAATAATTCACTATTGTATATGGGTGATGTTTCTACACCAAATTGGTCTACCTCCAAACAATTTATTTCCATCAAAAAGAAAAAAACATCAAAATATGGACATACTTGAATTATCCTGAGTAGATATAATATTATAGTGAAGGCATTCATTCTTTACACATTTCTCTTATTTGTACATGATATTTCGCACTAAGAGGGATGTTAATGGAAAAAATATATAAAATAAAAACCAAATACAAAATATATTCAAGGTACATAATATTTTACAGCTTAAATATCATTAAAGCTATCCCTTTTATGTTACCAGATAATTTCACATCGTGATCGGTTTATTTCCTTAGAGATCATCTCTCTTAAAATAAAGAGCTCCAGTAGCACATTTGATAACTAATTGCAGTAGTGTGCAGTTGGCATGTATAGCCATTGAATATATGACTCACAACTGCATTCGTTAATTATCTCCCAACAAGGAAGAACGATGAACCGCAGTCATTCACTTTTTATGACCTTTATAATTATAATTAACAACGAGATAATAATAAAATTTATGTTAATTTCTGTTAAGCTGAAGTGGGTACGATATGTAGGCGTTCGTTAGTACTTCCATGAATAAATGTTACATTTTCCAGGAAAGTTGAACACATAATACTTTTACGGCTGTTATCAAGACGTATAGGTATGTACATACATATAAGGTAAGATTGATTAATTCAAAATACCAAAAAATTGTATTTATATAATATATTGATTCAAAGTAGAAATTTCATATAACGCTCTTATTACTTACGTGTAAATGTGTACGTTCTTGAGTCCCACATAACAAACTATCACTCAAGATTTGTTAACAGTAGGCTCACGTACTTGTGCCAAATTTGTAAACCTTTCATTTGAGCCTACGACGACGTCAGAAGCTGTTTTGGTCAATATTATGGCAAGGAACGCTATTATTCTCCTTCTTGCTATATTACCCTATTACTATGGTAAGCTCAACGTGAGAATATGGTAAGTTTGCAATGTCAAATGAATATAGCCAACTTAAAATCATACAACAAAGATGGTAGCATTAAAAGCGACTCATCGTACAGATACGAGTGTTGGCGTATTTGGCAGTCCGAAAAAAGAATCGACAATTTGCCAAAATGGGAAAAATTCATGTCAGGGAAGTTTGTTGACACTCATGCTGCGGCTTGTGGGACTAATTAAAATTTCTATGTAATTAAACGATAGCGCGCAGATGTAAGATTGCATTTCAAATTTAGTCACATCTGTAGAATTTATGTTGATGTTTGAGGCTATTTTTAAACCTTTTGCTCTGTATTCAAAATTTAGCAAGTTCAAACAGATCTCTCATAGAAAATGAACTGTGAACTTAAATTAGACGGTCGAAATATTTTTCTTTTTGAATAGTTTAAGATAATTATAAATTGCAAATTATCTTATGCTATTATATAGCTTATCACTGGAACAATATAATCTATACTCCCACAGCGAAGAGGAGGTAAGACCAGTTTTCGTACGAAACTAGTGAAACTTTAACAGTTTGCGTTGGTTCTTTTTTTTATTTTGTATGGAGTTGGACACTCATAAAGATACTTAATACCCTCATGAGATCAGATATTTTCCATGGCATGATCATTATCGTTTTACTTATTCACCTCGATAATCTGTTTCAATGAGATAATACGTAGAGCGATTTCTCATATTTCTCAGCTGTTTTCGGCATTGTCTAAATATTCTATAAATAAGTATTTGTTCAAGAAGGAACTTTTTTTGGATTCTCCGGTATATAGCAAAAGCTAAAAAATGTTTTTAATTTGTTATTTCATCACACAACTCATTATATTTTGGGTGACAAGTTTCAAGTCTTGACTCATCAACAGGTCCCAAATAGCAAAATTGAGTGACTTGAAAAACAAATGAAAATATAGAACAAAGAAAAGAAATGAAAAAATTTTCTATACTGAAACAAAGAATATACAAAAATAAAGATTGAAATATCTCGAGTTGCTCAGTGGTTACGTTTGTATTTCCTAGTTCAATATGGAACTGAGACAGTTAGCCAAAAGTGTGGTCTCTGAAAGCCAAACTTTTGTAAAAATTCTCCATTTGTCTTATGGATTTCAGTCGAGGACCAGTTTTTTCAATATTAGTGCTGCCATACCATTTGTATATGGACAATCGACTGTATAGTCGGATTTTGCAACTTTCATGTGAATAATTTATAATTTAATGAAAATATTATTTTTCTAGACAGTCGATGAAAATTATACTACGTGCATTTCTAAAACATTGAAACCACTATTCTCTTGCTTCTTATTTTTATCGGCTCGTCTCCTTCAATCAACTAGGTTTTGCGACAGAAGATCTGGTAGCCATTTGAATGTAGTCACTTACAAAACAACTATCGTCTACACTTAAAATCTTAAGAGTGGTTAGCTTCGTTCAGTCCTTTAAAAGTAACAGTTCACGAAATCTGGGTCTATCATGTCGAAACGAAGATATAAAAAAAAACTGTTTTGGTATACATTAGATTAGAACCAAGGAAACGACGTAAGGCTCTTATTAAGATACTTCTAACCATCCTTGATAACGGGCTTCCAAAATTTGAAGAAGCGTTGACAACGAATCTTTTAACGAAGGCGGATTACCCTGAAGGGGATCATTTTTGAGGCCAGCCCATCCCTTTAATTCGTACACGAATTTGTATATTTATTTAGATATTTCTTTTTTACTATTTTCGACACTCTCGTAGACCCACTTTTCGTCATCACAGCGAGCTGAAATTTGGCACACATGTTCATGTAGTGTGACAATTGAATCTAGCAAAACTTGAACCGGAAATTTCCACGGAAAACCCGGAAAATCGGGAAAAATCATTTTAAAATTTGGTACAAATTTGATTAGTGATAAATCCGTTTCAGGAAAAATTCAGAGTTTTCTGATTTTTCCGAAAAAAAATTCCGGAATTTTCCGGTAAAAAAGTTTTCTAAATTATGCAGGATCAAGTTCCCTATCAACTGGCATCATTACTTTCTCTCCGACAATGGTGAAAACTTGCAGAAAAAATCGAGGAAAATTCATGTAAAACGCTTTTCCGGAGTTTTTCCGACCAAGGAAGCGGTTGAGCGTTTTCCAACCTAAGACAAAGTTGTAGAGCGAAATGAGTTGCATAATAATTTTTACTCGAATAAATTTTTTGAAAAACTGGTAAATTAGTGTCTTTTCAGCCGTCATAAAATTGTTTTAAAATATCTCCATGCAGCACGTAATAACAATTTAGTTAACGTGAAAAAGGCAGAAAATAAAATAAGTAAAAAACGAGTTTTCAAACAAAACTGAGGCCAAGCCGCATGAAAAAGTAGAAAATAAACTTTTCTTCACACACAGAGGTGGACTCAGATTTTATTCGCTGAGAATCACCGATATATTTCAGTATGATCAATCAGAGGTAATAAGTGATTTGATTCATGAAGAGAAAGAATATTCAAGAGAAATGTCCCAATCAAAAAATCTGAGTCCACCTCTGTGTCTGAAGAAAAGTTTATTTCCTACTTTTTCATGCGGCTTGGCCTCAGTTTTGTTTGAAAACTTGTTTTTTACTTATTTTTTAATAACTCAATCAAAATTAATTTTTCATTTACTTGCTCGCATTTGTTTTTACTTCAGCATGAATTAAAATTCATGCGCTCCTCGCAATCCTCAATGAATCTGATATAGGATGGATGAAGTCATCGTAATAGATAATCTTTGGTTAAGGACTCTACTTTTTTGCCAAAAATTTACTTGCATGCATAGAAATTTATGCAGGCATTCTTGAGCAGTTCTCTTCAATGTTCTGTTTCCAGATTAGATTCGGATCAGGATTACATCCAGATACTTTCACTAGAGGATGGATTATGTAAGTGTTTATCAAACTAGTTTAAGGGGGAATATCAGTGTGAATAAAGAAAAAAAAATTTTTTTTTTCTTAAATAGATAGTTTTGGCCTTTAAGAATATGCCTATAAATTTTCAAAACAATATTCGGCTTTGAAGTATTCGAAATTGGCGCTAAGCGTCGACGATCCCAGAGTCATCTATACGGCCGGACGCGTACCACCCTTCTTCGTCTATTCAGACGCCAAAATTGATACCTGTGTGACCACCTGCGTTCCAGAGGGAGCCAGGCATATGAAGCAGGTATATGACTATTTGTGTCAGTTGATCAGTTACAAGCCATATTTCGAGTAGTGTCCGTCTTACAATTCATGTTTTGAGTAGCGTGCGACTCAACGGTTTCTTCAAAACTTTAAACGCGTTTTTCTCGAAATCATGTTTTTTGACCTGGTTGACAGCATAACTCTGTCAAATTTTGTCCAATCGACTTCATTCAAGAAGGATTCTCTTCAGAAAACTTATCGCTATCGTAGCATCGTAGAGTATTTTTTTAAATTGTTTACTTTTTTTTTATTAACAATTTACTGCAAAATTTTTGTGTAAAATTCGAATTTTTTTTTTAAATGGCCGCCATTTTTGTACTAATCAAAATTTTCAAATTTCCTACGATGCTGCGATAGCTATACTATTTTAATTTAATAAACTTTTTGAATTTTTGATTTTAGATGCTTGCTGTGGCACTTATGCTGTCAACCGTCAGGGGGTCTTTTTTTGAGACGCCATGTTGCGACCGCTCTTCCGCTTAATAAAATGTTCTAAAAATAAAAATAAAAATTTCCTTGTATGCTTCATTGCTTCAATAATTAATACACAAAATTTCAAATAATTTCATCGAGCCATTTTTTTAAAAAAAAAAAACCCAAAAAATACATAATTTTTCAGCCTGTCACACTGATATTCCCCCTTAAGTAGAGTAAAGACAGAAACACATCCAGACCTTGAGGCTTCCTCATGGAGTTGTCAAAATTTCCATCACGGGTTTTAAATAAGGCAACAAAAAACCATGCCCAGTAACTAGCCTTAACGAACCGCAACGCTCCCTTAGCTCAATATTAAAAATTTTGCTTTCTCAGGCCTACTTCTGTCAACAGATTTTTTAAGCCCTGAGATGGTGTCATTTTGTTTTCAATTCTCTGAGCTCGAATTTATATTGACGAGCGGTGAGCGATGAGCTGTGAGACGAAAAACAAAGCGTAGCCAGGCCTTCGCTACGAAAGTTTTCACATGGAAGACTATTGAGCGGTGCTTTAACAGCTTAGATTTACTGGATTGTGAGAGGTGGCTGTGCGCGTTGTCCATTAATTGTGGTGTAATTTTTCTAGAGTGAAGAACAAGACATTATTAATTGTCTGTTGAAAATCTAAGTGAATTTTTTCGCGCACCGCTCAAGGCTCACACCTCACTAATCTGCAAGCGGCCTGAGGCAAGCCTTGGCCCTTGAATCCAAGTGCGACTGCGAGGAAATATGAGAGGCCAGGCTTGAGGCTTGCTTGGATAATTTTCTGCCTTTAGATTCAGTTGATTTTTATGGCACACAGCATCAGTTTTGTCTTGCTTGGCTTCAAGTCTAGTTCACAGAATTTGGACTATCTGCTGATGCTACCCAAGACACTTTTTCTGTTCCTGTTGGCTTTAAAAGCTAAAGAAAACAATTAATTCGATCCCTAGTTCAAAAGTGTGACATAAAATTTGAATTCCTCGCAATTTCGTTGTTATAACAATTTTATTATATAAGGAAGGTTTAAGGTTAAGCTAGTTCCCGGATTCTAAATTGTACTGTGTAGCTAAGGATAGTTAGCTTGTGAGTGTGAGTGATTAATGAAAGTAACGAATGCTGTTCTGCGTACATCGCACCCCACCCCCAGTGAATGCCTCTTTTGCGTACGTCGCACCCATTATCAGTGCGTGAGTCGCATAATACCTGCTTTGCTCCTGCACATGTCGCACTTTATTTACTATATGCGTGCGTCGCAAAGACATTCTAATATATGACGTATGAGTTCCTAGGTAACAACGGTTTAGCGTAAGTTGCTCTCTTCAACATGTCGGTACACATGAATGCTCTAAGTTATACTTGCCGGAAAACGATAAGGATGTAGCGAGGATATGATTGGATGTGTATGCGTGCGTGAATATAATATAAATGTTTGCTATATCTCACTGCGTTTTATACTCAAACGTTGTTTTCCCCTTTTTCCCGGATAACAGCAGCTAATTAGTAGGTGCTACTTCATTCGGACCTCTGCAATTAAGTGTAATAATGCAAAAATTGAAGATGCTTTTAGTCTATTTTTGGTGGATAACAGCACCTTTGGATGTTGTTTATTTTTTCGAAGAGTACCACAAAGTGTTAGTCTAAGATAAGATCATACAAACTTCTCGCCAAAGGTATACTTGTAAAAAAATTATCCGTTGTAATATCGCAATCGCGGCCAAGACACTTAACTAAGTCCATTACGACGCATTTACTCTGCTCCTTCTGCGGTCTATCTCCCTCTGTGCCTGGAGATACTTTCCATACGTAATATCTATCCACAAGTGCCCATATTTTTATGCCGTAACATTTAATTTAATGTGCATTCTAAATCGACACCTCCCTCTGAAAGGTACCAGTTTTTATCGATTGTCAGGTGTCACCCAGGGTTATAGTTAATAACACAATATCCAACTAATATGTCAAATAATTTCCTGATTGCTGCTATTTTTTACTTCGGTGGATTTTTCCTGAGGCTGTATTATGACATTTTCCTAAATTATATTTTATTACTTTGTTGCGGTGGGAACTTCGAGACGGCATTTCTCTGTACCTTTCTCGGTAAGATCTGTTGATTGCCAGACTGATTTATTACTAACTAGTAGCCTGTCTTGAATCGGTGATACCGGTTTAGGACTTTCGTATTCACATTTTAGACGAATTTCTTAGTCTGTATTTTTACCTGATTTTTCTTAGCTTACTATCATGTCTTGTGACATGTTCATTTCAGCCAATAAATGCGAAATCTCTCCTGATAAAAGATTATGCATTCTACGCAATATAACTAAACTAAAAAAAAATTGCAGGAAAATTCGAAAGTGATTCCAGGTATTAGATTTGTCCTACGTTATATTCGCATGCGTATGCAGATACTTACGCTAACTACATATGAGGTATAAAGTGTACCCGAGCTACTTTCTTTGCTTATAAAAGCAAATTTTTACATAAAAATAAGTGGGTTAAATGCGTGGTCCCCACTACCCAATTCGCGTCCACTTCATTTTATAACATGCCATAAAACAACGTATTTTCCTTAAAATGGAGATATTTCTATATCCTCATGTTCGTGTATAGGTCTGCTACCCCTAAATTGAGCAATGGGATGGTTGAGTTAAATCTGAGTCGTCAGCGCTTAGTTCATTAGGAGTCGGCATGTAAATAATGCGAAAATGCAAGAAAACATTTTTTTTTCACGTAATGCTACGAATTTAAAATGTAAGAGACTGCACTGATATAAATAATTTCTGTAGTGCAATTATTTGTTTACCTTAATAAATGGACAATATGCATTTGCATATAACCCGCAGTCTAATCATGAGCTAGTTCGTGTGTACTGGAGGCCACAAATTAGAGCTGCATTTTTTTACCTTGCTCCAAATTGCGGCCTGCAAGCAGCTAAATGAAGTATTGTCAGACATTCGACAAGGACAATTTTCTCTTAGAACAGCATCTAGCATCAAATAAAATATTCCAAAAAATATTATATCCTGAAGGTGTAGACAAGTTTGGACTATGAAGTATTTTAACGGAAACCGAAGAAAAAGCTAATTAAGTGATGCGAGTCGTTAACCACATGTGGGTTTCTATTAAGTCCTGATAGCCTTTTAAGCACAGTTAAAAAAAACAGGCCAAGAGCGAGTCGGACTCGCACACGAAGGGTTCCGTACCATCGTACAAGGTTTAACACAATTTTTTATTTTATTATTATTTTTTTTATTTTCATTATTTGTTGTTGTAGCAGCTATAGTATTTCTCACTCTTTGGAAATTTCGTGTGTCTACCTATTACGGTTCAAGAGATACAGCGATTGTTAAGGTCGAGCAAAGAACGCTGAAAAAATCAAGATTCTTGGGACCCTTTAATTTTTAATTTAATTTTTATTATAGCGGTAGTACACACTCAATAAAAATTTCAACTCACTACCTGATACGGTTCATAAGATACAGCCCGCTGACAGACAGACGGACAGCGGAGGCTTAGTACGGGTACGGAACCCAAAAAATGAGCAAGGCCATAGCACGAATACATCCTTAAAAAATGGGCGATCAGGGCGAAAATGTTACGACCTTTTCCTGAAATGCAATCCAGAGCTAGCACATCCAATTTCCGAAGGCCTAACCGAAGCCAGAGATACTGTTTCTGAAGAGGTTATTCGAAAATTGTTTGATGAGCTGCAAAATTATATAAAGAAGATGAATGCAAGAGACATATTTAAAGAAACAGTTGTTTTCAGTTTGTTTCAATAGCCATGCCAGAGCCGGGTTTTTAGTTCGTTCTGAGTCACGCTGCATGAGAATATTCGCCAAAGGGGTTATGGTTACATGGTTAATTACTGAACAAAATCAAAAACATGTGAGCTTTTATGTTGAGGGCCGCAAGTTCCACTTAAAATTGGAGCTAGGCTAGTTTTTCAGGCAAAGGGGATAATTTTATACGCACTTCCTCCTAGCACAATACATATGCTACAACGAGCAGGTGTTAATGTTTTCAACTAATGCTTCATCAAAAGTAATGGGAGTGGTTAAGTGATGATCTTGTTTTAAAGAGATAACTTAGCTTTGGATCTTAGGGGCATGGAATTCGTTATTCAATGATCTAATCATTCAATCTCGTAGATCACATGTGACATTCCCTCGAAGTCCGCAAGTGTCAAAGGAATAAGCGAAATCAAGGTACTGTCATCGGCAAAACTATGGATGGGATTGAAACTAAAGCAAAGCAGATCATTGAAAATTAAGAGGAAAAACGGAGAAATAATAGAACCCTCGGGCACACGGCATTTATAGGGTGAGCTTAAGATGTAACACATCAAACAGATCAAAAACTCCCAATCCATAATTAAAGTGGAGAGGAGAGACCAAGAGGTTCAAGTTTGGCCAAAAAGTATGTTGAACTAAATATATAGCTTTAAGGCAAAAATTTGCTTTATTATTCTAATTTATAAAACGTTGAATTCCGTTTTGTTAATAATTCCGTATTGACTTGTTAATTTTTATTTAATGAAATTTAAAAGATGCTGTTATGTAAAACAACACAGTTTGATTTGAATTAAATAGTTTTAATCTGAAGAATGTTATGTTACTGTGAATTATATCACAACTTTTATTATTTAATGACTTTTCAAATCAGAAATAACGAAAACTTAATAAAGTGGTATCTTTCAAAACAACATGTATTTAACACCCCATATAAAAGAAGTTTTTTTTTTAAACTGGCCGCAAATTGGCACTTTGGTGGACGCAAACTTGCTTAGACTGGACGCAAACTGGTGCTCTCCGCATACCCTGATATTTTCAATTATTATGCAGACTAGATAAATGTTTTGAGTTTTTAATGTAAATTAAAAGATAAATATTCAGCTTACTATTGTACTTCATAAGTTTAAACATCGACATTAAGTAAATTCTACTAAAAACCCTTCTTGTAAGGAATGCTTTTTCTTAAATGGCCGCGAATTGGTGCGTTTACCCTACATAAGGATGCATACATATATGTACCAACAGCGTAAGGAAAAAAAGATGTGTTTAGATATATTCTACCTTCCAGAATTTTTCTTTGTTACTCTTTATAATAATCCATAATCGATTCCATAGCCCAAAAACGAGATTCGACTAGAATTGAAATTATGTGAAATTGTAAATTAAAGTAAGCTTGCGATATAGAAGCACACTATACTTCATGAAGTACAATCTTCATGGATCTTTCGCGTCAATAACCTCGAGTTTGGTCTACATGTGAGAACAGTACGCGCTCTATTCGTTTTATTTTTTAACACAAAAGAGTTCAGACTAATTGATCTGAATACTTCTACTCATCACTAATTCTTTGGGACTTAATTAAGAAGAGGAAAAAGAAAAAAAAAGCCGACTTCAGTTTCTAAAATTGCCAGACGTTATAGAACTGTTATGTCCGGCAATTTTTGACATCATCGTAGTCCGTAGGTTTTTATTAATCCTGGTAATAATGAATTTTAATATAATCAAGGACATTGGTCTACTTTCCATGTTTATGGGGCCATAACTTTGAGACCGCAGTCAATTAAATTGGGAAAGACTGTATCCATTGGTATCTCCAAGGACTCCGCCGACACCCCCTCCAAGTCGCATGTAATTATTTCAATAAATGTCATCCTTTATGATCTTGAAAAACAACAAGAAACCTTCCATGATATCAATTTGTCTACATTTCGGATAAATTAATTTGCTCCATTGGTGAACTAATATCTAATTCCAATTGTAAAATAAAATGTCCCATAAATTCGATTGAATTGCAAGCAAAAATTATAGTCCGATAAGAAATAAGTGCTTAAACGATACAATCAAAAACGAATCAATCTATAACAAGCGCCATAAAAGCGATTTAATTAGAACTCAAAGTGCATCGCAGCTGTCTCGAATTTATTAACTTCAAACTATTTTTATGCCAGTAGGGTACACACAGGGGCTACGAACTCTCAATTTATTTTACAGTTTGCAATTTGTATGCAAAACAAGGAAACAATCAAGCATGCAGTATGTAATACAAAATATATTCAGTTAGAGATATCCAAACTTAGTTTCAGTCTATCTACAAAAGCCAAGAACTGGTTAAATCATTTAGTAAAACATGCATATGTGTGTGTGTGTGTAATGTTTGAATATCTGGCTGGCTGACTGATCCAATTTCACAAACCATTATAATATAGTTCAAGTAGTGCAGAGTATTAGTCTCTCTAGAATTTAAGAAATATGATCTGAAGAAGAAAGAAGACAGTTCCAACTAAGAGTAAGAGGCAAGACCACGGACTACGGACAATCACACGAGCATCAATTTATTTTCGTAGCACGCCTTTTATGTTTGTGTCATGGCATCCCGTCTCTATGTGGCTCATAAACCAGACCTTTGACAGTGTCAAGGCGTTGGAATGTCTATAGAAGACGCCGTAAAGTCTGACGAATTAATAATTATGGTAAAAAAATAGCTCATTGTTCCGCTTTACATTTAGCTACTAGCTGTTGCCGCCTTTGGTCTATATACTTAGCTTGCAATGATAATTTTTGCCAAAAAAACACAGAGAGCTCGTAATTAATATTCATCGCTGATAATAAAAGTTTATTTTTAAAGGAGATGTATGTATGTACATCATCACATCACAACTAATCTAACGACACTTCTAATTATGCTTGAAGAGATGCCTATTAATTATAATAAGATAAGAGTGATATGATCAAAAAAAATTATACAAATAAATCAAAGCCAATCAAGAATGCATTGAATGAAACTTTCTTCACATGTTAGAACAGAACTTTTTATAAAAAAAGGAACACGTCTGCAATTTTTCATTAACAGAATCGGAAAAGATATTTGTAAAGCGTCTAGGACTTTAAGGAAACTCCATTCCAAGAAAATAATAAATATGTATTACTAGACACATACTTACATACATATGTATGCAGATGTATAAATAGAAGATTAACTAGCGGATTTCGTATTGCCAGAAGAGTTAACTAAAACGAATTTCCTAGTCCTGAAAAATTTTCCTAGGCTTTAGGCAACATAGTCTTTAGCTAATCGCCAATGTCAAGAAGACTTTCCAGAAACTAGTGTATATGTCATGATTAAATTACCGACCCCGAAGTGATAGAAACAGCGATTAAGTCTACATCCTTAGTACAAGCATTGGAACGTCACTCAATTTAGGTGGTTAAAAATCACGAGTACAACTTTCACCAACAAATACGACAGTTATTGATTAGAATCCTCTCGCACCAGAAATAAGGTGCCTTATCAAATCAATAATTCCGTCAAGAAAGAAAACTCCCTACAACACTCCAGTCACCAACAGCAAAGGCGCACCCTTGCTAATCGACAAAAACAGTAAGAGTAATCAAAAATAAGCTCATTAGTAATCGGCACATTGGCACCGAGAAAAAAATTAATAAAATTTTACTAGGTCAGCTTAAAGTTAAAACATTAGCTAACATATTTATCCAAATAGATTTAAATTTTTCTTAAAACATATTATACTCGAAATGAGTTACGTTTTCGCAAGAATTTACTCCTTACGGTTTTAAACAGAGTTCGCGATAGTCAATCTATCGAGTGATATACAATAAGCGACGAAGAGGTCTCAATAGTTGAGACAGCCAAATCTAACTCAAAAACAATTTCATCGATTCCAGTATTATTAAGCCAATAAAGGCAGTACCATTCCTGAAGAATTTCTTAGATTTGTGGTTCCTCTGAATAGAGGCTCAATTCGTGCTCGCTGCAATCAACCAAGACCAAATTTGTGCAGATAGTAAATTCTGTACGTCCGATTGCACATTTGCGTTCGTCACCTAGTCACGATCATGTACCAGTCCTCCTACGTATAAAAGGAAACCTAACTTTTATTGCTTCTTCTCTCCCAACTACCCTTCCTATAAAAATTCGCTAAACCCTCTCTTTCAGCAGTCCCGAAATATGTAGTTCAAGCAAGAGGAGAAACATTCGCTGGGTTTTTCCTTCCAAGAAAGAATAGGCGATATGTCCGGATCTTGTGGTGCTATGACAAAATCCAAAAAGCTTCACGGTAGTGCAAGAAACGCACCAACTTCTTCAACAGGAACAGAGTAGAATACGTAAACACTGTTTACAATTGGTTTGCAGAGATTCGTCATTTCGCGAAGATCGCCCTTTCACACCTGTTGTCAATCGATGCTGAGCACAATCTAATAAAGGATAATAATCGAGTGATTTACTGATTTGGGTGAGCCAGTAAAAAACTATTTTAACTTTTATGCGAAAAAACTTTGTAGTTGATGGATAGCAAAAAAAAGGCTCATATGGATTGGTTACAGAAAATGCTCAAAAGATTCATACGAGGTTGGTAAAATTTGATTTAACGACATCTTGGTATATTCCTTTGAGCCAGAAATTAAACGTCAGTCGGATTCAATGAATTTTTCCTGGTAAAGCAAAATCAACCAAACTGTGACAATCACGGAGTGTGGCTAAAAAAAGTGATCGTAACATTTTTTAGTAGATTGGATCACATATACAATATGGCTCCGCTTGAAGGTAATCAATCGTACGGTCGCTGCTGTGATGGTACAGTGCAATTTCTTTGCCGACTATGTTAGAAAAAGTTTTAAAAAAAGAAGAAAAAAACACAACCCCGGCTACGGATTGTTCTGCATCATAGCAACGCTCCCAACAGCAACGCAAACTAATGGTTTTTAGCAGCTTAAAATGTAGACTTTGGCCCGTACATCTGAATTTATGAAAGATAAAAACGGTTCACTTAAAAGCTGTGGATGAATGAAAAATTATAAGCGAGCATTGTAAGCTTGAAATCAAATATCACCTCTAAAGAGTTAATTTCACAAACACGAGAAATTGATTTTGCAGTGAAAATTGATGGCACCACGTTTCCTAGATAAAAGCAGATCCTTACAGTTATTAATTTCAATTTCCAGTAAATTCTCCACGACTAAAGTTTCCAAGCCTCTTAATGCCATTTTGAATGTAAGGGGATTCATTGATATTTTAATAAATTTTGGCATCTTCGACATACAGTAAGCAATCACTTTAAATATACCTCAGAGGGTCGTTAATATAGATTAAGAAAATATAGGGCCGACAATATCACCTTTGGGAACACCTGGTAGCGGTTAATACGGAATAGATCGGAAACCATTAAGTTGTTGTTCTTTCAGCCAATCAGTGTAAGTAACTTGTTCACATTCATCAAGAGCGGTTGCGGTAGCTGTTGAGCGTTCAGGAAAAAAATCATGTTTTTAGTCACAGGGATCTGCTTTGGCTTGATAAAAAAGTTGATTGTATGTAACAATTTTTTAGAAGACCAGGGGCTGGATTCCGCCACTATGAGTTTTCGCATGTACACAAAATTTTGTGTACATCACCTTGTTCCGATTCCGCAAAAGTGGAAATGAGTTTTTCTGTCAAAATTGTGTATACTTTAACTGATATTTTCTCACGGCCATTTTGGTCGTGAATTTTGAAGAAGTACCTGTGATTTTTTTTCAAGCGGTATTTTCAAGATAATTTGTTATGTTATTTATTTTACCATTCTCTAAGCCGTAGTCGCCTTAATACTAGTGAATTCATGTAACTCATTTCTTATAACTAAACTTAACTTCTTCAAAAAGACTATTTTCTCACTCAAACAACATTCAGCACAGAAACATTTTCATTCAGGACTTAAGTGTACACAAATTCTTACGGAATCATTTGAAACTCAAAAGTGTACACTTGCGCTCACGTGAGTTTTTCAAATCGTGTACACTTGCAAATTTTTCAGTTGCGCAATTCAGCCCCAGAGCAGGAAAATTAGATGAACCGATTAGTCTAAGCGATCATCAGATTTAAATATTAGAGTGATCTTATAATGTCTAAGCTGATATAATCTTGGTTGATTGGTGTAAAGAGGGAGATGAGAGGTCAAAAAGCATTGCGGCCACTGTGCTCAATCTTCCATCTCCTTAAATCAATACAACCCCCTTGAGTATATTTAAGAATCCTCGAAACAGTCACTAGCGTTCAACTGTGGTTTATCAAAGGTTGTCATTCTGTGTTTAGCTACCATGTAAGACATGTAAAATAGTCTTATCATCCTCCAGACATAGTCTGCAGGTAGCATAAGAGCCCACGCCAATAGTAACAATATGCTTCGTCAGTTGACGAAAGTGGCCGGTAGTCAGACCAGTTAAGAGTCTAACTTCCGTCCTACTGTATCTCACAAGTTCCTTCACCTTTTTCATAAACGGAATCGACATGAAACGCTTGGCATGGTTCTGTCACACGGTGCTCCTCCAAAATGTTATTGGTTCATAATCAATACTTTTACGAGTCCGTACATATACTTTGTAATTTATGAAAAAAAAAACTCCATCTTCGAAAATCTATTTCTAGAATAGTACATCCACTACATAGATGAATATCGATTGTAGATTATGTTATACTTAATAGAAAAAATATACCCGCAAATCACTTTTCCTCACAAAAAATTTGACATCTGAATTTTTTTAAATATATAAAATACGGCGTTGCCCGGCGGTAATATAGATACCTAGATACCCTTCTCGGGCAGCTACCAAGTTTATAGTAAAAAAAAAATTGTTGGTATGTTAACAACAAGAAGGGGTAACCCGAATTAGTTCATTTTTGAAATTTTATTTAGCATTGCTATATGAAAACATCACGTACCAAATTTTTTGTATGGCAACCCTACCAAGGAGTTGCCCGATTGGTCCCATTTTTGTACTTAATTTACATTATTTTTACAAAAGGCCCATGTATAAAATTTCAGCTTTCTACATCGACGTATGAGGCAGTGCACAAATATATAAAGTTTTGCATGGCAACATCAAAAATAGGTCGCCCGATTTCGTCTATTTTTGAACTTGTATTTGCAATTTTCATGAAAACGCCGTGCACAAAATTTGAGCTCTCGTTTCCAAGTTTCCAAGTATATAGTGAAAGAGAAAAATTGTGTATGGCAACATCGAGAAGGGGTTGCACGATTCAGACCATTTTTGTAATTTAATTTACTAATGCTATGAAAACACCATGTACCAAATTTTAGTTCTTCAAGCCGACGCGTTCTCAGACATTGCCCAAGTATATAGTTAAAAACTAAATTTTTAAACTTAAATTTTATTAAAATGCAGTGTACAAACTTTGGGCTCTCCACGTCGACACGTTCTCAGGCAGTTTCTAAATACGTAGCGAAAAACTAAAGTTTTGTATGGCAACACCATAAAGAAGTCGCCCGATTAGGTCCATTTTTGAACTTGTCCTTGCAATTTTCATGCATTTTTAGCTTTCCACGTCGACGCGCTCTGAGGCATTTTTTTTACATCTCGACAGCAGCGCCATCTTTCGTGTCCACAACTATCCTATCTTTCAAGCTGGAACCAACCAAACACATTCGTATTTCATTGAAATTGGTTGGGCGGTTTCGGGGATATCCCTGTACAAACACAGTGATACGTGATTTTTATATAGCTTTGAATGAAAATGTTAAAAGCTTTTTTGAAAATCCAAAATTTTCGATTTGAGCGACTTCTAAACATTAATGAATTTCACTGAAATTGTTCATAGTAGTTTAAAATTACATTAGCTAACGAATTTTGCATAAACATTTAAGAATTTGTTAACACTTTTTTTTTAGCCACATAGAGCTGCTCACGTGCCAAATCATCGATTAACTCAATAAAAGGTAAGGTAGAAAATATTTATAAATTTTTATAAATTTCTTATGAAAAAAATATTTATTATTCAACGGCCATGTAGTCTCTCATGACAACAATTTTTATGCCCGTTGGATAATAAAAAAAAATATTTTTACAAGAAATTTATAAAAATTTATAAATATTTTCTAACTTTTCTTTTACGGAGTTAAACGATTTGGCAAGTGAGTGAGTGGCTCATATATACATAGACTGCACTAAAGTTGTTTTAACCAACAAGAAAAAGAGATATGTATGTAAAACGAAAAAGCATTTACCGTTATCCATTTTTTATTCAATATTAAAAACGAACTCAACTTTTTTAAATGACAAGACGAAATCTACTCAGATTCTTAGATTTATATAGCAATAAAAAATATTAAAAAACTTTTAAAATAAATAACTTTTGTAAATAAAATGCACTAAAAAGTAAAAAATAATTTTTTTCCTTCTCAATATACAGGGTGATTCAGATCGGGTATACCACGCGATTCCTTGAGGTAGTCTGATCAAAAAATTGTGTCACATACCCCCTCCTAGAAACCTTCCTTTAGGAGTTGTGGCCAGTTGAAGATTTCGCCAAACCCTGATGGTAATAAATGAGTATAACTTTTGAACCACACTATAGGTTGTGGTTATTGTTGGCTTATTAAATAGCTAAGAATAGTAGCTGTCAAAAAGTGTATTACTCTGTATTTTTTAATTAAGCATCTTTAAATTATTCTCAAATATTTCCAAAACATTGATTTTTTTTACACACAAATTTAATAAATACCGTTATTTATGTCAAAAACTTTTGGGTGTAAAAAAATCAAAATTTTGGAAACATTTGAAATTGAAAGTCTGTCTCCGGTAATACAGAAGAAAAGCAAAATGTCATTTATAGCACTCAGCATGAACTTTAATTCGATATTACACACGGCCCAAACTGGACAGTCCCAAGGGTTGTAGTTACCACCAGCATCCCAAAGCCCACAAAAACGTAAAAAAAAATTACCCCATCTTTATAAATCAAAAAACCCCTTGTAAATCCATCCACGTTTACTACCTTAAAAGTCTTTCGTCATGAATGTCGCCCTTACGGACAAAGTGACAAAGTTTTTTAGTCAAGTGTTAATGAGTAGATAAAAGTTATTTAAAAATGATAGCCTATGAGGAAGAAAAATTTAAGCATTTTTCTTCATGTAGTAAGTAGAATCGCATCGATGTGTTCGTTTTAGTCATGGAAGTAGTAAGCCATAATATTTTGCGAGCAGGAACATAAATTTATTCGTTGAAACTTTATTAAATATACAAGAAATTAAATAGAAGGGATCCCATTACTAACACATGATCACACAGATGATCACACATGATTAACATGACTATATTTAGCTAAATGATTGCTCTCAACCAGACAAATAAAAAATTGTATAAAGGGGAAGTGGCAAAATGTCACCCTACCGGGTTATAGGGTGATTAGTACATTATTCTCTTTTTTCATTAAACACCCTATATCTTATCTTGAAAAGTACAGTGTGTACATGTGCGGTCTATTTAAAGACGGCATTGTACGCACAACTACTTCAGAGTTATGACGCTTCAAGTTCAAAATTTAATTTTTTTTTCTACTCCTACTAAGTACACTTTTTTTACAAAATTTCGGCCCAGTCTCCTTTTTACTTTAATTTATTACACTTATGTTATATCTGTGACGGTTAAGGAGTTATTATCTCTTAACCTATTCAGGTCACAGATAATTTGTTCTGTTAGTAACTGAAAACACATCATTTAAAAAAAAAATATTGTCTAATTTATCGGTATGACCTGAATAGGTTATGAGCTAATAGCTCTTTAACGGCTACAGTTAGCACATAGAGGTTGTTATAGGTTAAATTAAAGAGGAGACTCTGGAGAGAAAAAAAATGAGCGTCATAATTTTAGAGTGGGGAGCGGTACGTGGGCGGCTGACATTCATAGGAAGGACTCCAAGGTTGTGCATGCAATGCACCGTACTGATTTGTATTTTCCCACGGCTTTCTTATTTTTATAACTATTTCAGTTCTATTTTTTTTTTAGCACTATAATTTATTATTGAAACTATTAAACTTGGCTGAAAAATGATTTCCTACGACAATAGCTCCGGTTGTTTCTGCAGCACAGCATAGCGCACTTAATCACTATAATTAAAGACTCCAGAGTCTCGATTATATATAATCTCTTGCACAAAACAATATTATTTTACTATAGTTTCTTACTATTATAAAGTACTAAATCACTTCTAATCACACTTTTTTATGACAAAATCACTAAAGGAACACCGGACTTCTTTTCGTAAATTCATAAATGTCAGAAAAGAGCAGAAAAGTCTAACTGACAACAAATAAAGTCATTCTCTTTATGAAAACGTCGACGTCAATGAATTCAAAAATATTTCGATTGTTTATTTGTCAACCATCAAAGTTCCATTGGATGAACAGAACAGGAGGAAAATGTATGCCATTCAAATGCTTCGAAAATGTATGGATTTTGATAAAATTATCAGTCTATTTATTTATGTCAGTGGCTTCAACTACAACCAAATATGGACTATTAATGGAACCTATTCACAGGATGTACAGTACATACATATGTATGTACTTTCATTCAATTGATTTACCTTTTAAAAAATATCAACAAAGAAATATTCATAAATTGTATAGTTCTAAAAAGTTGATTTTTTATGGTCTACTTTGCCAAAGAATGTTTTTTATTAATTTTGTAGCAAGGCATATAGCGAAGGTAATAATAATAAAACGAACATCATCAAATTCAGTATTTTTACGAAAAAGGATTCTGAATTGAAGGTGAAGCCATCCAATAGATAAAATTATATAAAATTAAAGTACCTACATATACATTCACCCCCATATTATGTATGAAATTACGTGCCTTGGTGAAATCCACTTAATAGTTTCTATCTAAAAATTTCTTTTAATTAATTGGCTTTTAATAATTTAGAACAATTTTCCTAAAATATAATACAATTCTTCAATTCGCTTATATACATAAATCCTTTACAGTAGTTACCAAAAATTAGCAAATTGTAAGTAAAAGACTTGATTGAGGTTTCATGATAAAAATAATTTTTCTGAAAACTTACAGAGGCAAGTGACCTTGTATTTTAATGATAATTGCACAAATGAGAATTATTATGAATGAAATAGAAACGCAAGGCAATTGTCGGAATTTTTTCCATTCCGTTGGGAAACAGGTTTCCAATGGTCAAATTACAGATGTAGATGAACGCCATGAGATAAAATAATGGCAAGCCACAAATGGACGGAGCCAATTTGCTAATTACTGTCAGTACGCAAGAGCATGAGATGTTTATGTATATAATGATTTTTATATTATGTATGTAGGTATGTAGGTAGATACTCGTGCTTTTTTTACATCAGCTATTGCATACGTTCGAATATGAATTACTTTGCTCACTGTACTAAAGTAATTATGTTTAACTTACATAACAATCTCTGTATTTAATGAAATGGCTTAAAATTTCATTGGCTTTGGGAGTTTTTGTTTCGTTTTTTTTTTTTAAATAAAACTCTGCGATTTTTACGTTGGTACTAGGCATTTTCATTGTTGTATTAAATATTTATTACAGAGTTCGTGGATAACATCTGTGACACTGTATAATATTTTGGGACATGTTGAGACTTATATTTTAACATTAATTTACAGATTCTGTCAGTGGTTTAACGTAAACACTTAGCTATGAAGCCTTAATTCCACGGCAGTCTTAATACACAGATTAGTAACAATGCGACAATCAGCACTCTCATGAGACAGATTATGTCCTGTCCCAATGGGTACCAGTTATGCCAATGCATGCTTGACATTTACTCACTGGTCGAAGCGACACCCAAAATCTGCCGATCTATGAGTCACGGCACGCGGTTGATTTAGCGCAACTCGACGCCAAAAGCCAAATATCTAAGCATACATTCATAAGCAAACATCGTTCAGATCCTCGGACGCTGTATGTAATTTATACAAAGGACATACTTCCCTGTTCAAAAGAGAATGTCCGTCTAAGTCATGGAAGAGTCACCCACTCTCTCTCTCTCTCTCTATGCCCGCAAATAGGTTTACCACAATCACCACGATGCTCCCATTGAGGGGCCTACTCCATGTCACAACATCGTGGTACCAAGTTAGCAATGTCGGTTATCCAATTGGTATGGCTGCGTAGTCTATGACCATAAGGCCATGGTTACTCCCAGTGGTATCTTCATGGAGATATCCTTTTATGAAATGCGACTGATTACTCCATTCGGGCTTAACATCTTATTACCACACAAGGTGTCAGCGAGGACCACGTGAAGTTTAAGATATGCCCATTCAAGCCTGATGAGCTGCCATGCATACTTAGCATATAGGAACTCCATCATGCATACTTAACTTCCAACATCTTCGCCCCCTGCCCAAGGGACTATGTTTAAGAATTTTATTATATCTGACTTACATGAACACTTAAATTCTTTTTACTTGACCTACAGCACGGAAATCGTACCCTACTCAATGCCCATAGAGTAAAAAAAATACTCTTCTTTTATTTCGCAGTGAAATCGCGCAAGTGAGCACATAACTTCTTTCCAGCAAGAAAATGGGAATGCCTGACTTAGATAAGGCTTACGGTCAACAATACTTGGAATGCATTAGTAGTGAATACATTAACATACCTTACGTTGACCAGATTTAGGAAGGTAGGCGTAATGTATTCATGCGTTGTATATTTGAGCATGCTAATGCTACGTACCTTTCAGAAAATACTCAGAGAAGGCAGAGGTAATTCGTCATTCGTGTTGTTATTGAAAAGAGATAGAAATTTGTGCAGCTATATTTGCAGAGGCTAGTTCGAGGGAGTGGGGGAGGTCGAAAATGAGTCATATAGTTTCATTGTTTTTCTAAGAACAATAAAGGAAGCAAAGTGCGGGCAGATAGAAATTATTCTGATTTGTGCATTATTTTAGAAGAAGTGAATTATTTTCATTTAAGTACGATGTGTTTCTTTTTTACACCTTTCTAAGAACGCAGGAAAAGTTCTCACTTTACCTCTCAGTGAAAACAATTTCACTCCATCTTCCTGCGAGTATAAATTGGCATGGTTCTTTCCAACGTTCCATAAATTCATGCTTAATGGTTCCCTATACATTTCTTAAATTGTAGAATGAATGCTTCCACTGAATTTAAGAGTAATACTTCCTTTCACCTTCCAAATAATTAATAAGGAATGCCTGAATGCTTCTTTTCACCTTCCTAAGAATTAATAAGGAAGGATTCTTTTCATCTTACACGTCATGCAGAGGTAAGGTGTGCATAGCCACCTTATATACCTTCCCGTCGTAGGACGTCAATGCATTAAAAGAAATGAACTGGGTATCAGCGTATTGCTTCCATACCTTTCACAGAATGTTTTTCGAATGCATCCGAAATGCTTCCGTTTCCCGCTGGGTTTGTACGTGACATTCAGGAACTATCATCAGGTCGCCATCGTACCCTACTACAGTGCCCACAATGGAAGATCGAAAGCGATCTTCGGTACAACAAATTTTTCCGTCAAGCATGCATGATTTCCCCTTATACATCTTTCACCTTGGCAGCCCTATTCGTCACAGACTCCTTTTTCCGCCGCCTGATTGGTATACAGCTAGAATTTTTAAATATCTAAAAAAATAATGAGCTATGCCCCTTATGTTGTCACAACATCAAAGTCTGGGCTGGCATGGCCAAGAACACTTTACACCTTGAATCAACCGTGGTTGAACATGAATGATCCTTTGTCTTTTCCCTGCACAATTTTTTGCAGTCTTCTACTTTTAAACTTTATATTTTATTTATAAGCCTCTATTATTATATTTTATACCTATAAATTAGAATATTATGACAATTTGCTCAAAAGGTATGACTACTTATCCTTCAATAAATTAAATCTGTGCTTGGAAAATTGACACTTTATTACCAATTCCATTTCATTTCCCCAATTCAGTGAAAAGCTTAAAAAAAAAATCACATTGTCATTCAAGCACATTGTTTCCCAGCGTTGCAAAGAATATTTCAAGAATTTTCTTCGTGAAATGTTTGATCTCAAGATGCTCTGACCTAAATTCTATGGCTAAGAATAAAATAAAGAAATATCTACAATGAGTTCACTGCTCCTTACAAAATTCATCTGAAATTAAAACGATTTTTTGGTACTTATACATATGAATGGTGAGGTGGGAGGGAGGTTAAGCAATATATCATAGAAAGGTTGTCCAAAACGAAAAGCACATCATATACTATGAAATTTATACAACGCAACTTATTCTTTCTTTGCAGATAGTTATTTTCTTAATGAAGAAGTTATCAAGTCTCACCAATAAAAAAAAAATTGCACAGAAGGTGGGAGAAGGCGTGAACATAAAACGAGCTTATAGTACATTAAAATTTAAATATTCCGACAGATGTATTCTACCAAAGATGTTGCTTCGCGTGACTGGGGTTGACTATCGAAAGATCATTCAAATTTAAATGGGAAACATTGGGATTACTATTGACAAGATAGATATTGAGCTCATCAGGATCAATATACGCTGTTTCATTAGACTTTATAATCGTATATAGGCAATATTATACATACAGGGTGTCCCGTCGAGATGGTAAAAAATTGTAAGAGTCGAAAGTACAGCCTATTTGCGATCGAAAATCTTATATAAAATTTTTTAAGTAACATTTTTGACCATAACTCAGTTCAGGTTGCTCACAGGACGACCCTTTTTCTTGTGTTTTACTCGTAACATTACAGGATCTCATTCGGAGTAACTTGATTTTGAAAACGTTCACACGTAATGGAAAAATTGCCGTTTTGTTGCCAAAACATTTTTTTCGTCAGAAAATTCATTTGTCTTCAAAGTCATAAATCTCGAAAAGTAACCATGGCAACAGATGATCCGGTTCTCATAGAAAACATCCCTCATTAATTATCTTTTATAAAAGTCCAACAGGATTAGTCCACCTTAAGTATTGCCAGAGTTACAGAAAAAACTTGCCTGCAAATACCTCTCATAACTTGAGCAAAATTAATTCGAATTGCTATAAAATCCGGAAACGCGTTTTGCGGGAACTCTATCTGCTCCGAACCTGTTTGACTTACAGCTAAGGTGAATATACCGTTGGATTCGGAACATAACTGGTTAGTTGTTAAAGTTAAATTCAATTTCGAAGTTCGAACATTTTCAAAAATCTGGAGGCAAAGTTGACTCGATTTCCTGAATTTTTGTGCATACTTTTTGAAGATTTTTTTTATTTTCATATAGATTAAGGATATAGAAATTTTTTTCAATTCAATAGTTTTTTTCGATTTGCCCTCTGAGACTGGCAAATCGCGTTCGAAAATGCCCAATTTCGAACATATTTTTTGTTATAGCTCAAGCAGTTTCGAGTAGATTTTAATGAAATTCGGTGTGTAATGCCGGATTTATAAATACACAACTTTTGGCATTTTTCGAAATTCGAAATTCTCATTAAGTAACTATTCGAAATTTGAAAATGTTCAACATTTTTTTTTGTTTTTGAAATTTCATATCTAATTACATTTTAGGCGATTTTCTTTCCCCTATTCTCTAGGCCCTTTTAATCTGCAACTTTTTTACACTGCATGTTATCAGCCAAAGTTTCATCGAAAAAAGTTACAAACGGCTGAAATTCGAAAATTCTAAATCACAAAATTCTGTATTGTATTTTGGATTCTATGCTGGGAGACTTGGAACTGTGTAGTGATATGCTCATTTATACTCCGCAACTTTCTGCATACCAAAAATATCAATTTTCGAAAATTTTCACTACTAAATCTACGATTTTCTAAAAAATTTCATTTTTTTCACCCTTCAATATTAGTACTTTCCTTCCACGGAATGTAGACATGTGGGTACTCTATGGAAAGCTTGCAGTCGCTACTTTAAGAATCTTGAAAAAAATTTCACATTTTTCAACTTTAGGTGCATTGTTTCTTCCATCCTTGCAATTCGATTTAATTTTGTTCAAGTTATGAGAGGTATGTTGCAGGCAAATTTTTACTGTAACTCTGGCAATACTTAAGGCGGACTAATCGTGGTGTATTTTAATAGAAGATAATAAATGAGGGATGTTTTCTATGAGAACCGGATCATCTGTTGGCATGGTTACTTTTCGAGATTTATGACTTTGAAGACAAATGAATTTTCTGTCGAAAAAAATGTTTTGGCAACAAATCGCCAATTTTTCCATTATGTGTGAACATTTTCAAAACCGAGTTACACCGAATGAGAGCCTGTAATATTACGAATAAAACACAAGAAAAACGTTCGTCCTGTGAACAGTCTGAACGGAGTTATGGTCTAAAAGGTGACTTAAGGTTCAAAATTTCGAAAAAATCGAAAATCGCCTATAACTTCGAAAATAGTGCGAACTCGAAAAAATGTTATATAACATTTTCGATCGCGAATTGGCTGTACTTTCGACCCATAACATTTTTTACTATCTCGACGGGCCACCCTGTATATGCTTAAATGTGTTTTTTTTTTCGTTAAAATACACTTAATGCGATAATCTGATCTCATGCGTTTAGAGTCTAATCGAATATAAGGCTGTGGCCCAAAAGAAAGCGCAAGTTGACTGGAGAAAAAAATGCTCAAGAAATTCAACCAAGAGAGTTATTTTGACTGGTGACGAAATTTGGAAAATGGTTGCCTGATTTTCCGACGTACGGATTATGTTGCCACAATTTCAATGAAAGATCTTAATACGGTCAATGCTGAATGGTGCACCATCATGCACCAAATCTCGGACTGTAGAGTGCCTAACAGCTTAAAGAGTGGAAATGATGACTCATCCGCCCTACTTCGCGGACTTGGCACCTCGTGATTACTCTTTTTTCATAAAGGATAAAATACGCAAATTGACTTTAGCTCGCAATCGACGATGGAAGCTTCAAAAATCTTGTTTTCAAAGTGAGTGTAGAATGTTGGGTTCATAAAGGCAAATATTTCGGGGGGAAATTTTTTTTCATAATTTTCTCTTTGGACAATTTAAATAGCAATCATCTTCGTACAAAGGATCTCTTCTATTATTAATTTTTGGCAGTATGAAGGATTCATGGCTAATGAGTCTATAAAAGTCTATCAAACGATAATTCCTCCTAATAATGTATTACCAGAGACCAGCAAAGTTACCAGACCTAACTCAATTTGATTATTTTCTGAGTTACACATCAATCGTGCGTGTAAGTTGTAATTCAATAGCATTAGATTTTATTGTGTGTGATCAATTCTCATTTAGAAACGTTTCTATTGAGTTATTTTTGCTACTAAGTCTCTTAAATCGAATGCCATTAGAATTGACAATATAGATTTGTTTTCTTATTTTTAGCATTGCTATTACTACTTCTTGTTTCGCCTTACAATGAAGATTTCTAAAATACTTCCAATTAAAAAAAAAATTGAAAGCAGTCAAGCCCGCAAGATTACAGGCCTATTAGCATTCTTCCTGTGTTATCTAAAATATTATAGCATCTTCTTTATAATCAAATTAAAACTTATATAGACAAAAATCCGGATCTAGACATAATCCAATTTCGTCGCTCTTGTATCTCATTGAGGCTGTTCGTCGTAATATTGAACAACATAATTGCACCATACTATGCTTACTTGACTTTTCTAAAGCTTTTGATTTAGCCAGAAATTTATTCATCAGTTTAATGTTAGTAGCTCTGCAGCGAATTTCATTCTTTCCTATTTAATAGATCGTAATCAAGGCACTGTATGCGGATCCCACAGCTTAGCAGTATTAAGAACTTATTAAGGAGTACCACAAGGATCAATATTAGGTCCTTTGTTATTAGTGCTATAAATCAATGATATTGTCCTAATCCCTACACACCATTCGATTCTACTTTATGCTGATGGTGTGCAACTTTTTCTCTCCTCTCCTGTTAATAGAATGTCTATCAATATTTTTAAATTTAATCAAGACCACCTAGCTCGAATCAGTGTCTGGGCGGCTGCGAAGAAACTTTTGTTAAACCCTTCTAAATTCCAGAGTATTGTTCTTTATAATTGACAAGTCGATACGTCCTCTTTTCCGTTGCTGTTTTTGGATAGCATTCTAATCAAATATGTGGAAATAGTGAAAAACTTGGGGGATTCATATTGACTCTAGGTTATCCTGGCATAAGCATATTGAAATTACGATTTCAAAAATTTACCAAAAATTAAGAACACTTGGGCGTCCGGCTAGGTACACACCACGCCAACTCCGTCAACGTCTGGTCAGAGTGTTGCATGCTCCAATAATCACATACGGTGACTGTGTATATTGCAATTTAGATTCCTCATGTAGGAGAAAGCTCTATATCGCATTTAATGCTTGTACGCAGTATATATTCGGTCTACGGAGGTATGATCACATATCTATCTTCTCTAGACAAGTTTTGGGTTGTGATTTGAATAGCTATCTTAATTTAAGGATATGCATAATAATATATAAAATTTTAAATAGTTTGGCTCCGGACTACCTCAGGGATTATGTTGAATTTCTGTCATCTCGTCGAACCCAATTACTACTATTACCAAGATTTTATACTTTTTTTAGCACTCGCGCCTTTCTCATTCATGGTGTCAGAGTTTAGAAAAGTCTTCATTTGGGTGTATATGTACACATCGCACGGGGCATGAGGGTTTTCAGGATAAGATCTTTAGATAACTTTGCTCAATGCTGAGAATAATTAGGTTCACGTATTATTATAATATGTGAACATGCATAATTTTTTTTATTCTTGTTTTTTATTCATTTTTCAATTTTTGTTTCATATTTTTATATAGTTTGATACTAGATATATACATAAATACGTTCTACTCTAAAAGATAGTTTATTTTTGCTTTGCCATAATACTTTTGTTTATCCGTCCGTAAATAATGAGCAAATCTTACCGCACTTTATTTACGGCATTCGCCAAACATAACCTTCGCCTGCCGCACTATAATTTCGCTGCTTCCGCCAATGCACTGGGTCACCGATTTTCGCGTACATTTTTCATTGGGTAAAAACAGTTCAAAAAATCGAAAAAAATTCGTGAATACTCCTAAATTGTTATAGAATGCAAATTGATATTTACTGAAATTACCAAGAGAAAGTTCTCTCTGGTCACAACAAGTGACCCAGTGCGACGGACGATTACGTAACTTTACATCTATTTTGATTCAGCCTATAAAGTGAGATTTTGACATTTCTGAAAGTAAACATTTCAGAGTTCCGGGAGTTCTGCGACTTTTTAAAGTTTTTTATTATTATTAAAAAATATACACTTCAAGCTTAAAAACAACGCCATTTCAAATTTCTAATGTTTATTAATAATAAAAAACTTTAAAAATTTGAAATGGCGTTGTTTTTAAAGCTTGAAGTATATTTTTATTCAATTTTAGTGTTTTTAAAATTATTTCGCCCTATTCCATTTAAAATTACTGTCAGCAAGTGGCTTAAGTTTTCACTCGATATGCCTCATTTTCGTTTGTTTACATTTGATAGAAACCCAACCCAACTTTTATTCGTTTTTATTTTTGACATGTAAACATAGACGAATTTTTGGTGTGGATCTGGCTTAGAAGAAAAGTGGGAGGGGTACCCAAGAGCAAAGATAACCTAATAAGAAGATAGGAAGTAGCCGAATAAAAGAAAAATTTTCGTGGTTTTTAGAATCAAACAAAAAATGTCATAGGTATACTTTCTTCTTCTGCATTAATGGGGAAAAGAACTTGTCGAGTTAAAAACAAAAATTGAGAAAACGTAGGATTACCCGAACGACAAAATCTTCTTGAATACCTTCAAAATCTTTCAAACTATTCATAATAATGTACATCAGGTCACACTACCTCACTTTTTTTAAGAAAAAGATAAATTTCGCTTTGGCCAAGGTGCTGAAAGGAGATGTAAAATTTCTCTCAAATAAAATTCTCATTTTTCCCGAAAATATCAGAGAATCCAGCATGAGTTTCTCCCACTTAATCTCTTCAGAGCAAAACAGAAGCACGTGCTGGTAAAAAAAAAACCTGTTTTCACAAAAGTGCCGGAACATTTTAGGCCTGAAACACAATTGGAGCTTTTCAGCCAGTTTTATTGCCAGCTTTTTGCTAAAGCTGACTGAAAAGGCCGAATTGAACACAAGTGGCGTTTTTGACATTTGCAACTTTAACTTTTATTAAGGAACGACAGTTAATGCTTCTGATTTTCCAAAATGACGATAAATTCATGCTTTTTTGGATAGTTTCGAGATGTACCAATTATATGTAAAAATAATACTGAGTTTTTTTACTAACTCTAGAAGTTTTCTTCCATTTTAATAATTCTGGTAGCTGTTTACTTCTTAAATGTGTCAACAGAAGTCATTCTCATCTGATATTCGACATTCGCACAGTTGGCAACATTAAAAATTCCCTCAAGTTGGCAGTCATTTGGCTTGAAATATGCAATTTGATCAAATCTCAAGCCAGCTTAAAGCTGGCAAAAAAGTTAAAGCTCCAATTGTGTTCTTCTACATTGATTTACAAAGCTCCAATTATGTTTCAGGCCTTATGAGAGTAAAATCTGAAAACTCCGCCCCTTCTTATTTATTTACGAAAATGAATCATTTGCCATTCTGTTTCGTTGCCTGCAATCTGCGCTTTCACATTTTTTATCTTTGTTCATAAAAGTTTTATAGTTTTTTTTTTTTATTTTTATTTTATCTTTTCTTCCTTTTCTTGCCGTGTACAATTTAAATGTAAAACTCTCTGAAATCTTGCGTGCTTCTTAACTTATTATTAAGTTAACTTTGCCCAAGAGAAACCGAGTTTTTGTTGTATCGCATTCTATCGCTACCATTTCCGAGTCAGTAAGCCAAGCTTCTACGCTAAAGAAGGTTCCGTTCGGCATGTGTTCATTTTTAGTGACAGCAGTTTTGTTTGCTCGTCGTTTTTGCAATGGCTGATTCTCGTGCACAGCGCGCTATAGTAAAGATTGCTCGGAAAAACTGGCACAAAAACTCTTGAAATGTTAAAAGAGGCTAATAGGGATGATGCTATTGAGAAAACACAAGTGTTTGAGAGCTTTTCCAGATTCAAAAGAGGTAAAATATCAATTGATGACAAACCTCGCTCTGGTCGTCCTTCCACGGCCCGTACCGATGAAAATGTTGAAAAAATTCGTGAAATCATCCTGAAGATCGACGTCGGCCCAATAAAAAAATTTAGGTGTCTGGGGTGACTTGGAGTTCAGTTCAGCGAATTTTAGCGGAAGATTTGGGCACGAAAAGGGTAGCTGTCAGATTCGTGCCTCGACTGTTCACTGCTGAATAAGAACAAGCTCGCAAGGCAGTATGCTTTGCTTTGAAAGAAGAGTTCCGAAATGATCGAAACTTTTTTTCGAAGATCATTACAGGTGATGAATCATTGTGCTACGGTCACCACCCCGAAATTGTAGCGAGCTTTTCACGTGCCAGAACGATGAGCAAACAAAACTGACTCGGAAATGATAGCCCTATACGCCCCTAGCGATAGAATGCGGTACTACAAAAACTCCGCCCGCCACAATATCAGTTCGGTTTCTTTGAGGTATCCCCTCGTATTGTAGCCAATATTAGAAATTTAGCAAGGATATTAACGAAAAAGTAAGTATGAAAACCAAAAACTTTATCGACCATGTATAGTGAAATTAAGCATATATTTTATTATATACAATTAATCTAGATATGCTTCTGGGATGGTTTGGACACAAATGGAATTGAAAATAAAATTAAAACTGCAGAAAAATATTATATCTTACCTGATTTAAATTGAGTCGCCTCTTCGATGATTAAATTTAAAATGCAGGAAGCCTGAAATGTAAAAGAAAAAACTAATCAAACACTTTCAACACTTTTTCAAGACGTTCTTTTTTATTACAAATTTTAGGTACCTTGAATTAAAAATAGATTTTGAAGATCTAACGGTTTAAGTGTATTTTAAGTGTTTTTTAATTTTTTGTTTTTTTGTAAACAACTAATTAGTCGCGAACAAGTACATTAACTTTTATATATGTATGTAAGTGTAAGTAATAGATAAGAAGACTTCAACATTGATTAAAATCTGGGATCATAACCTCATTGTTCTATTCATCTGTTTTACGCAACCGTCGGCGCCGTATAGGAAGATAAGTGCAAGAACATTTTATTTGCTTTAATACGATTTACTTACACTACATACACTCTTAATTGAATGCATTCTTAGCACAATAAATTTAAGAATGAGATTAAAAAATATTAAAAGAACGAGGTTATGAAATCAGTTTTAAAATGTAAAACATATTTCTTTTTTCTTTACGCTAGAAATTGCCGTTGTTTTTGTATTTTTTATACATACCTCCAAGCTAATGCAGATTTGCTTCATAGCACAAGATTTCTGAAGTGATAACTTCAAAAAAACTTATGTAGTACCTACATGTACATGTTTGGAACTACCCTCAGCAGCGGGGTGATTCTGATCTTTTGTAGTAGCTTAGGCGTATTGTTTTGTCCTATATTTTCACATTTCAGCACGAATTTGTCTTACTTTTATATTCACCATATTCATTTTGATTTATCCTTTTCATCAACCACAAAATAAACTAAAATGTATTTGCAATGAATAAACGTCAGAATATACGCCTAAAAGTACAACAAAATTGTCAACTGCTTCCGAGGTTGGGACAAAAATTTTAATCTACGGTAAATGGAATTTTACGCCTGAATAAAAACATATTTTTACATTTAAGTGCGACAAAAGATCAGGGGAGTGATTCTGATCTTTTTTCTATATGATAAAATTAAATGAACTGTTCTACTGTTGTTTTTTTTTTGTGTTTTTATTCTGTTCAGCAAGCCTTGCATTACGTAGAATGAACTGAAAATGATACTTCACATTACAAATTCAAAAATATTATTTCGAATTTAAGCACTTGTATTGCTCTAAGTTGGCGTAGAATATCCATTTACCAGTTTATAAATTTTATCACAGCCTCGGAAGCAGTTGACTAATTTGTCGTACTTTTAGGCGTATATTCTGATGTTTATTCATTGTAAATTCATTTTAGCTTATTTTATGGTTGATGAAAAGGATAAATCAAAATGAATATGGTGAATATAGAAAGTACGACAAATTTGAGGTGAAATGTGAAAATATGTGATAAAAATATACGCCAAGCTACGACAAAGAGATCAGAATCACCCTCCAGATTCTCTACTATGCATGCTATGAGCATAGCTTTATCCAAGAATAAATACTCCAAGCTCTCAACTGAGTACTTAACTACCTCTCTAGTCTCAATGGTTCAAAAATTACTTAGAAACATTTGAATTTAAAAATCTGTGTCTTTTTATTACGAATTTATTTTTGATGGAGAAGCACCACTAAGACCCCAAGCGATCATTTTCATATCTTGTCTTTTTAGTGGTAATTGAAGAGTCAATTCGAATACTCTACTCGATTCAACATCGACTTTTGGTTTATCATTTTTCGTCAGTTTAGCACAGCAACTTCGACTTCCAAGACGTCTAAGACGCATAAAATTGTCAGTTGGATTTAGCTCTTGAGTCAATTGGATCTAATATAAATGTAGCCTGAAGTCTTTCATCAAGTTGAGAGAGGTTCGAGAAAATCCAACTTCTTGCGAATAACGTGTAAATCGATATCTCTGGATTTTCCCATAACACTTTCTCTTACAACAACGATATTTTCTTTCAACCGAGAAAGCGGAGTGTTATTATGTCTATCACGAAGCTAAAGCTTTCAAATTTACCTCCAATGAATAGTGGGTTTTACAGGTCGATTATGTTGACCATAAATTTCACTTAAGGCACGAAAAGTTTAGCTGACAAATAGAAGTCGAGCTTTGATGATAAAATCGAACGATTTCGAAACGTTGTTCTATATTGTATACACCTCTGTTATGAAATGTCTAATTGTACTGAGTTCAGCTGTCAAAGAATGACTACAATCTAATTGCATTTACCTCGATCTTTCTTCCTGTTCAGTTATGCCATTATTTCAATAGCTCGGTGACTGGAAAGAAGAACACAAATATAAGTTTAGGAAGTACTCTAGAGGGTCGATCTGTTCGATCCTTCTCCTGCTGGTGACTTGATTGCGACTCAGTGAATCCCTTAAGAAGTCTGTCAAATATTCCTCCGTAGTGTTGGATTAACTCTGCAAAACCTAATCTGGATGGTTTCACATTCTCTGCTCCAATATTAAACTTAATGTTTATTTCATTGACTTTACAGGCCGATTCACACAGCCGCGATAGCGATTGCGATAACGATAGCGATAATCATAGCGATAAACTAGCGACAAAATTCCTTTCACACCAACCCGATAGATCACAGCGATAGTTACATTCATATAGGCCTGAACCAAATAAACCAATTTGGAAAAATATCTGAATATGGGACAAATTAGAGCTTCCCAATTGTATTGGCTAGTATCAATGTTGGACATGCTTCGATTATGTGTCAATTCAATGTGTACTGCTCGACTTATTTTCAATTTGAAACAGTTTGTCTTACTGACCGTCGTTGATATCGAATATAAATTTGTATATATCGACGTTGAAATATATGGAAAAAGTAGTAACGCAGGTGTTTTAAATGTATCGGCTATTCCGATGAAATTTGAACACGATTTGTTCGAAGAATACCACCCAATGTTTGCCTGATCAATATCAAAGAACACTTCATACCTCGATTGTCGATTAAGGACTCCCTTTAAAATTTTACTTGATGCATCCTTTCGCAGCAAGGTATGCTCAACAAGACCCTCAGAAAGATCAGTAGAATACTTAAATTTACACAGCCTTATATTTAGATAATTGAAAACTCGTTTGGAATTTTGGGGAAAAATGGAGAATTTTTGTCAATCCTATAGCAACACATGTCTGAAACAACTATTAAAATTGTTCAAGCCCCATCGCTCTTCCCTTTTTTTTTAACAAATCGCGAATGAGAACGATAATTATTATACTCAACATTTAGAGCCCTCTTAATCAAAAATCGGGGGTTTGATAAATTTTGAAGTTAATGGAAGAAGACCAACGAAAGAAATTTTCCAAATCCAACAATGTTTTTATACTTGCACTATAAATTCACTTCGTTTAACACTTCCCACTTGTATTCTAGGCTAGATTTACTCTAAGTCTAGAGAAGGACACAATAAATCAACTTTGGTCGCGGTGTTTGCAGGGTCCCAGTGGCCAAATCACCAAAACTCTTAAACTAACCCAACTTGTATTCAACTCCTTGGCAATACCAACCCCCAGTTTGTCTTTTTTTTTCTACTATTTTTATAATGTTTTCAATTCAGATCATATAAAATTTGGTACTCCTTTATACCATTTTAATTCATTTTTCAACACCCACTTGAATTTGTACCATATTCATTTTGATCTCATAGCTCGCGATAGATGACTAAAATTGTGCATGCTGCGATAGACATTTGAATCACTGGACAAACGCTGCAGAAATTGTTTGTATCGCTGTGATCCATCGCGTTGGTGCGAGGGTTTACATTGAAAGATGTTACGGGTCCATGTTTGTTGTCACCGGTGTGATGTGTATTCTGGAAAGCGATACTGTTTAGTTTTTTAATTTTAGGCAAACCTAGCGATACTAACGGGAGAGATCGGAAGGAAGAACATACGAGCAGTCCAGATAAGGAACGAAAAGAAAAGGTGGAAAAGAAAAATCTGAATCATCTAATAAAGAGAAATCGGGACCGCCATAAAAGTTCAAGGATAAACATTCCACTAGTTCATCAAAGTCAAAAGACAAAATATGGACAAGCATTTACCTTCGAAAGTCAAGGAAAGCGAAGTCCGAGATGTAAAGCAGATATTATCCAAATGGCAAAGGAACTTGAAAGCAGAAAAAGACGATATGGGACGCAAAACCGAAATAAAAGCATATAAAAAAAATGAAATCAGTTTGGATGTATCTAAAGCAGTAGTATTAGTAGTAGTTTTAGTTGCAGGTAATGGTAGTAGTATTAGTCGTGGTATTAGTAGTAACATAATATTAGTTGTACAAATGCGAAGTCATTTAGCCACAAATGATTCCCAGTTCCGACTTCTGTAGCAACTTACTCCTACGCTGTTTTCTAACCTGTCGTGTAATGGAACGGATGCATAGCGACGTTAAAGAAAGTCCAGCCAGGGTCTCTCAATTCCATAATGCAAGATGAATTGAAGAGAACAAAAAAAAAACAGAGAAAAGAAGCGAAATATTATTCGCCAATTTAAAACGACAATGAAACAGAAATTATCTAATATAAAATAAAAACCTTAAAGTGACAAAAGAATTAAAGGACTATTAAAAAAAAAAGTGGCCTTGCGCCAAATATAAACAGTATTATTAATAATAATAATAGTTAAAAAAAAAAAACACAGAGAGAAGAAACGAACCAAATTGATATATTTAATAAAAGCTAAATAATAATAAATAAATAAATAACAAAAGAAATCTGTGGAATTAAGATGTTAATTACAACAAAAAAATGCGCCATGTGGACTAATGGTTGTGAGCTATGACCGAATGGAACCCGCTGAGCGAGCGGAACTTTTGCCAACAAAAGTGCTAAAAACGAAAAAAAAACTAGTTGAGAAGTGATAGGAGATATTCGTGGTGGTAGCGAGTCGCCGAGCAGGTCAGGGTGGGCTTGAAGAAAAGTACAAGAGCAGATATTGCTCTACAAAATATAATCTAAAGTTTAAAGTAAAATAAAAAGTAAAATAAAGAAACATATAAACAAGAAAAAAGGACAAGTGGAAAAACAAAAAAGAAAAACCATGGAAAAGAGAAAACCCTGGCTCGATAGAAAACATTCGGTTTAGATCGCGAGGGAGCCGGCAAAAATTATAAAAATCGGCGACCCCAAAAGGATAGAGAACAAACTCGAAGGAATAGCAATGCAAATTTAAGTAAAACCTTTTTTTTGTCATTGAAATATTATATGTAAATCGTGGTGAGATTCGTTGGATTTTGTGGCTGGCAAGTTTTTTTAAATCTTAATTTTTTTTCTTTTGCCCTATAGTGAATTTTGTATTACATAATAAATTTAGTGTGTGTACTTGATCTAAATCTCTTTTAATCTCGAAAAGATTGGTTTCGTGGTTTATCCGCCAAATGCGAAAAATCACGTGGCGCCCGACAACTTTTTTGTGGTGAATTTTTTTCTTCTTTTAGAGAACCACCCCATCTCCTGAGCTAACAAAGGACGTAACAAAGTGTACATTGTGTAGCGATCTATCGATGTGGCTTCGTTATCACAATCGCTTTCGCGGCGGTGTCAATCGGCCTTAAAGGTTCCATAATCAATTGGATTTGTAAGAAATGCCTCGAATTCACTTAAGGGGTAACGCCACTGTAACGGCTAAAAAAACAAGGTTTTTTCACGAATTTTTTTCTCGCGAAATTAAAGGTGTTTGAAAAAAACCTTTTAAGGGTATTATCGGGCATACATTGAACTTTATTGATAAATTTTTTGACAGCGAAAAAAAACAAAATGGCGGCTCCACAGCCATCTTCGCAGGACATGTTTTGCTTGCAGGGCTCTGCAGCACGCAGCACTACTGGTGCACATTTGAATCTAGACCAAAACAAAAAAACACCATTAATCTAGTGGCTTATAGCTAGAGAATGCCGTACGGATTTTTAAAAATATTAATTTTTGTAGATTTGGCGCGCGTTTGAAAAAAAAGTTTGATTTTTGACGAAAAAACGGCAGGTATTTTGTTAATAAAAAATCAACAAATAAAGTTATTGAAAATCCCGTACGGCATTCTCTAGATAATGTTAATGTTCACATCTGGTCAAAATTTCAAGTCGAAAATATGAAAACTGTTCGAGTTATGCTGCGTGCCATTTTGAAAAACCGTGTTTCGGGAAAAACGCGTTTAAAGTTTTGAGAATAGTTTTTTATTGGAAAAAATAAAAAAAAATGTAGGTAAAAAATAAAATTTTCCGATAAACAAGTTAAAGTTGCAAATGTCAAAAAGGTCAATTGTGTTCAATTCGGCTTTTTCAGTCAGCTTTAGAAGAAAGCTAGCGATAAAGCTGGCTGAAAAGCTCCAATTGTGTTTCAGGCTTCAGGTAGTGGTTTCTGAGCAAGTTTGACGCGCTTGGTGGCGACCTCCATTTTCAAAGGAAAAAAAAATTTCTGGCACGGGACCTTTTTTTTCTTATTCTAGAGGATTTAAACTATTTTTTAAGCCAATAAAACAAAATCGATTTTTCAAAAAATTTACAGTGGCGTTACCCCTTAAGCGAATCGGGAATCGGCAAAAAGTGCCCCCCCCCCCAAATTCTTAAAGGATCTGACCAACACAAAATTTACTCCATTGCTAAAAACTGTTGTGCTGTTTTGGCATCAACATTGAATAAAGACCTCAATCGCGTTCAGCTGGCAGGAAACGAATACTTTTTATTACTAATTTATTCAAATCGTCCTTTGCTTAGGAAGGAGCTATTCCTACCTGACCTTTGCTGTAATTTAAACTACTCTCTTGCGTCACTCATATCACGGCGCTTACTGTCCCCTCCTACCTAGGCCGCTTGAGAAATTTCATGAACTCAATGTTCTTTCCTTTCTCTATAAAACAAGGCATTTCCAGGGTAGTTATATGAATGATAAATTATTGTGGAACATCCACATTTTTCCCAAGATCAATTAAAGTTTTTCTGAACTGGTTCCCTGTTTTCAACGAAAAAGTACTCATTTTACATAATTTTGTAATAAAACACTTTAAAAATTGTTTTATTTTCTATTTTTATCGACACCTTATATTCTTGTCCAGTTTACCGCTCTTATTTAACATCAACTAAACACAGAAATCTGTCCGCTTCGATAAATTTGTGTGCACAATAAATTTATCGATGTAAATCACTAAAGTGTACTCTAGCAACTCGAAGAGCTAAGAATATAAGATCCATTACCCTGACTATTGGTGTCAGCTTTCTGCATTACGACAATGTCAATGCCGTATGAAACTGATTTCTTGCTTTTTGTATTTATTTTTTGTGTGTGTGTGTTTTTTTTTAAACTATTTTCAACACTTCAAGACTGTTTCCAATACTTCACGCATTCTTCACATCAATGAGCTGTTAAAGATGACGCATAATATGCATCCATTATGCATTAGTGCATATCGTAATCGCACCAGAAGAAATCTTGATACGCTTCTGCTTACTGCTGTTTTACTTATGCACATGCTACTTCAATATTTTCTATCAAGATCATACATTTATTAGCTATGATATCATATATGCATATATATATATACACACATAGGTATATATGACTCTAGAGAGGTAAATATAGTCCTTATCTTATACCTATTATCAGATTAATGAAAATTAGTCATAGTCAGTTCAAGTAAAGTGTGTTATAAAATCAGGCCTGCTTTCATGCAAGTCGAAAGAGAGCTATTAAATAGGTAGATACTAAATGTGTGACACACATATTATGGTTAGGCTGACTTTCCTGGCCATTAACCTCGTATACATTAAGATTGCTTTTTAATTGGTTTGATATTTTCTACCAGCTGAAGTATAGTTGAGTTTTTGATTCCAAACAACCTAAAACTTAATTATAAATACAAAAATTTAACTATTTCCTCATAAGAATTAATTTTCCTTAGACTCTATACATTATTGCATCATATCGAATATTTACGCAATCTATCTATCTATGGACTATATTTTCCCCTATAAAACCTTAAGCTTTCAAGGTGGGTGGCTTACGGGGCATAGCTTGAGAAAGCGTTCTCAACTAGCATTCCTAGTAGAGAAGAGTGGGATGGTAATCGTGTCACTCTTGACTCTGATATATGTGTCTTTACGGACGGTTCGAAAAAGGAGGTGGAAGTTGGAGTCTGGGTATACTCTGTGCTCCCTGGAATAGAGGAATCGTCTACCAAATCACTATAGTGTGTTCCAGGCGGAGGTCCTGGCCATATGCAAAGCTGCAAGGCTTACGTTGTTTCTAGAGGTCCAGTCATTGGGCGTGTTCAGCACAGCTCAACGGTTGACACTAATCACAAAACATGTCGAGTATGCTGGAAGTCAACCGTTGAGTTTCATCTGAACGTTTTGCTAACTGTAATCTGTTGCTGTCAAGTTTGGCTATATTGTTTTGAGCTTTTTGTTAGTAAAATGTCATATTATATTTATTTGACAGCAGATTTGTCAACGCTTACAAATTAAGCGTAAATAATCGCCGCTGCCTACTATACTCAACAGTTGAGAGTCAGCGGAAGGACAGCGATTCGACTGAACGCCACCGCTTAGTCAGCAACTCAACAGTTGAGCTGAGCTGAACACACCCATTATTATTTGTATTGACAGGCAATCAAAGCTTTGAGCTCGATCACCAGAGATTTCTCATAGATCGAGGGATTTCTCGCGGACTGAGATTTCTCACGGACCTAGTACAACGGTATCGCTGTGAGCTCGACAAACTGGGCGCTAATCACAGAGTTATTCTCTTTTGCTATAGGTGCCTGATGATCACAGTGACGTACCTGGAAACGAGGCAGCGGATGCCCTGGCCTGAAAGGGTTCAGCTATGAATATATGACTAGAAGAGGAACTCGTAGAAGCAGTGAGAGAATTCTAGACGTACAGGGGCCTGTAAGCTGACAAATCGCAGAGGGGGAGAATTGACCACATGTGCGATTTCAAGATAGCTATGGCTCCAAAGTTTGCCCTAGGAGGACTGAATCTCTACTGAGGAGGAACCGTAATGATATGCGTAACTTTATCGCAATTATTACGGGGCACTGCCTGTTCGGTAAACATGCACAGCGCATGCAACTTACATACAATAACTTTTGCAGAAGCTGTATGGATGAGGAAGAGGTTGATAGAGGTTCAGCAGCTGCTGTGTGAATGCCTTAACCTTACCAAGCGTAGGACGAATGCGCTCGGCAGCTACTTCTTCGGCGAATTGGAGGAGCAAGCAGACAAGGAGTTGGGGACCTACTAAAGTTCATTAACTCTTTGGCTGGTTTCAGCACACCCCCTAAATCTGAGGTATCTTTTGCAAGTAGAATCCCAATAAGGTGATATCGCAAATGGTCTAAATGAGGCTGATCGCAGGAGTTCGCCCGATGACTACCACTCTAACCTAACCTAACCCAAGTGACATGTTTCAAGTCTACAACTAAAATTTACTGGTCTGACTTGACTAAGTCATGTCCACATGATCAACGGAGGAATTTATTTGAAATCTTTATGTAAACGGGGTAACGAGGTCTTGACCACACCCGTATTACTATACACACTTTATGTAAATTCTTGGAGCTGAGCGTACGCAAAACATTATGTTTAGCATGGTTAATGACTACTTCTCGGAATTGGGATTGGGAAAGTTGATTACTTTCACTAAAAACCTGGATGCTGAATTTGTATAAAAAGGATTACTGAAGCCTATATATGGAACTAACAATGATGATTGGATTCGATGAGAAGATTCAAAAAATGGGATCACAACTTTGAAGTGGCTTTTACAGAGTTCAGATGCGAATGCTATATGTCGTAAAATATGTCGTATCTAATGAAGAGTAAACTAAAAAAAAATCTAATACATCGCAATTAATTCCGGTTTTAAATCAGATTTGGAAAGGTCTGAATAAAGATTATGCTCCAAAATTATGCCAAAGTTGTCCCAGACCAATAGATGCGAGAAAATTGTACATAATAACGGTCTGGAATCCATATTTAGATCATTGCAAAACACATAGTAATGTGAATTTTATAAAATAAATTTGAATGAAATCAATTTAGAAATTTTTACTGACGTTCTGTGGAACACTCTGTATTTCGAAATTCTAGATCAAATAAAGTCAGATGTAAACTAATGAATTATGGACTCCAAAAAATTTCTTGAACTTTACACATATCCCTCATATGTCTAGCCACATAAGTGGGTAATAACCTCATCGCCTTATAACACTAACAACAACATCAAAAATCTGCAACCATATCAAATAGTGTAAGCTATTTAGTATGAATTCCGGAAAACAATAATTTATTTATGTTAATTTGAATGACTACAATATGAAATTAATTTACGCCATAAAAGTAACATCTACTGAGAATTTGGCAACAGAAATACAAAACATTTAAAATGTTCCTCTGTTTGTATATAAAATACTCCACCTACGACTCTTTAAATAATTCACGAAAGGTTCGATGATTCTTTGAATCATCATGAATACCATCCCAGAATGGAATAAAGTGTGAACTCTTTTTCTTTTCTTTCTCGATTAAAAATATAAATATTAATTTACATTAATTTACAAGAAACCAGCTTTATCTGTTTGCACGATCGTATGTACATACGTACAGTACATACCTATATAATGTCTGTACATTATATAATGTACGGAAAAAAGCTGCTACTACCAAATGAAATTCAGTAAAAGCGCGCAGCAAGTATACCTCTAAGTAGAGTTAGCAAATTATATTGCGTGCATTAAGCTATTGCAAAGAGTAACATTACTTGTTGTAACTATATTGTCTAAGAGTTTACATTTTCCATTATGACTTCATACACTATAGGAACTGTTTCTACATTAGATTTCATTAGACCATATAGGCCTCCACAGTAAATGCAATATCTACATAGCTGCAACGCTATTTCATAATAAAGGAATTAAAATATGCACGCCCAAAATACACAGGGAAAAGCATGAAAATTCTTGCATGTAAAATATTTTCACACGAAGAATGAAATGATTTTTATTTTATGAATTTGTATTATTAGTTTACTGCTAAATAAATGATTCGATTGGTAAATACCTTAAAGGAATATTTTTCTCAACGTTAATTTTATCCAAAGCGATTACGTAGGGCACTGATATTTAAAGAGCGCCATGCCAACTTAAACAGACAAAATACTAAGAAGAGATAAAATTGATCTAAGACCAATTGAAACTATACAAGTTAAGGAGGAAGCAGCACTCAGCGCACTTTAAGTCTTATATTTAAAATTCGGAGCAGTGTCCCCTCCTATCGGATGTTAGTAAACATAATCAATTGATTTGATTTTTTAATTCATTCATTTATATATATGGATTGTTTTTAATTATCTACTTTTAGTCCAGGAACTTTAGGATTTCACTTCGGAAAAAGTGAAACTAAGCTAAAAATTGGTATATACTCAGTGGCGTAGCTAAGGATGTATGGTCCATGGTTACATACTTGCGCATGAAAATTTAATTTTTTGTGTCAATTGTAAGGAAATATTTTCTGAATTTCGAATGTATGATGTTTCCCATAATTTTCTACGGGGAGACGAAATTATCTCCTTCTCCCTTTTTAAATTTTTTCAGGCCAGAAATTCCAACAATCTCCCAACAATGCCTTCACTGCACTCACTCCAAGCCAAAGTTGAGCAAAAAAATAAAAATGTTTCGTGGGTACTCCGAGCAGGTGTTGCCAAAATCTGGATTGCTAAACTTATTTGTTTAGATTTACTTCGTGCTCTACATTCATCATTAATTTTGTTCAAGAAAGAATTTTTTGGGATTCTCCGGTATATAGCAAAAGCTAAAAAATGTTCTAATTTGTTATTTCATCACACAACTCATTAATTTTTGGTGACAAGTTTCAAGTCTTGGTTTGACTCATCAACAGGTCCCAAATAGCGAAATTGGGTGATTTGAAAAACAAATGAAAAAATGAAAAAAAGAAGAAAGAAATGAAAAGTTTGCGTGGCGTATACAGGTTCGATTCGCTTCGAATGAATCTGCTTCTTTAAAAAAAATTTTACATTTTTTTAATAAATAAAAAAATTGTAAAAAAACTAGAATTGGTCTAAGACTAATTCTTATGATGCCCTAAATGAATGCCCGTATAAAATTTTGCAAGTTTAATTTTTGAAGTGGTTTTTCGCATACATTTCCAGAACGGTTCGTCGGACAGAAAAAATGATTATAACCAATTTTATATTCTGAAGATGTTTTTAGTACAATAAAAATGTCTAGGACTGATCGTTTTCACAGTATATGTAAAAAACCTAAAATTTTATATGGCAACAGAAAGAAGGGGTTGCCCGATTTATTCCATTTTTAAAATTATATTTGTTATTAGACTATAAAAACACCATGTACCAAATTTCAGCTCTGTACGTCGACGCGTTCTCTGCCAGTATCCAAATAAATAGTGGAAAACGAAATTTTTGTATGGCAACCCCACGAAAGAATTGCCCGATTTGTCTCATTTTCGAATTTCAGTTTACTTTTTTTAAGTCCGTGTACAAAATTTCAGCTCTCTAAGCATACGCGTTTTCCAGCTATCGTGCGCACAGACGGACAGACGGACATGCAAAAATCAAAATAACTTTTAATAAATATTATGCGTGGATGCCAAATCCATTTTGCTCTACCATCATTATTTCGAGGTGTTACAAACGGAATGAAAAACTTAGTATATCCTATAGATTTCATGTAGGGTATAGAAAATGTTTCCACATAATAAGTAGCCGGAAATACCCGATTACCTAAAGTAAGAGCCCGAGCCCACTGATCACAACAGTGTTGTTATTTATTAGATAGATAAATCTTGGAAATTTCCAATGGTCCATAACAGTTTCTCATCCCTCTTCCATTTAAAAATGTTAACTGTTTTTATATTTTTTTAACCACGTCATCAATAAGCGTTTTTCATATCGAATTTAAGAAACACAAAGTTTCTGTACCCATAATGCAACAATTAAATGAAAAAAAGAAAACTGAAATTCAAAAATTTTAGCTCCTTAATTAGTACACATCACCCTATATATGTATCTATTTAAAGAATCATTTCTCAATAAACAGAACATCAGTTTTCTCTTGCTATTCAAGATTATATAGGTAATTCAATTTCTGAATATATAATAAATTATAAAATTTATATCTCTAAATAATGCAGAATAGCAATTTGCCGAAACGTAGACACCATTATGCATAATACAATCACAAAAATTGTGAAAAGTATTATAATTGTTAATGAACCACGTACCTACATAATCCGATTATTACATGGAGCAGACTTAAAATGGATTAAAATATTTATTTGAGAATACATAAATATTTTGTATTGTACTTACACATATATCACAGAAAGACCTAGAACAAAAAGAAAAAAAATTGCTATTAAATTTAAACAAAACATTAATTTATAAACAAATTTATCAAGTATTATTATCTGGCTTAAAAAGCTTATTCACAGAAGTTAATTGCAAATCCTTTATAATAGGTCAGTTTAAACAGAAAACATTACACTAAGTAAAATTCGGTATAAAAAAAAACTTATGTTGATAACGTGTTTTTTAAAAACAGTGATCAAATAAAAACTGTTAAAAATCAAAAATTTTACATTTGTTGAGCTTTCGCTTCGAAAGAGAGGGAAGAGGAGAAAGAGTTATGTTTATTTCTGTGTGCTTGTCCTGCCTTTGTTCGGACCAGGATAAGCTTGGGTCTGCCCTCTTATCTTTGGAGGCGCTGAAAAATTTACCTGGCCAAGATCTTCTTTAACTGTGTTCCATTGGGCTGTGTAAAGTACTGGCGAGCACTTTCCGAATGGAACGCAAGTTTGTGTTGTCAAGAGTAAAACATAACCTCCAATTTCAAACATTTCTGTTATGTTTCTGTTATATCAAGTTTCCTATGAAAATAGTTAGGATTATTAACTATATTATTCAAATTAATTTCATTAAAGGCAACTGAAAATAAAATTATGCAAAACTGGACCTATATTCGATCTACTTTCCTCGAGCAGTACCTACTACCAGAAAATTTAAGGATAAAAATTCGTCTCTGTTCGATATTTATTATATTAAAAGTTATTACCGTATTTATGTTCATAACGATAATATATAAATTTGAATAATTCTCCTGTTCTCGATGAGTTAATTGTTTCCTTATAAACATTTTCTCTCAAATTTCATCTAATTGACATTTCAATAACCACTTAGCATCCAAATCCACCTAGCGGAAAATTCTTGCGAAACTACTCAGCACATCTACTCGCGGACAAGAGCATGAGTAGTTGCGAGTAGGTAGAAGTACTTGGGAGTACTTTACACAGCTCAATGGAACGCAGCTCTTAAGAGGACAGGGAAATTTTGGTGAAGGGGCTTCTAGCAGCAGGTTAGCACAATGAACCGCCCTGGCCTTCATGGTTGGGATCTGTCCTCCCCTGCCTTGGAAAAAGAAAACAGGGCTGCTAAGTTATAGGGTGGATGATTCATTAAATACGGTTAAGAACGCGGCCTTAGTTCGTTATTTAAACCACATTATTTTAGATATCATTAACAAGTTCTTCCTTTATTTAACTATACTGTTTACTTTTACCAAATTCACAAACAATTACAAATCAACACTATTTTAATTATAGCTAGAACTGTACTTCAAATTATCGCAATCCAATATTTTCATCTGTTTACTACGTTCACTTCGCGTCTGAGACAAGACTTAAGGTTGGAACACAGTGCGAGCGTTAGCGCAGCCGAAGTTTGACAGTTCCTGTAGAATAATGAGAAGAAGTTGGGCAAGGTCTAATGGTGTGAAGTCGACTGCGCCCACTGCACTGTGCAAATGCTGGGGTAGCCCTAGTTTCTACTCCAGCGCAACTTTGACATTTGGTAACATGATTTTCGTTGTTTGCAGCCAGTAGCTGATATGGTCTTAGTGAATTGGAAAGTGTTTTCACAAGAAAATCTGATTATTATAACTTAAAATGCCGGGTTTATAGAAATCTGAAAAAAAAAAGATAAAAAAAAGTCAAGAAATACCAGTTGTCAACGCTAACAGTGTTTGACTAAAGACTAAAGTTCACTATGTCGAAGTTATCAAATGTCGGCTGAATCGAAGTCGTGTACACTCACACTGTATTTCGACCTTTACTCCTGGCGGTGACAAGCACTGTATTTAAGGTTTAAACACAATTGCGACGGGCAACGGCAAACGACGAAAGAATGCCGCTGTCAAACTTCTAAAAGCATAGCGTCTTATGCGATTGCCCCAAATGACGACAGGCGACGATCAGCAGTCGACGAAGTTGACGTCGGGATTGATTAAATTCTAATTCATTTTGCCGTCGTCGCTGTATTACTACCAACAAAATCAAACGAATGAAATTGTTTTGCCATTTAGTTTTGTCATTTTGAGGTTGTAGGTAGGACGCCGCAGAAATTTAAAAACAATGAATTTTGAGGAAAAAATAATTGAGGAAGTGCGAAATGATAAAAGAATTTATGATTTACAAGACAAGTGGATAAAAAAGACATGGTTTGGATGAATATTGCGAGGCACTTAAATATAAATGGTAGAATTGTGATATTTTGCATTTAATCTAGTTAATTTCTGTATTTTCAGTTGACAACTGCAGAAAAAAGTGTTAGAATGCCTACTATACGTACAAAAAACATTGTCGGCAAGATTATGTGCAATCTCCTTTCAAAACGCTCAAAACAAATAACAAATGAACAGTCGGAAAGTATCTTCTTCTTTCATAATCGCCATACACTGCCTCATGATTTTTCTACTCCAAAACTTCGTATTTTCCTGGGCCAGACTTATGTATTCTCCATACATTTTATGTCTCTATCTCCCAACGTTTTCGCATATTATTTTATCATTTTCTAATGAAAAAAATTCCTTATTTTCTCCTAAACTATACAGGGTGTCCCAGACTAATATGACTATATTTTGCTAAATGATTCTTTTGATCCAGACAAGTAAAAAATTGTATGGCAGAGGAAGGGATGGGGGGGGGGAGTACAGGGCGATTAATATAAAATATGGTCTTTTTTATTAAACACCCTATATCTTGAAAAGACAGGGTATATGGTCTATTTCAAGACAACATTGCATGCGAAACTTTGGGGTCTTTCCTATGAATGTAAAAACACCCCGTACCCCTCCCCACCCGACTATGACGCTTCAAGTTCTAAATTTCGGTTTTTGCATTTATTTAGTTCTGCATAGGTATCTGTATGGTCAATACGTGTGTTAAATTGAAAACAGCATTAGCTCTAATAATAAAATCCAAGCATACGACTTTTTCTTTCCCTAAGACTTTAAACTACGGTTCTAATAAGTCGTTCGATTAGCACATTAATTGCAATCTTTTTGCCTACTACTTGAAATCTGTTTATAGTAAGGAATCTTTTGATCAATTGGACTAAGAATATCCCGTGAACACTGATACATCCTCTTTGGATGTTGGTCAATTTTTGCTTAATGCTGTTGATGTCTTGAAAGGTCTCAATGATCTTGATTCCACTACAAGGCCAGATTCTTATCGGTTATGTCATTCGCTATATTTAAATCAGGTTCCAAAAGTACTGCAAAGAATTACAGACCAGTCTCTGTAATGAAAGTCGTACCAAAATTACTTGATTATATAGTGAACTCTAAGTTTAGTTCTCTAGTTAAGGAAGAAATAGTCCCTGAACAACATGGCTTTATTACGGCGAGGTAATGTGTAGCTAATCTTACATTATTTGCGAACTATACTATAAGTGCTTTTGAAGATCGTGTTTAAGTTGATACTACATATTTATACAGGTTTCTCCAAGACATTTGATAATATTAGCATTCCCCATATCATTCATAAGTTGAAAACTTCCACTCCTCCTTTTTAGCTGGATTGTGTCCTATTTATATAACCGCAAACAATATGTAAGGATTAGCAATATTATATCTGATATAATAACGGGCCCCTCGGGTGTTCCTCAGAGCAATCAGTTAGGTCCTCTATTGTTTCTGTTTTTCAATAACTATATAGCAACTTGCTTTATTTTTGCCAAATGCCTACCCTATTCGTTAAAATAAACTCTCTAAACGATTGCTTACCAACTACTGCAGAATGATCTCAAAATTCTTTTTGATTGGTACGCTAAAAATAATTTACATCATAACATATCAAAATGTAAAATTGTTTTCATCACATCTCTCTCTTGTCCTATCTTGTTTGAATATAAAATTAATTAATTCTCGAACAAATGATATTAAAGATTTAGGCTTTATTTTTAACACTAAATTGGCCTCAACTATTATCAGTAAATCGAGACCCAGTTTAGGTTTTGCTAAAGCGAAACTACAAAGACTTTCAAAACATTCAGACCATTAAGACCTTTTCGCTTGTGAGATCCATTCTTGAATATGCATCCATTGTCTGGTGTCCATATTATAACGTACATATTGATCGTATTGAATCCATTCAAAAAGCATTTACAAGATTTGTTTTATGGAAAATAAGTTACCAAAGTGACAACTTACTATCATACATTGTGGGATGTAAATTGCTTGATCTGTCAAGTCTGAAACTTCGTCGCGAAGCTTCCTGTGATTTATTTATGAAAGATATATTTTCGTTTAAAATGAAATCGTTCGAATAGCTTTTATTAATTAATATTTATGCTCCTGAAAGATGGATACGTTCAAGGGATCTATTGTATGCTCCTCACCATAGAACCAATTATGACTATTATGGACCAATATCAAATTGTGTATCTAATTACAATTCTTTCTCGTCACTTGTAGATGTTTGTATGTCTAGAGAAAAATTTAAAAGTATGATTTTCGCAAATGCTTTGTGTCTTTACGTAATTATTAGTTTTTTTTATGACAATTAATTTTATTTCTTAAAAGTGGATTAAGGCAATAATGAACAATTTTTGCTTATGTAATAATGCTATGCAAGTCTATTATAAGCTTGTTATATCCGGTAGACTGATGCAATAAATAAATAAATACAAAAATCCCTCGGAAGCTATCTTGTAATAACAGCATAAAATCGCACGAAATTTAAGTTTTGTTAAGAAAAAAATTGAAACTTTTCATACTAAAACTACTGCGCCGTAAATGTGAAAATTATCTGAACTGGATATGCACGTGAGAAAAGGGCATTATGTAGGTATATTATTTGTTACATGAAACTTGTTTCAAGTCTAAAGGTGAGATACTAATTTAAAGGCAGAAACACATCCAAGCAAGCCTCAGGTCTGGCCTCTCTCAGGCTTCCTCGCAGCTCGCCTCAAGGCTTGCCTCAGACAAATGAAAACAAAATGATACCACCGGGCTCGGTGCTGTCATTGTAATTTTGTTAGTACATCTATTGACAGAAGTAGGCCTGAGAGAGAAAAGTATCCAACATTGAGCAAAGCGTGCTTTGCGGCGAAGCCTTGAGGCTAGCTGCTGGCTTGGTTTTGTGTTGCATCATTGGAAATTTTGACAACACCTCGAGGAAGCCTCGAGGCCTGGATGTGTTTCTGCCATAAAACGTTTTTTCAGGCATCTGAAACCATTCAGCTACGAATCACCCTGTACTCCGAAAACAGTTAAGTGTATCGTCTTTTCCTCCCATACTATTATTCATTTTTAACACTTCAACCTATCATCATTTATCACCACAAATTACAAATCATCCCGTATTATGGTATACCGACCGTAATCCAGAGTGACAGGAGTAAACATGTTTACACTTTTTATTAATCGCCTTATATTTTGTAAGCTTTTTATACACCCTATGATCATTACTTTTAAATTATTAGATAATCATTTGGAGCCTTGCAAACTCCTTTTAATGTAAAGAAATATTTCATATCATATTTCAGCTACTTTTTTTTCCATGCCCTTCATTCTTGATAAATTACCTACATACATGCAATCCATAAAACCCGTTCTCTTCCCACAACGCAACACATAACAAGCTGGCGCCAACTAGTCAAGAAAAAGACATTTTGATTAAATTATAAAATGAAAATTGTAGTCAAATTCTGATTCTTAGACAACTAAACGCTATCATTTTTCATCAAAATCACTAAACTCAAATTGAGACCAAAGCGACTGTCACTCAAAGTATTACGATTGAATACTTCCGTCAATCAGTTCAGTGAATAAAAATTTCCAAATCCTCATCATATGAAAATTCAACAAACTTTGCGGAAATCCACATTTCCACCTCCCCCTCAAAAAAGTTGTATGTTCAGAAAATCTTCGAATAAATCACAGAATATTTTTGTACGAATTTCGAATGTGAAAAAGAAAGTGAAATTTATGACGCATCTTAAAAATGAATTTAGCAAAATTTTATTTTAAAACAGTAAAACTGCGACGCACGTTTGATCATTTATGCATGGTACGACATACAATGATGCATTGAACCCATTAAAATAATAAAAAATTTTACACTATAGTTTTTATTATACTTATTTTATTTGCCATAAAAAATATTTAAAAAGATACCATCAAAAACTGAACTCAGACCTTATGTTACATGCATAAATGACATTTTGACATTAACAAAATTTCACAAGTTCTTGGCAAAGACATTTTTTTTATGTCTTTTCTTTATATGCACAGGGATGATATAAATCGAGGTTATTTAGAAATTACGCACACTTTAATAGGAAGAGAATCCAATTCGCAAATCTTTTGTAAAATGTGAGAATTTCATCATTTCTCCTGCAGAGAAAACTATTTTCAGCCCAAAGATGGATTCTACTGAGATATATCTACTGATTCACATACTTGCTACTCGCAAGCACACAAACAGTTTCCAAAACGAATGAATAACGCCCGTGAGTTAGCAAATCATTGAGGCTAAATATAAAATTGCTGTGCTTCTCTGTTTATTTTTCTTGTTCTTTTCAATTTTTATGGAAACACAGAGAACACGGCGAGGAAAACTTTTGTTTATGTACTATAGAATTTTAGAATAGGTTTTCGTCTTTATTACATAAAGAGAATTTGCAATAATAAATTTTTAGGTAATATATTAAGGCTTTTACACTGTAAAGCTACGAAAATACTATACCTACAATAAATGTAGCTCAAAATAATGGGGTTACAGAGTAATATTAAGTTGGACACTATGTAAAAGGCTGACCTATACAGGGTGTTCCGACTTAAGCTACCAACCGAGTCTTGAGAGCAAAAATTTCAATTAGGGAGAAGATAATCATTGAATGAAAATTTTTAGAACGTTCAGAGCACTCTGGAAAAAAGATACAAATCTAGTTTGCTCTGAGTTTTCTAGTAGTTCTTTTTTTATATTGGCAACACTTGTGATTTGTGAAATATGAATTAAATACAAGATACTTTATAAAAATAAACCAATAATAAAAATAAAGTTATAAAAATAAATAATGGGTGAAGGAAAGGAAGGAACTATATAGAATTTAAACAAGAATTAACATTTTCAATAAAATATTTTTAAGCTCTATTGGTATTACTGACGGATTGCTCTAAATGCTCAGAAGTCTACCTACGATTTGTTTGAGCACTCTGAGCAATAATAAAGATACACGTTCAGAGCGCTCAGAGTACCTACTCTGAAAATAAATAAAGTTACAAGAAATCGGTGTTCTGAACTTCAGAGTGTTCAGTGTACTCAGAGCAGAATACAGATGCACGCTCATAGAAATATAACAATTGTAGCGACGCGCAACGATTCTGCCGTTGTGTGTTCAAGCAGCCTAAATTATGCAAGGCGACAAAGTCGTCGATAAAAGTTTGGCGAAAATTCTAAAATTGTCTCATCACAGTGCGACATTTTAGATAAATAGAGCTATAGTCCGTGCCGCGAAAAATGAGGTATCAAGATCAAGGAAATTTCAGTTTGGGGTTGCCGCTTTACCAATTTAACCTGAGAGAAATTTTGTAATCTTTCCATTTAAATTAAGTTATTTTATTGATTTTCTACAAGATCAGATAAATTTCATCCTCGCAAACATGTTGTTTGTCGTGTTACTTAAGTTAGAGAGGTTATTTACAAATAAATTAGCTTATTCTAATCAGTTATATGTCGATATTATTACAGTACATCTGGAAATACGCTACAGCTATTGCTTGGTATGGTGTTTGAATACAAAAATCCCTGATTAAACTTTAACTTCTATTCTATGTCAAAACCTCTTGGGCCTAATTGATTAAAGATTTGTTTTTGAGAAAATCACAAAGATTTCCTCTTAAAATATTTCTCTAGGTCTTTAGGAAACTCCACAAATAATAGACGTATTTAATAAATATAAATATATATAAAAATTTTCATTTTTTAAATTAAAGCTTTCCATTAAAGCGAAAGCGTTTTAGTTTAGACACAAACCATTTAGGATATTTGAACTGTCATTTATTATGCATTTTATTTGAGACACAACCCAAACTTGTCAAAGTGAAAGCCCTAATACCCTAGACACACATCACGAACTAATGAATCATTTGTACTAACTATTCATTAAAATGCCGTGTGGCATATAGTAAACGTCATTATACTTAGCTCGAAAATCAGATGATAATGAAGTGTTTTCCTCCTTCATTATAGCTATAATGAGGAAAACTGTGCTAGATTGGGCATATAATGTAAATCTGGAGCTCCGCTGTGCATCTGCCGATTTGAAAAATAAGAAGAAGAAATGCAAAGAAATGAAAATCACAAATTATATTATCAATATTTTTTTTAAATATAATGTTTTTCTCATTTGGAAATTGTTAAATTGAAAATAAAATAAATGAAAACAAAGTTTATCGCGTTAATTCCATCCATATTGCTTCTTTAATGTGTTCATCAAAACCAGTTTGACAGCACTCTTAATTAAAGAAATGGCGGTCTGTCTGCAGTTTATAATGAAACATTATAGACTAATGAGAGTTATTTCTTCATTAAGAGTGGTGTGTGTCTAGGGCCACATCAAACTAATTTATATTGACTCTGGTTATAGATTAGAATAACAAATTACTTTTAGGATCTCTGTGACGAAATTTATTTATAATAAATAATTTTTTTTTCAAGAATTAAAGAAAGGAAAATATTATGAAGTCACAAGTATTTATTAAAATTAGAAGAAAATACAATAGCAATTCAAAAATATCAAAATTTACTTTTTTTTTTGTTGGCAATGCCCTCTGAAAGCTCTTTTACATTTAGGAATATACACAATGGGTATAAACATATAAATTTCCTTTTCGTGACCTTAATAGCTCAATTTTCGTGGCGCGGACTATAGTCAAGGAAATTCCATTCCTCTATAAAATGGCTATAAAAAATTACACGAACCCAAATTTATCTCGATTCAATTCTCGTAGGTGCGCAAGATTTTCTCTTATGTTTAATCTATAATACATACATACATATATGCTTTATGAATCTTTGAAAACCTCAATATGGTGTAGGTTTTCAAAGATTTAGAGTTTTTGTTTTCAAGGAGCTGTCATTTCTATAAAAAAAATGTTTAAACAATTTTCCTATGTTGTATTACCTAAATGAGAAAAAAGAAAAATTTTATTATTCAGACGCTGTCTGACAGAGAAAAAAAGCACCCCATCAGCAAGGATTTTTAAAATGGGGTATTACGGCAACATGACAAAATCCAGAAGTATAAAATCCAGAAAAATTACAAAAATCTCGAAATGAGAAAATTCTGAAGTGACAAAATCTAGAAGTGTGACAAAATTCAGAAACGACAAAATACATAAATGTCAAAATCCAGAAATTGTAAAATTTGTTATAATTAACAAGTGAAAAGCTAGAATTGGTCTAAGACCAATTCTTATGATACCCTAGATGAATGCACGTATGAAATTTCGAATGGTCACCCACTTGAGCAATTTTGATTTTTTGCATTGGTTTCTCACTTATATTTCTAGAACGGCTCGTCGGACAGAAAAAATGATTATAACCAATTTTATAGGATTTCTTATTCTGAAGAAGCTTTTAGTACAATAAAAATGTCTAGGACTAATGTCCGTGTACAAAATTTCAGCTTTCTAGGTGAACGCGTTCTCGAGTTATCGTGCGCACAGACAGACAGACAGACAGACGGACGGACATGCAAAAATCAAAATAACTTTTAATATTATGCGTGGGTGTCCAATTCATTTTGCTCTACCATCATTATTTCGAGGTGTTACAAACGGAATGACAAACTTAGTATACCCCTATAGATTTCATCTAGGGTATAAAATGGCAAGAACTTCGCTTCGCAATTCTCATATTTACCCTCGTCTTTGTTGTTATCTTAATCTAAGCTAAGCCTAGCATCTCTGTGAAAAACAGGCTAACCCAACAATGCCTTCACATGGGTCACGTTTTTTGAACGGAAAGATTATATGAAATTTTGAAGTGTTGATCGCGATTTTGAAATGTTCAACGTCCAAAATGCATGATAATTCGAATTAAATAGAATAAAATAGTTTAAACTTTTTTATCAAACTCAAGAATTTGGAAAAAGGCCAAAAAGAAATTTAATTTTACTTAACGTTTAGAAAAATTTGAAAGAACATGATGTTCCACAAGTGTGCAGGTGTTATAGCTTTTAAAACAATTTGATAACTTTTACTGGATATTTTTGCTTCATATAACTGAGAATACTCCACGGACTGCAATTGAAAATATGGCTTTAACTTTACAAACCAAGTACATCGAAATTTATGACACAAAATTGATAGATGGAATTTAAAAACTTTCAGTCAAAATAAAAGCGACCAAAACATATCAATTTTGGTTTAATTTGTTTAAAACATCGAATACTCATTTTTATGCACTGAGTTATTCATGATTGCACAGTATTTTTATTTTTTATACCAGCTCTTAATGCCAACGACGTAGAGAAAGTGTTTTCACTAATTTTTCAGCAGTGGACGAAAAAAAGAAACTCACTGAACACACAAACGGTTGCGTCACTAATCAAAACAAAATATAATTTCAAAGATTTTTATAAATTCTTACTGAGCAAGGAAAACTATTTTGAAAGCTACAGACTGAAAAGTATAAAATGTAATAAGTTGATGTTTTTAGTTCCTTTAATTAATATTAAATAGTTTATGTTTTCTTTCTACAGAAGTAAAATTGTATCATTAATTTTTAGACAATTTATTTTTGTTCCTAAATAGAAGAAAGATTTAATTTAGTTCATTGGCATTGTTTTGTTTTACTGTTTTTTGTAAACTGGCTAATTTTATAATAAGCAAGTAAAAAAGCTGGAATTGGTCTAAGACCGGCTTGTTGAAGAGTAAAAATAATTATAATCAATTTCATAGGATTTAATATTCTGAAGAACATTTCAGTACAATAAAAACGTCTAGGACTGATCGTTTTCACAGTATACGTAAATGTCAACACCAAGAAAGGATTGCCGGATTCAGCCCATTTTTGAAACTGTATTTACTATTTTGATGAAAACGCCGTGTACAAAATTTTAGCTCTCTACGTTGATGCATTCTCAGGCAGTGTGCAAATATATGTAATGAAAAGCGAAATTTTGGTATGGCAACCCCACGAGGCAGTTACCCGATTTCTCTCATTTTCGAACTTAATTTTACTTATTTTTTAAAGTCCGTGTGCAAAATTTCAGTTCTCTAAGTACGCGCGCTAAGGACGGACAGACGTACGGGTGAACGGACGGACGGGCGGACGGAAATCCGAGGTTTTTGAACTGGTTGTCCTGGTTTAATGATTTTAAAGATGACAGCCCTAAATATACCGAAATTATCCTGTTGTCGGTTACCCTCTTTCATTAGACATATCAAACTATTATTAAGATTTCTTGGTTAGGGAATTGAAGACTAGTTAAATCGAGCTTTTTCTAACACCCCCCATCTCCACCCGAATGCAAACAAGCCTTTCTGTAAACGTAACGTTCAGAAGCTACAGGGTGGTCTTTAAAAACATACCCAAATATCTTAAAGTCCCGTTATATCGGAAACCGTTAGGAATCCACCCACCCAATACAACTAAGTATTACCTATCCTTAGCCTTCGGGTATAACACCCCTTACGGGACACCCTGTATACATGGTGTTTCAGATCAAGGTACCTTCCGTTCCGGTATACCACGCGATTAATTGAGGTGAACTGATAAAAAAAATTGTTCCACATACCCCCCGCCCTCGTTTATCCTCTGCGTAATTACAGTTATTTAAAGAAAATATAATATGTTAGTTTTTCACGAAACACCTCGTAACTTCTTTGTTATAAAACCTATCAAGGTTCAGCTCAGATGCTAGTAAAACCTTCTAATGTTGAACTATCATTCCACTCCCTTCCATGCCTGATAACTTGGAAACGTTTGAATGTTATCTTTCATTTGATCCTACATTTACTTACATGCAATCGTTTTTGAGATCAACTACTACTAATTTAATAAGAATATTTTTTTTTTCTAAAATCTCTCTGTCGTATTACAAGAAATGCTTTCAAAAACATCTAACAAATTATTCCTTTAGTGTCAAATTAGTGTAATCTAGAAAATATAGTGTGACTTGACTGGTATGGTTCTATTCAACTGCAATTTCTCATTAATAGCACAACACGCTTCGCTAAATACGAACCAGAAGCGAACGGATTTTGCGCATGAGATACATCATATTATGTACGTACAGTTTTCTGCGTTTTCCACGCAACTCGCATCATTCACATCACAACCAAAAACATATAAACTTCTACAAAAGTACATTCAATACCGAGTGCACTTGACCACCTTTCTGCGTTTATATATGTACATAGCTATTATAGAGTCATGCATTTGACGATTGCAACTAATAGCAGCGGCGCATACGGAACGAAAACAAAAATAGTTAGGAAACTATGTGCAGTGTGCTTATAAGTGGAACGGCCTAACTAACATACCTGTGTGATTTTGTGAAAATCATTTTCACTGATTTGTAATTTATTCGCTTCGTACTCGTGAAACTTTTCCCATTTTTAGTCAAATGAATGCTAGCACGCCTTGCAGTTAGCCCTTGAATTAAAAGTCGATCAATATAATATGTATGTTATGTACATATATATATGTATATATATCCATTTATATATAGTTATGTATGGATAGGTGGAAGTATAACTAATTGTACAAAAGTAGAACGAGTCTTTGGAAATTTTTTCCTGATGATCTGATGGTGAGAGTGCATTGATGTTCATGGTTAAACTAATCAAGCGTGTTTAACACGCTTATTTCCTGAATACTCAACCCATTTCGGGTTCAATGCAGTCCCTCATCGACTTTATTTAATTCCTGTGATGTTATTGAAATGACACCATTATGGGAAGAGTCTCCATTTTTGAAAGAGAATCGAAACTTATTTTTATCTTGACGGAAATTTGGTGTTATTTGATATATTGAGTAGGTATAAAAATAGCAAGTGAATCTATGAAATTTCTCTTGAAACTTTTTTAATTGAGTACTTCCTTCCGTTAATGGCAGATGCTTTCCGTTTCATCTAAATGAATCAGGACATCCTTCAAGAATCGCCTAAGTTTATTCTCATAGTTTCTATAATTACTATAATTTTCCTATAGAGGTCAGTATCAATGAGCTAAATATGAACGACCTAGTATAATACTAGAAATTGGTTGCTATATGAATGACTTTGTAATCATATAACTTTTAAGGTAGAGGAAATTTTTGTGGTTGTTCAATAAACATTTTCGAAACTTTTTACATTATAGGCAACAAAATAATTGAAGTGCAAGTTTTAGTAATCACCCAGAATTTTTCGTTTTAAGCTTCATTGAACAAGACGTCGACTAGTGAAACTCGCAGGAAAGGATTTTTCAAAATTATTCCAAACACGTCTTTATGGATGGAAGGTTCAAGATGTGCTTACATATTGCTTATTTTATTCGAGACTGATTTGTTTGTGTTTACCCAACATTATGATGACACACAACTATAAGTGAATTGAATGCAATTTTACCACGTGTCATTTCCTCTCCCCTTTTTATCTGTTTTAACTCTAACATAAGATGGGAAGGATATTTAACTCTACTGCTCCTAGTTATTGTCCCTTTCCCATGATAAATTTGGCCGTTGTTTTGAAGCATTGGATTTCAAAAACCCGTTCACAGTTTTGACTTTAGCCCACAAATATTCAAAAGCTGTGAGCGCGGTTAATAATAATATATAAGCGATCGGTTAAATTATCCGGGTGGGTGGTGTAAAGTAGCATGTAGTATCTGGTTATGTGTTTGATTTTCCGGTGAATTTTTTTTTTGATTACCTTTACGTCGCAAAAACTCAGGGGAACCATATCCTTTTCTTCATCGATATAACTAATTTGGTCTTGGAATAATAAGATGCTGCAAACAACTCATCATATTTTAGAATTCAGACGATTTTATCCAGGACTTTTGTGATAGTAGTAGAAGAATCGGAAAAACAGAAGAAACAAGAGAAAAGTTACAATTGGTCGAAGACCAATAATAGTATACTCGAAACCCAAAGTTCTGTATGGCAACACAAAGAAAGGGTTTCCCGATTTACTTCATTTTTGAAATTTTATTTACTATTTTTATGAAAACGCTGTGTACAAAATTTTACCACTCTACGTCGACGCGTTCTCAGGCAGTGGCTGTCCAATTTAGTCCAGATTAGATTTGATCTTGTATTTGCATTTTTTGTGAAAACGCCGTGTACCAAATTTGAGCTCTCCACGTAGACGCGTTCTCAGGCAGTGCCCAAATATATAGTGAAGAACAAAAGTTTTGTATAGCAAGACCAAGAAGGGGTTGCCCGATTTAGTCCATTTTTGAAATTTTGTTTACTATTGCTATGAAAACACCATGTCCCAAATTTCAACTCTTTACGTCAACGCGTTTTGGGACAGTACTGAAATATATAGTGAAAAACGAAATTTTTGTATGGCAACTCTACGAAGTTGCCCGATTTATCTCATTTTCGAACTTAAATTTACTTTTATTTTAGAAAACCCGTGTGCAAAATTTTAGTACTCTTAGTGAACGCGTTCTCGAATTATCGTGCGGACGGACGGACGGAAATGCAAAAATCAAAATAACTTTTAATATTATGCTTGGGTGTCCAACGCATTTTGCTCTACCAGCATTATTTCTAGGTGTTCAAAACGGAATGGAAAACATAGTATACCCCCAATGTTATCATCTAGGGAATAAAAAGTATGCAAAAACTCTGTTTTTGCGCCTGTCGCAGGTACAAGATCTACACAGAAAAAAATGGAAAATAATTCCAAAACTACCTTAAAATTTGGCAAGCTTAGAAGAACTACATGAAATGAATGTCTCGAAGTTCGCTCAAGGGAACATCACTATGCACATTGTAAATTTTGTCCTCGAAAATTATAAAGGGTGTCTCAAGATTAGTTTCACTTATGACATTGGTGAATATTTTCCAAACGTCAAGGTATTTGTCAATGCTAAAGTGACTTTTATAGAGTATAAACATGTACAAAATTAATTATTGAGAAAATTCCAACAAACTGGGCCAGTACATTAGCTAACATCAAAATCTTTCAACATATTTGTGCAGGCAGGCGGCTCGAACATAAGTATGGATCGTGAAAATGTGGCCGAAGAAGCGCAGGCACATCGATTCATCGTTGATCTTTAGTACATCCTTATTAAATTCAAATAACCCAAAAATTATCGCCAATAGAGACCATCAATAGCGATTTAGCTTGCTAAATAGCTACACGAAGTGAATTAGGACTGGATTTTTTAAAAAAATCATCTTTGGTAACGAGCTGCATTTTCACCTCTGTGGATTCTTATACATACAACCAAATTTAACACGTTTGGAAATTGGCACAAAATCCAAGAGAGATTTACTAAAAGCATATTCATCCTCGAAACGTGAAAGTTTGGTATAGGGCTTATGGTCTGAAGGCATACATGATAAGAAAAACACTATTAAAGTCAATGGTGCTCGATTTAAGTGCATAATAACAAAATTTCTGTAGATTCATTTAGAAGATATAGACATCGAGCGTATCTGGTTGCAACATATCTGATTCACAGTGTAGCAGACAACAATCTTGCGCACCACATACAAAACTTCCAGACCGCGTCATCTTACGAACCGTCGACATTAATTGGCCACCGACATCATGCGACTTAACCACTTTACACAAAAGCAACATAATAGAGTGCTTTCGTTGTGTCGCCATATAATCAGAAATTATGATAAATTCATTACGACTTGCCACAGGAGCCGCCGATAAAATGTTGGCCCCTATAGTCGCCAAAGAATCCGCATCACTCACCAGTTGCAACATATTTTTTTTTAGTCTTAATACAGAATGACAATCCCTTTTAAACAATTATTTCACTTGCTTTTTTCATGTCTGCAATAAACAATCTCATAATGCCTAAATTCAATTGTTGCAATTTCGTGCTGACATATTGAAATGATACATATAAATAAGATTAATCACCTAATGATTATAACGATCTAATTTCATAACAAAACAGATAAAATAATTAAGTAATTAAGCTATGATCAAGTCCTAATTCTATTAATAATAATAAACAATCACGTTTACAGAATTCAAAGAAAGTAGTGAATTAATATAAAAGAAGATTTGAAAGTGAATGCGCACTAGTGCATGTAAGTAATTGCAAACGACTCTCAAAAGTCGTTTAGCCTGTGGTCCAATGGCAATCAATGCAAAAGGGAAGCGGGGTAGAGTTGTGCTCCATTTGCAAGATGAGAGTTTATTTTTCCGAAAAAGAAAACTAGTTCTTGATCGTGTCATTTTCATTTAAAATTAATTTTACTTCATTTTTTCCGGTTCACTTACACACCCAATGCCATAAAAATTAGAAATTTCTCTGACATGAAAATATTTCTTTCCTAAATAAGAAAAGTGAGAATAAATAAAATACCAATGATAGCGAATGGCTTGCTGGTTTTGCACATGGTCAGGCCAAGCCTTCCAGAACTTTTACTGACTGGAAATTTGAAATTCCACATTTTCTCAGTAGGTACTCCGCCATGCCACAGCCGCCTAACGTAGGCATGCCTGTGGGAAAATTTGCAGATATCACATTTCACATTAGGAAGAGAAAAAAAAAAGACGCAAAGGATGGAAAACTGGTCTTGAAAATCTGTAGATATATACATAAGTGGTCGTCGTCTGGCGGTGAAAACTAGTGACACTGGCTATGTCGCGACTAAAATGTGTAGTAACTTGGTCGATGTTGATTTACTCAGCGATAGTGAGTGGTTTAGTTATTATACGACCTAACGAGTTTCTGTCATGAATTTCATATATATACATAAGTGGAATTTTCGTGTGCGCTGTTAATTATGTCATAATATATGTATGTTTTGTCACACGACCTTAATTAGGGGGCATGTAATATTTCTCATTAATAAGTTCAAAATACATATTTTTTTTTAAAAAAAAAAGAGGTCAAAGATCATTTTCACCATAAAATTTCTCTAATCCTTTAAGAGACATTGCATAGAACGAAAGTCTCCATATGACCGTCTTTTGTGGGACACCTTTCAACTTATATTCCAGGCCCATCAGTTTATGATTCTGTCAGCCAGACAGTTTTCCTCCAAGAACCTTTCCTAGATGAGTTCCAACCGATGGGCTATTTCATAAGATTGTTGGTACCACAGCGCAATATGTAAGCAATAAAATTTTAACTTTCATCTCTGAATTTCCAACTCCGATCCTAACCAGAGTTTCACACCATAGCTTTTCGTCTAATGCTAGAACTCTCTGACTTATAGGAATCTGTGTGTTGATACCTACCTACGATTTTCGCAATCAATGCAGTTGTTTTAACAATAACAATAACAACTTAAAACCCCTCCTCGAACGCTGTTTATTCGAGAATTGAAATTAAATTGAAATAGAAATTAAAAAGTAATTGTAATCAAAACGTATTAAAATTACTGAAAATTATTAAAAACTTGGCATTAGGAATTTGCGCATAGAATTGGATTTATACAGAGCTTAAATATCGAAAAAAAAATCCTGACATCTACAGACAGAAAAAATCCTGATTGGAAGCACGACAGAAAGAAGTCAGATTAGAGTTTTATCGTACCAGTATCGGCGTTAATTTCATAATTTGAGAAAGGAAGAGTCTCTTCGGCTTGGTCATTTTTGAAGGCCAACATACACGGAACTCAACTCTTAGATCATAGGTTCTTCGAAAAACAACGATCGATTTTCCAGCATCCACACCGTGACCGCTGTAAGGACATCGTTTCAAAGTAACGACATCGAAATTCTGTCTTCGGACTTGAAAATTATTACAAACCTTTTGATATGGCTGTCTGTAGAATTTATTCTGAAGGAAGCCAATTTAATGCAAAGAATGTAACTAAGACACTATAAGACGGATGGAGAAAATTTCAATATATACCATTTAATTGAAAACAATTTATTTGAGGTGTGAAAAGTAACAGTAATTTAACTTACGGTTTTGTTTTCCAATCTTTTTGCCTCAGAGGATATAATTAGTGCTATGAGTTAAATTGCTCAAAAATAGTTAAAAACAAGTAAAAAAGCTAGAGCTGGTCTAAGACCAATTCTTTTGATACCCTCAGTGAATACTCGTATATAATTTCGTATGGTCACCCATCTGTGAAAGTTTGATTTTTGAAATATATTTTTATAACGGTTCGTCGGACAGAAAAAAAGTGAGTATAACCAATTTTATAGAATTTTATATTCTAGGACTGATCGTTTACACAGAATACCTAAGTAAAAAACCTAAATTTTTTATATCGCAACACAAAGAAGGGCTGCCCTATTTAGTTCATTTTCGAAATTACTGTATAAAAAATGTCAGCTCTCTTTGTTGATGCGTTTTCAGGTAGTGTCCAAATATGTAGTGAAAAACGAAATGTTTGTATGGCAACCCTACAAAGGAGTTTACGAAGGAGTTATCCGATTTATCCAATTCGAGCTTAATTTTCCTTTTTTTTAACCCTTTGAGCCCTGAGCTGTGCGAAGTTATGCATATGCTGTGGACTGCCTACTTTTAACGATGACTGGGCTGACTGAAATTTCATTGCAAAATATGTTGATGCTGAAATAAATAGAAGAGTAAATGAAAAAAACCTTAACAGAACCATTTATTTCATTAAGCAATAATAACATGAACATATATAAAAAATTGTATTTTTTAAATTGAAATATGCGTTCATGCCCAGATTCCGAGAACCCAAATTGAATGGCTGTGTGAAAACTCTAATGCGTGCATAGCCCATATATGCGTTCATAGCGGTCAGTTGGTGGGTAGGGTTAAAAACCCATGTGCGAAATTTCAGCTCTCTAAGTACACGCGTTTTCGAGTTATCGTGAGGACGGGAGACGGACGGATAGACGGACAGACAGACGGACGGACATGCAAAAATCAAAATAACTTTTGATATTGTGCGTGGGTGTCCAATCCATTTTGCTCTATCATCATTATTTCTAGGTGTTATACAAACGGAATGACAAACTTCGTATACCCCCTATGATTTCATCTAGGGTATAAAAATATATCTAGGAACTTCGGCAAAATCTATTGCATATCTCTCATCAACACGGGCCA